>JAVJAQ010001221.1:0-414631 GCA_032362365.1 Zygogramma bicolorata | reverse complement strand
ACCATTTGTTGTGATGTCATAGTGCAATGACAGTCGAAAGTGATGTGTTTGCAGTGTTGCCGCTCTCATTGTTATTGTTGGGAACAAAATGTAATAATGTTGACTTTTGGAGGAAGTTGGATTTTTCGAAGAAAATAATGTTTTTTTCTGCTTAAAAATGTTGAGAACGAGTGAATAAGAAAGCGAGTGGGGTTTGATCAGAAGAAGGACCAATTTTGTGTGTTTAAACAAGAGAAATCTGATGTGTAAAAAATGGACCTGTATCTTCGAAAATATACGAGACCGGCTATAACTTAATTTGGATTTTTTGTAGACGAGACCGAGTTAGGTAATTTCCACAAGAAAAATCACAAAAAAGGTGCTAACAGCGACCAAAGTATTACCAAAACATCAAAATTAGGTCAATATCGAGCATTACGCGGCATATGGACTGAAAAAAATCTAAAATCCGGGCAGGGGCGCCCGCCCCCACTTGCCTTTGAGTAACGGGGCCATTGGTAGTAGAGAATATTACGCTGGACTAATTCACACAGAGAAGTCAGGGATAAGTGAAATCACACAAAATATACATTGGTCAGAATCGACAAACTGTATAAGACCGCTTTAAGGATCATTATGCTCACATAAGATACGGAAGGGTGAAAAAGTCCAGCGTGCTCTCGGCAATGACAATACGGTGAGGTCCATAAAGTGAGCAACAAATGGAATATTTTGGAGAGGGGGTTGGAGCAATTGGTTCCGCATCCGACTCACGATACAAGGGTCGTGGGTTCGATTCCTCAACGGGACAGAAATTTTTCTTCGAAGATTTCTCTTTGTCGTATTTGGGAATGACTCTGCTACGTTTCATGAAATAACCATGATGCTCCTGAGGTATGGCGTAAGGAGTTATTAACAAGCCTACTTCCTGAAGGACTTCGAAAGAAGTCGATGGCGTTTGGTATTCAATAACATGAATCATGTTTACTGCTACTGGGGAATTTTTTCATAAGTTGTACAACCGAAATTCAAGTACCGGCAGAAGTTGGTACATAATCGATGACCGACTTACATGCATTTAGATTGGCTTCTGGTAAAACAGTATACAGGGCGGGACAATATATTATTTGTTCGAAAATTGAGCACCCCATGTTCGAAAAATATAGGATGATTTAATTTTATCATTCTCGAATGAAAATCAAAATTAGGATTAGAACGTTTTGAAAGTAGCGATAATCATCACAGTATTATTAGTAGATCATTCGCCTTGCTGTTGTTGAATATCGTTGCAACAAAGATGAAGTTGGGGGTAATATAATATAATAATCTCCAGTAATATACCACAGAGGATATTTTATGAATATGCAGTGAAGATCATTCTGAAAATATGCCGCAAATAATATCCTAAAAATATAGCGTATAGAATAAGCTGAATATAGGCCGTAGAGAATATTCTAAAAACACACGATATGGAACATTCAATAGAAAAAATTTCATGAATAAACACGGAGAATATTCTTGAATGAAATATTCTATGCATATTCTCTCGAGAATTCCATATGAAAATTCATTTCATTTTGGTATCCATTTTTGGGGTTTTTTCTTTCCAAGAAATAATAAAGAAAAAGCTTCTAGTTTTTATAATACCTGTTGTTGATACGCGTTCAGCTCATTTCAAGTTATCTATTTCTCGTCTTCTCAAGCTGTTTCTATGTTCAGCTGTTCTTATTCCTAATGGCCTTTGTGTTTCACCAATATAAATACATATACTATAATACTATAAACACAATTTTTTGAATTCCTTTATTCAAATAGAACAGAATTCAGGATAAAATCATCTCATTTGTGACAGAACATAATGGAACAAAAAAAACTCAAAGAGGCTACTTGCATTTTGTTAAACGGAAATTGTTGCTACCTGTTTATTGAATATGGGTCAGTGTTGGATGCCTCTTCTGAGAAAAGAAGTTGAACTGGGGAGATTCAATTCGAAGTAGTTCGTGTCAAAATCAACACTAGGTATACCTATGAATGAATAAGTTATAACAGTGTCACTTTTTGGCACTACGTACCAAAATTGCAATTCCATTGGGAATTTTCTTCAGAAGGCTTGAAAAAGGAGGCAGACTTGCTTCTGAAACATCGCCAACGGAATGTAAAGGCATTTTTTCAATAAACTCGTTATTTAAATCTCCAAATTCATAAAAATGGGATACTTAACTGACGAAATATAGTCACCCAATTTTGCATGTTTTCAATATTGCAGTTACCTATCAATTATATAATGAAATAACATACCAATTTGCACAAAGAATAAATATTATGAGAGAACTTGAAGCTTTTTTATCTCTTGGGGGGAAAAATCGAAAAAATGGATTCCAAAACATTTTAACCTCCTCAACATTCAAAAAAATTATTCATTATAGAATATTCCATAAATATTTCGAAGGTATTTATGTAGGCCATGAAAATTCTGTGAATATTTGAGATATATCTGTTCATGCCATCATACAGAAAGAGTATTCAATGTAAATTATGTGCTGTCTGGGTATGTAATGCTAGCTGCAAAAACTGGATTGTTGAATAAATGGATCGTATTGTCGACTCATCAGCCTGTCTCCTAAAATCTCGAATAAAATAAATCACGAGTCTTCTTCATTCTCTTTTTCAGGTGAAACAATTGAAGCCAAGACCCACGTCGACGTAACGATGCTCTTCAGCGACATCGTCGGCTTCACATCGATCTGTTCCACAGCCACCCCGATGATGGTGATAAACATGCTGCAGAATTTGTATAACCAATTCGATGTATTCTGCGGGCAGATAGACGTTTACAAGGTCGGTATCTAATACCATTGCGGAGATGGATAATTGATAGCGTGGATGATAAAACTGTTCTGCTTAGCCGAAACGCCATATATGCAAATAAAAATTAAAAATGAGATATTGGTATTGTCAGATCGAAATGCATTTGTTTGTCGATCCTGTCAAGCGAAAATGCCGTATACAGCATCAAATAGTAATAATATAATAATGATAATATTTTTTAACAGCAAATATGCTAAATTACATTACATTAAGCAAATACGTAATTCACTTAAAAAATATACATAAATTATTTCAAATAGAAATATGCTCAAAACATAATACTAACAGATTCTTTTGAAACATTAATTTTTTGTACTATTTTTCGTTTTTCTTGAAAAATTATTATGAATTTCAAGACCTTCGTGGGCATTACTATTCTGTTGAAAATTTGAAAACTGTTTCTATATAAATATTTTCACAACTTCTAGTAGAATAGTTCAGGAAATGAAGCATTTCGGCACGCAATTTTTTCGTCCACCATGGATTCACTAGAAATTTCCACAGAAGGTAGAGAATAGCTCAAGGATCATTTTCTATATCACTACGCTGTACGCTAGAGGCTTGGGGGTGGTTGCCACCCCATCACGGGGGGTGGAAATTTTTTATTACATTTTAATTGTAGGAATCGACGGGAGAAGTAATTCTAAGAAAAAAATGTTCCATATGTTTTTTTCGTAAAAGTAATATTTTTTGAGTTATTAGAATTTATTCAAATTACCTTTTCGATATCCCACTTCAGATTTATATGTGAAAAATGAGCTTTTAAGTATCACCTCTTTATATAAATTGAAAATTTGTTCTTTCATCCATTTCGTAAAAAATAAAAATAAACATTCTTCTCTAACCTTCAACACAATTGAAACAATTCATAAATATGAAACTAGGCAGCCAAAAATCTGAACACAATCAGTAGAATCAAAACAAACTTCGGCAAGAAATCAATTCTATACAATGGAGTGTTAATATATAACAAACTACCAAAGAAATTAACTGAAGATTTTTTTGACAAACGCTTCAGAAAAAACTTGAAAAAGTATTTGATCCAGTAACACTTCTCTTTTTCCATCTGACATTGGATTGATTCATAATGAAAATCTTCTTTTTAATGCATGAATTGTAATAGTAATTTAGTTTTAAGATCCCTTCTTTATAAACATTCATGTTTCTTGGGGTCAATAAAGATTGATTGATTGATTGATTGATAAAATAACAGTTTTTTACGAAAAATCGACTTTTTCGAGTGTTTTTTTGCAAATAACTCTAAAACTATGCATTTCATCAAAAAAAGTGTGGTGAGGCAAAGTGTAGCTTCTGAAAAAACAGAAACAATGCTCCCTTTATAATTTTCTTACGACACATACGAACTGAGACAGTAAATTATTGCTTAGCTTTTTTCGTGAAATGTATAAATTGAAAGATTTAAAGAGAAATAACGAGAAAAATTTGCATTTTTCGGAGGAAGCTCAGAGAATCTTTTTTGAAGTACATATTCAATTAGAGCTTTCAAATGAATAAAAAAATGTCTTCCTAGCATGAAAATTGACCTACTTATGATCAAAATAAGATCGGTCCCCGCTTTTTTCTACGAAAAAAATATGTGAAAACAACCTCCAAAGTATCCCGTAACTCAAATTGATCGCCACCCTCCTGTGATTTTCTTTATATATGTACTATCAATACACCCACGAAGTTTAACCAGATTAAAATGCCTAATTTTAGAAAAATTGGAGTTTAAAGAGAAAACGATTTTTTTCAATTTCGTGTTTTTTACCCTTTTTCTTATAAATATCTCTCAAAATACTAAAGATACGAAAAAAACGATACGGTACTAAATTGAAGCTGTTTGTAGATTTTATGTAAAGTGAATATTCGGTGAGATATAGCCGTTTAACACCTACATTTACGGTCGAACATCACCTTAGTCAAGCGCTGTGAACTCTCCCCATTTGAAAATGAAGGGATCTTAAGTAATTTTTTTCACATAGTCTTATAGCTTTCGAAAAGCTCTACAAAATCGTTTGCGAAAAAAATTGTTTTTCAAAAAGCTAAAATGGAGGAGCTGTGCTTAAAAAAACGATAATTTTTTTTTGAAAAATTCGAATTACCCTCTTCGGAGCGTAGTAATCTACATAACCGGTATACTCGGCCCTTACGTTATATGTACCACTTTTTCCATTCATATTGGAAGACAGAGAAGTAGAAAAATCTGCTAGCGTGTGTGAGTGTATATTTCGTTGATTTCTCATTAGTGTATTCTGAAGTTCGAAGACATATAAAACTTTCAATGGTTTCAAGGGTAGTTTATAACAAGGGTAGGTTGAAAGATCGTGAAATTTTATCCTAAAACATGAAAGAATCATTATTCAACTATTTTTACACACACAGGATAGAAAATGAACTAGAGGGTGTAATAATCCTAATCCCAAATTTTTGTACAAGTCGGTGCTGGGCGGAAAAATTGCGAGGTTTTACCATTTTTATAGCTTCATTTTCTGAACTATAGGTATGAATATCGGGAAAGTAATACTGTATGAGAAATGAGTTGGATATAAATTATTGAAAATTTTGTAAGTTATTATCATTCTATTTATAATTATCTGAGAAGATGAACTTTAATTATTATTATTTTCAGGTGGAAACAATAGGAGACGCTTACTGTGTAGCGGGCGGTTTGCACAAAGAAACCAACACGCATGCTCAACAAATCGCGTGGATGGCTCTCAAAATGATAGAAGTTTGTTCCTCTCATCAAACCCACCAAGGACAGCCCATAAGAGTGAGTTCAATTGCAACATTTTTCCCAACTTAGCTTAACATTTTATATTTATTTAAGGTCTCAATTACTATCAAAATAATGCATCTTAAATGTTCAATATTATGAATATTTCCCGTTCTCATATAGATGATCAACTCGCCACTATTCCCTAATAACAAAATAAATACTTTTGGGATTAATCTGATTTCAATGGAGGTTTGCTAGTTACTGAATTCATATATGCCCTTCCTTTCCTATAGAAGTTTATTTGCGGCCAGCTACGAATCTTTGAAAAAACTTGGTAGGCCAGAAATATACCATTGAGGTGCTTTAGATTTTTTTTTGATTCGATGGCAGCACTAAATGTAATATCACAGAGCCAGGATGAAACTAGAGACCATACTCTACGGGAGCCTAACCTTGAAAAACGCTATAAAATCAAATTATGAAACTGGAAACACCTGAATATTGATTGTTATGAATGAGTAACATTCATGAATAGTTGTAGTTTCATGAAATCATATAATTTTAACATAACAATCATAACAAAACTACATTGGAAAGGCAGAATTCCTGTAAAAAAAATGCTATCACCCTTAAAGCAACGAAAAACTTTCAGAGAGCAGGTACAAACAGATAAATAACATGAAAGGAATTGAATGAGGGGAAATATTCCACCCCAAAATTGACAAACTTGTTGATCTAGACGCCAACCACTCGAAGCAAACCTCAGTTTATCGTTTCGTGACCAAGTCTTTTGCCGTGGTCCTACGCCATTTTCCACAACTGAGAACGCCGCAGCTAATTATTGTAATTACTGTATTTCGTGTAGATTTTTTTTATGACCATTATCAATTATATTTTCCACGTATTTGTAATGCTGGTACATATACATGGCGCTTTATATCAGCTGTTTCGAAAACGGCAATAACCTTCAAAATGTTGTAGTTGAAGAATGAATATGATTTAAATAGGAAAGAATGGTTTTCATATGGTACTGGCCCACTCCGTTGGGCGTTAATTATTTATGTGATGCAAGTGCGAGTGGCTAGCTTCTTCAGAGGCTCACTCATCTTGACTATTATTCCGACAGAAGTAATTAACACTCCAGCCTACCTGACTCAATATAAATACGTCTTACGAAATCGAAATGTCCAGTCATCGGAATAATAGTCAAGATGAATAAGCCTCTGACGAAGCTGGCCACTCGCGCTAGCGAAACGTCAGGAAGAAATTCCAAAGAACGACGGACTTCAAACCAGAAGAAAAGTAGTAATACTGTTATAAAACCCTGTTAGAAAATGAATTTCAATAGAATACGAAACATGTCTTCCATCAATTCCATAGAAGAATAATTCCTCAAAAAATCTGAAGTAAATAGAAGTACCATACAAACTTTGACCCCTTCTATCAGTGGTTTAGGTTGTGCTTGATCAACCCCTAAAATAAATTTCTACCCCTTTTGAACCTCATTAGGCGAATAATTTCAATAAAATACTAAACACGTTCTCCATGAATTCTGTGAAATAATTTTAATACAAAATTTGAAGTAGATTGAACAAAGGCATCGCTTTGTTCCGTTTTTCACCCACTTAGGAGTGGACATTCCGAAAACATGGTGAAAAGTGATGAGAAGTATTTTCACCCAAATCTGTTCGGCCGTTTTTGAATAGTGTAACTTAAGGTACGCGTCCATAGGTACGCATCGTACGTATCGTACGGATCGTAAGAAACGGATTTTAGAATTATTAGTATAGTAAGTTATACATATGCGTCCACTGACCGGCAGCGGACGGATCGCACGTATCGGTCCGTCGGTAATGCCGTAGAAATTGATCGAAGGGGCAACTTTTCCGACTGATGCGGATGACGTCATACGGATTGCCGATAAGTGGACGCACGTGACATACGATAATACTGGAAGAATTTTACGTCGTCGTTGAGCAAATCAGTGAACAGTGTATGATATTCTCCAAATTGTGATCTTTTTTGAATATGTCATGTATCCACATTCTATGTCTTCTCTTATTTCCTTTACTTTCTTCTTCATCTTCTTCATCTAATAACAAAGCAATAATGACAAGTTCTTCATCACTTTCCATAATCGGAAACATTACACACTGTAATGTTTCATTACAGTGTGTAATGTTTTCGATCGTCCACTCACAACGAAAATGCGAATGTTACTTAAAAACCGACCATCGCATCGGCAATCCGATCGCTACGGATACAGTGGACGCACTACCACAAATCGATCCGTTTTATACGATCCGTACGATCCGTACGATACGTACGATACATACCTATGGACGCGTACCTTAACACGACTTCCTTTCATACATATAGAAAAGGAGAAGATATGTAGGAAGAAACTGTTTTGTCTCGACATCATGGACAGATAGCTTGTTTTGTTGTGATGTGTAGCCATGTTTTTTTCTACTGGAATGTGATAAGCCAATGCATTTTGAATTTGGGAACTGAGAGCAAGAATACCTGATTACAGCAATTTATCGGTACTCGAATGAGTTTTGTATATCAGTTACAAATTTACCCGGATGAAAAAAATGTCGAGTGTTGATTCATCAAGCTTCATCATCATTGAGTGGGGCGCGTGGTGTTTTCAGAGCTATTGAAATATCATTTTGTCAGGAAAATTTCATTTCCCGGAGAATTTACATCAACACGTTTCCTCATTGGATGATGTGTTTTCAATATTTCACTATAAGGACTCCATCACTCCATACACGACTTATGACCAATAAAAGAACAAGCTTCAGTAAATTCGTTTTATCAAAAGACATTTCAATATTCTTTGGCTGTATTCACCCATTTAGAAACAATAAGGCTTCCCTCACTTCATTTGAAATAACGGATATTGATACTTGATGGTTTTTTCTAGGTGTGGTCTGTTTAAAAAAAAACTTGGATGAATTGGTTCTACAATGTTTCTCTATATGTCTTGAAGATTGTTTTCAATGAAACCAAAAAGTTTTATGATGACTTCGAAGAATACCCCTGACAGCCTTGTTGGAAGTAATCCCTCGAAGACATATAATAGCTTTGAAGGGGTTTTATGAAGGTTGTCACAACTAAACACCATTAATGGAACTGCTATAAGTGTGGACTACGAGATACCCTGAGGGCTGTGGCAAAACTCAATTTTTTCCTTAGGTTCATTACTATGTAGTTATGAAATGTTTTTATTACATCATAAAATGACTTTATCTGAGAGGAGTGAACGAAAGTTAGAACTTGAACATAATTATTAAAGTAAACAATTGGTCAAATACAGGGTGAAGAGTGCTCCGTTACTTGAAGTGTTCATTTCACTTTTATCTAAAAGAGGCAAACATCTAATTGGTTTTGTTAATGCTGACCGAGACCATTGCATTCAGGATAGGCTTTTGCATACTGAATATATCATATATAAGAATCACCAACAAAAAATACTCCATGCATTGCGGAAGAGCCAATTAAATTCACTGAGAAATGACAGTAATTCAAAATACTATTGTTCAAACTAGGACTTCCTTTAAAGAAAATCAGAAGTGTTTCGAATGAGTTATTGAAATTGGAGCTGGAAAAAATAATCCTGAAAAATTTTCACAGAAATCAAAACAAAGCCGAGAACGGAGAAAACGTTTTATGAAATTCCATTGAAATAAACGATGCCGTAATACGATACACAATACCTCTGACAGCTCTAACAAAAGTAAAGTAAGATAATTCGAATTCTGAGGTAAGGTCAAGAAGTTTTGTAAAAGACGCTCGTGGAGATGAAACAGTGAAAAAACTGACATTAGATAAGGATTTTGAAGCAAAAACGCAAATGTAACCATATGAAAAGCTATCCATTTATACGTAATAACAAATATAATTTCATCACAGTCCTCCACCCTGAAAATATATTTCAGAACCGTATGAAGTTGTCTCAGCACTTTTAAAACCCGTATCAAACCATTTTATCGAACAATACAAGCTCTCCACGAAGTTGGCATATGCCCAAACCGACTGAAAAGATTAAAGTTGAGTGATATTTCGTGTAGATAGATTTGAAACCCATGACTCAACTTGTTTCCGGTTAGTTTTCTCGCTCTTCGCATCCAGAGAATGTCTTGCATCTCTATCAAACGACCCAGATATATTTGTTGGAGACGAAGGAGCTTCAATTGCTGAACTGGCATTTTACTTTTATTCAGGTCTGGTCGGCAAGATAACGAGATTTATTGACTTTTACCGAATGCAGAATTGTATCGGCGAACTTCAAGGCTTCGTTTAGAAGTTGGAATAGATTTAAAGAGTAATCTTGAATATTCAGTCGACCTACTGAATTACATAGTATAGTTCAGATAAATCTAATCTTCAATTACAAACCGCTTTTCAAGTACGTCAGGAAACTTGGCGGGTTGCTTCTTTAATTATTACCTGAAATGACATTATTGAAAGTTCAGTTGTGGTCGACTCGGCGAGTTCAGTCCTCCCAACCTTTCGATGTCAGCCAGGAACACTGTCGAAAGAATCTCTTCGAACAAGCAGTGGAATGATATTCCTTTTTGATTTCCTCTCTCTTAGTACATGAATTTCCTTCAGTTTACATGTGAGAACTCTATTCTTAGGCGACTGTTGTTGAGAGACAATCAATCTCAAAAGAAAATATGCTTTTGAAGCAAGGACATCCGTAAGAAATATATGAGATAACACATGACTTGTAGAAGAACCCTTTGCTGCCTATTCCTGCCTAAGTAACCAAAAGATCGAAAAAAAATAACTCTATAGTCGCCCGATCTGTTCTTACTTATGTTGGTGGACATGTGCAGCTTTTCTTAGGAGAAAATAACGAAGTCTGGCAGTGCGCTGCGGTTTCTGTTATAAGAGTAATTATTTTTTTAAATACAAGTGTTTGCTCAAAAACTTCTTTCCATCGCTCTTCTTTGAAAGAAAAAGTAAAGTTTGCAAACCCCCCCCTTTTTTTTTTTTTTTTTTTTTTTTTTTTTTTTATATGAGTTTCAGGAAAATGCTACCTGAGTGATTAGTTATTCGCGATAGAAAATAAAGATTATAAAAAGTTCATAGTCATCCCATATGAACCTTATTACACCGGAGGACATGAACATATTTTTGCAGGAGTAAATATGAAATTGGAGTACGAAGCGTTTTATAATCAACCTCAACTCTTTTGTAATAGAAGAGATGAATCAGAAAACACAAACAATCGGAGTTATATGACACAATTCGTCAAGATTGCAACAAGGAATATATTGGCCAGATATTGCGAGCTATGAAAACTCGCCTCAAGGAACATTATTGACACATAACATGCCCTGGCCAATGATCATGAAACTAGTGAAGACAATTCAATACTGTTCAAGGATATGCTCGATACGAGTCTGCTCATGCATTCGAGAGTATCGAAATATAAAATGTAAACGGAATATGAGTACTTGTTTGCACTACTGCCTTACGTTGTGAGTTATGAAAGGTAATAACCCTCTTTTTCAGATTCAGTATCAGTATTTTTCTACTGAAGATGTCAAACTTGTTACCGAAACGCACGTAAAGTACAAGTAACATCAACTTACTGTTTTCCAGACGCGGTTCAACCCGAACTACAGATACATTACCTTTGTCACTATTCATCAAAATGATTTCTGGGTGATCTTTCAGATATTCATTGGATTTATAGAGTAATTCATTGAGAACGTGTTTGTTGTTATGATTTTCATGGGCAAAGTTTGTTATTATATTGGTGAATTGAGGTCTAAATGAATTTCTTCTCAGTGGATCAACACTCTCAATAATAAATTCTAGATCAGCTAATAAAAACTTTATGAATATGATCAGTACTTGGAGAGATACTGAACTTTGGACCCAGTGAAAGAAAATTTTGAATATCAGGTGGTATAACAACATCAGTCAAGTTTCTGAACCACTTTTGTTGAAATTTGTTTCTGAGAAAGTTATTATTTTTCAACTCAGTGATTTTATTGATGTTGGTTTGTTCGATTTTATGGAAGAGTTGGTTGTATTTGATTTTAAGAAATCGTTCGAATTCGATAATAAGATAATGTGGTCAAGACGATAATAACTATTGATTTTTCCAGACTCCTCATCATTTTTTGTGATCTAAATTTCAAAATCTAGTGTCCAGTTGTCCCTTCTTGGTGATTAATTGAACTAGTAATATGTCGTTGTCCATTTGAGATATGTTTAGGAAATAGGTCCATTTGTCTGCATTTCTACAAAAATATTCTTCTGTTCCATAATGATAATGAATTGACGAAACACTGCATGATGAACACTTATTTCATCTTCAACAACAGATTCTACAAACAGATAGAAGGAGCTCCCATGAGCTCTTCCTTATCCCCAGTTGTAGCAAACCTGTTCATGATGAATTTCGAGGTAAAAGCACTACGAAATGCTCAACAGAGACCGACGCTATGAAAGAGATATGTAGACGACATCTTCATCATCTGGCCTCATGGAAAAGAAGAGTTGACTCGCTTCTTGGCATATCTGAATAGCTTGAATCAGCGCATACAGTTCACTACAGAATTAGAAGAAAATAGACAACTCCCTTTCCTAGACCTATTGATAACCAGAAAGCCGGACAACACTTTAGGATACACAGTATATCGAAAGCCCACCCACACAAACAGATACCTACACGCCGAATCCCACCATCACCCCACACAACTACAATCCGTAGTCAACACGCTGGTGTCCCGATCTTTTCGTCTGACGGAAACAACAAATAGACAAGCAGAGCTAGCAGGGACATCAAAAGCACTTCAACAAAATGGCTATGGAACACACTCAATCAGAAGGGCAATCCATGCGCAAACAAACCCAAGAAAAACTAGGACGGAGGACCCCCCAGAACCCAGAAAATCAGTGACACTACCTTTCATCAAAGGAGTCACCGACAAAATCGGAAGACTAATGAGAAAATAAAATATACGAGCCGTCTTCAAACCTCAAAGGACCATTTCGTCCTGCTTACCGAGACCAAAGGACAGGATCCCTCTCGAAAACCAAGGAGTATATAGCATCACATGCGGGGACTGTGATAAGCAATATATTGGCCAGACGAATAGGAGAATGTCAGCTAGAGTGCAGGAACACAAAAATAGCATCAGGACAAAACAAACATCTTCCGCCCTGTTTCAACACCACCACCAGACGGGTCACAAAATAAATTTCGAGGCAGCAAAGCAAATAGCGCAGGTGAACCATTTCAGAACACGCCAAATTGGGGAAGCCATCGAGACAGAAAAACATAGAGAAATAAACAAAAGAGACGACTCCCAAAATATTCCAAATGTCTGGAGGGCCCTCATCAACAAAAAGAAAAACAGTTCAGGAAATGGTCCTTCGGTGGATGAAGGTCACCACAAACCAGACCGACCGTTACTACCTGAACAGTCATTAGCCAAAAGTCCGACAACCATAATCAATCCGACGGCTGAGGGAGCAGATCATATCGGGTACAATCTACGACCGAGAAATCATTTAAAAACTGGCAGAAGATTTTCAAACAACAGTTGCTAGCACCAAGTAGGAGCAGTAACATTCTTGAAAATGCCAACTGAGATGTTGGCGAAAAGTCGAAAGTCAATACCGACAAATCAACGGATAAAATCCCAGAATCCAATTTCGGATATATATATATATATATATATATATATATATATATATATATATATATATATATATATATACATATCAAGATTTTTTCAGACTTGGGTAAAAAAATCTTCCCGAAGATTGAAAGTCATGTGGCATCGAATATTGTATCAATCTGCACATTTTCCACTTTGTTACCCACCTTTTGTACAATCAGAAACTCTATTCAACGTAAATATTTTATTTCGGCGTCGAGTCTCCAACTATAATATTATTAGATGCGTTTTATCGACTATAATTCTTATTCTGGAACAACTAATCTCGTTTACCTTTGACAGATCTGGACAAAACACATCTTACGTATAATATGGATATAGACAACAGACGAAATATTTGATCATATTCTTTATAATTGCATGAAAACAAGATAAAAGCAACTCAAGTACCTACTCTAATTCACTTATTGGAGGAGAATATTTCCTTCGAAGTAACGACATAAAGAACCGAACAAATTGGTGTCCACTTTTCTCGATAACTCTTTTGTAATTCCCAATACCTACCTATGCCACAAAATATTATAATATGAACGCAGGCGGAAAGCAAGTCGAAAGATTTGCCAGCAACTATAGACACACTATAGAAACTCAGCCGTAATGTCGTAATTTGAAATAAGGTCTAACCATGAAAACCTCATTTCGGAGTGATAACCTATCAAGGAATATTTCGAAGTGAACAGACAGGACCGTACTTAAAGAATTACCATACGAATAATTTATTATTAGACGTACACATAATTTTGCTTTATGAACTTCTGAGAAATAAAAGAAAAGCCCCTCTTTCCACAGTTCTGATTGTAGAAAAAACTGACTAATTTACTAAAGACAACATTTTCCACCAAAGTCTAGAAAATTCATGATCATGTGCACAGAGGATTTTTTTGATATGAGAAATTCGATGGAAAGCATGGAAAACGCAAAGTAAACGGATTTCGGGAGTACACACATTAGCATCTCAATATTTTTCCCGGAAATCACAATTTTTTCGACATTTTCTGGTTCAATCAAGAGATGTTACTATATTTTTTTTCATAAACTAATTCCATAACTTGGTTAAGTTTGAAGGAAAAGAACTGATTACCTATTAAAAGTCATAAAATAGCGGGATATATCTTTTTTTGATATATGTTCTTGTGCATAGAGGGATGCTTTGATATGAGATGAAGAATTTTATGGAAAGCATGGAAGAACGCGAAGTTTTTGGATTTACGAGGTATCGTGTCCTAAATATCAGCCTCTCTATATGTTTTTTCGAAAATCTCACTTTTTTCGACTTTTTGAGGTTCGATCAAGACATAGAGAAAAATCTTACGGAAGAGGTATCTGTTGAAAATCATAAAGACACTGACTACAATTTTTTTTATTTGAGTTCAAAAACTGTGTACGCTCTTGCGCACAAAGGTTTTTTGTGAAAACAGGAATTCGATGGAAAGCATGAGTGAACGTTATGTAATCGACTTTCGAAAGTATCACGTCCTAAACATTAGCCAATTTGAATATTTTCTGAAAATCTCATATTTTTTGATATTTCGAGGTTCAATCAAGAAATAGATGTCACCATGATTTTTCTCGCATTGATAAACCTACCTTTTACATAATTTGGTGAAGATTGAAGAAAAAATACTGATTAACTATCTGAAGAGGTACCTATTAAAAATCATAAAACCTAACTACATTTTTTCAATTTGAGTTTAAAAAAATTATACTCGTGTATATGAAGGTTTTTTATACCAGAAATTCGATGGAAAGCATGAGGAAACGCCAAATGATAGGGTTTCCGGAAAATAACGTCCTACACTCAAACCACTTTGGGTGTTTTCGAAAATCTCACTTTTTTCCATTTTTTGAGGTTCAATCAAGAAATATGATGTCACCATGATTTTTTTTACGCATTAATAAACCCCTCATTCTATAATTTGGTACAGATCGAAGAAAAAAACTGAATAACTAAATGAAGAGCTATTTATTAAAAATCATAAAACATCCAACTACAATTTCTTTCATTTGAGTAAAAAAAATGCATAATCATGTACATGAAAGGGTTTTCTGATGCCAGGAATTCGATGGAAAGCATGGAGAATCGCAAAGTAATCGGGTTTTTTTGAATATTTGTGGTTCAGTCAAGAAAAAGATGTCACCATTATTTTCATCACATTGATAAACCCCTCATTCCATAATTTGATACAGATTGAGGAAAGAATACTGATTAACTAACTGAAGAGGTATCTATTAAAAATTATAAAACCTCTTACTGCAATGTTTTGCATTTTAGTTTGAAAAATTCATACTCATGTACACGAAAGGGTTTCTTGATGCCAGGAATTCGATGAAAAGCATTGAGAATCGCAAAGTAATCGGGTTTCCGGGGTATAACGTCCTACACTTAAGCCACTTTGGATTTTTCCCGAATATCTTAATTTTTTGAAATTTTGAGGTTCAATCAAGACATAGATTTCACCACTATTTTTATTAGATTGATAAACCCCTCATTCCATTATTTCATACAGATTGATGAAAAAATATTGATTAAAAAGGATTGACTTAAAAAGGAGGCATGAAATAAATAACATTCTAGGTTATGGTTGTATAATACGGTAACCTCAGATAAATATTCTATGACCTACACTGGGTGTTGATTTGTTCAGAGTTAGGGTACTCACAATTTATTCATTTTACTGGTTCGCACTGTTCGAACTATACGTGGGAAAGGCACCATATGCCAATATAAAGATATCGAGAAAGGGTGAAATTATCGTACCCGTATATCGTGTGTCAGCATTAGAACTCTCAAAGAGATGATTTGAGATTTGGTTGAAGAAACATTCAGCTTATGCCGAATAATTAGTGATTGACTATGCAGTTTGAAAATATTAATCGGTATTTGATTATGATTTCCTGAAACTATACAAAAACCCAATTACATTGTTTGGCTAAGAGCCGATTGTATATTCCCAATCAGGTCTATTCTTCGGTGGCTTGTTGATTCTTGAATATCATTAGATTATTAAAAAATATTCGAGAATAAGACCAATAATGCAATTATAGTGCAAATGAAAATTTTTCAATAAACAATATTTCTCGAAGATATTTCAGAAATCTTTATGGTGTATATTCATACTCTTCTATAACAGTTGTCGATTATTTTCGATAACCATTGCAATATTCAATATTGAAAGTTATTCGAAATTCACCAGAATAGACCTGAATATATATAATGATATGTTATTCCACATAATTTAAGTAGAATTGGATTACCTGAATTGTTTATATCAGTGGAGTTCTATTTCATTACTACTCTAAATCGCTACATCCATAGCGATGTTTGTCTAGTACCTTGAAGCTTGGAAGGTACCACCTTTCCTAGTAAAGGAACTAATCTCAGACTTTTGTTTCGGATAACATTTTTGTTCAGGCGACAATACGCTCAAAATCTCGTGATCCACGCAAAACCCCCACAAAGTTACTCCGCAGCAATGAAAATGCTCACAAATGGATTAGGCGCGAGTTCCACTATACGTAACGTCACCGTCACGTCTCCGCACCGTCACCATCACGGTAAATATTCTTACATTGCAAGCAATGACGGCGACGGGAGGTGGACGTGACTGATAGTGTGATTATGTTCATTGCTTGCAATGTAAGAATATTTACCGTGACGGTGCGGAGACGTGACGGTGACGTTACGTATAGTGGGACTCGCGCCTTAATCGGTAGTGATACCTCACAAAACGACAGCACTAGTTAACGGCTAACAGTAACGTCATGTATGGTAGCGACTTCAACTCAATTTCATGAAACCCGGTAATAGTATATTATGCAACGATCATGTATTAATAACCATTACATGAGAGTTCCATACGCTATTTCATCTACACCCGATAAATAGTGAAGAACTACAGATATTATATTTATATTTGTATTGTACACAATAATACTAATTAAACGCATTTCTTTGAAAAATTCTACAAAATTGTAATTAATAGTATTACTTCGAGAAATAAAACGATGAGAAATGAAGAGATCAAAAATTAAAAAAAGATTACTCGAGGCCGGAGTCGAAACCATGTCTCTTCCAACTAGTTCACCTAGCTATTTTTATCTCAGCGCCTTAGACCGCTCGGCTACGGAGAGCTAAAGAAATTTAATTGAAAAAAATAAAGAAATAAATCATGCATTTGTCAAATGAAAAATTTGATCATTCTAACTGTATTTCTGCCGGTGAAGGTGTCGAAGGTGATTCTCCCATATCGCTGGTATCAAGTTTGACTATATTCTTCAAAAATTCAATACCTTTACCGATTTTGACATGACAAACGTCAAATGCAGAGCATGCACATCATGCTTGATTGAAAAATAATGGGTTTCTATGGGTTGAAAATCTGTATCGTAATGAAAAATCTGTATCGTAATGGATTTCATTATAAAACGGGTTGTGGGTATATGAGTGTATTATTAGAGTACGGGTGTAGATAAACGTTATATTTCGTACGTTAACGTCTGCGTTGAGGTTTACGTATTGCAATCACTTCATCTCTCTAATATGTTTGAATCTGTTATCTTTTTTTTTGTGGATGGTCGTTGCTTCCCGTCAGGCGCAGTTGGCCAGGTTCTTCAATAATGACACAGTAGCTTCGTTAGTGGACGCGGATCTCTTGCTCGATGCACGCCCTGCGTCCGATAAACATGGACATTTGTCTATGTTTAAACCAAGTTTAACATTGAACTTATTCCGTTAAATAACTTGGTGCAACTACCCATAATACCCTCAAAATAAGTTGACAGTGATACGTTTGGGGTCATTTGCGCCGCTTCATCTGATGAAGGATTGAACTAAGCTAGGCTTAATCACTAAGGAACAAGGAATCTGAAACCCATACCAAACAAGCCTACTTGAGATGTACCACAGGTAAAGCCAAGCGGTGCAATTGGGATGGAGGTTTAAACTAAGCTAGGTTCAATCACTATAAGGAACAATGAATCTGATTGGTGAATCCATAGCAACCAAACCTTGTTTAGACGAACCCCAGTTGAAGCTGAGCGGTGCAATTGGCCCTTTAGGGTTGTGACACCTCTTTGCTAAGGGGTTGAATGCATATGTCGAAGAACATATTCAAAATGTGTCCCCCTCACCATCAAACTCTACGAGTCCGAGCATTTTTGTTTTGAGTCACAAACAAGAGAGAAGCTAGGTATATACTTTCCGTTGGACCATTCTGTATAAAGATATTTATAGTACATCAGGTCAATTTATAATATCCGTCTGATAATTAGTATAGGACAAAACTGCACCTAAACTTTATTCACAAATAGAAGTGGTATTTTTTTAAATTATCAAATAATAAAGCTGTTCAGCAGTATGGATTGAAAACATTGCATTCATGACTTGGAATCATCATCATCATCACTATGCATAGAAATCTCCATAGAACCAGTTGTCCATGAGACACAGGAACATGAAACAACTGACCAAACAGAAGTTGGTTGGATTGATAGAAAAGAATCCTAACATTGTGTAAACCGAATTATGGATTGAATTTTTGGACGAGAAGAGAAGTTTTGAGGAGTACATACCTTTGTTTTTAGCATCCGGTGAGCTCTGTAGTAACCCGTCGAGATTTTCTTCATTCATATACACGACTTCTGTTGGTACGACTTCATATTGACGTGCCATTTTCAAATGGTTTGTGAATCTGGAACAAAAATGTATTGAACATATTTTTGTTGTATTTTCGCTATTAAAAATATTTTGTACTAATATCAAGTGTTATTATGATCAAATCATGTAGGTTTTACTGGAATCGATCATAGTCCTGAATCAGTGATCTCATTTAAAATATCTTTTCTGAGATATCCCATTTAAGTGTCATATGGATTACGGAAGAGATTCAATATCATTCTCAATGTTACTTTCAACATATGCAAATATTCCATATGAGGTCTCATTCCAACCTACTAGAGACTTCTGAGTAAGTCACATTTGAATTAATGTGGGACACGTGTATATCTATGAGATGAGTTTGTGTTCCATTGGATTCTCCTGACATATTCCTTTCAACATTATAAAATACATATTGAGTGAAATAAAATCTGTAGAAGTGAGCCTTTTAAATCTTCAACAACTGCAAACTATTCAATTCCAAAAGCTTGTGAACCTTTTACACATTTTTTTATATGCAGATTCACACAAAAGGGAAGCCCTGTAATGTTCGAAGAACACCGCCTGAATCAGGGGACAGAAGATACGAATTAACTTTCACTTTGAATTTTGGAAGTTTGTGAGCCTCAGGAAGAACCTCTCTCGACAAGGAGATCAAAAGTTCAGCTGTTGCATTGAAAAGAGGTCTCTGAGCAAGAGAGGTTGGGCAGGTCTCCAAGCTCACAACAAAGGGGTGGGAATTCTGTACTCGTCGGGTCATCCGTGTAGATAATGCCAAGGGTGGAACGATTGATGACAATTCAGGAGAGCACCGACCGTGAAAATATCTATAGAAGGGAAACAAGTCTCCGACCCTTCCACGATGCTCCAACGAAGTGAGTGAGCCTAAGCGATGAATCATCAAGAAGACGGATTGCATTTCTTTGAATAGAATCAAGGAGGTTCAACGAATGGTTTTGTGCCTACCTCTATACATGAGAAATATATTCCCAAAATTGTGGGAGAAGTGGAGTATTTCTTCGCACGAAAATTTCTAGGAAGCACCTTCAGCGATCGATCTGACATGGTTTTCCCATGAGAGATTATTACTGATTGTAATTCCTAGCATCGAGATACTTGACTTTGTAGGGAAACATGCACTGAACGAGATGTTTTCTCCAGTAAATCATTGATATGAATCAGAATCAGAGTAGTTGCTAGAACTGAACTCTGTGGAATACCTGTATTTATTGGAAGGATATCAGACGACACTACGTCAACAACCACATACAGAGACCTATCAGACAAGAAACTCTTCAACAAAGCACACAACTGAGGAGGCAGGTTAGAGAGGAGATCCCAATGCCGAACTCGATCAAACGCATTTGAAAAGTCGGGTGCAACAGCTAACGTTTCTCCGAATGAAATGCTAACCAATATGAGAAACATACATCAATGAGTCCCTGGTTGATCGCTGATGGCAAAATCCGTATTGTCGATCATTAATTATTCTTGATTCCTCAAGCTATTTGACAAGCTTCATATCGATTGCTTTTTCAATGACTTTGCAAATGACAGAAAGCAATGCAATTGGTCCTTAATTAGAAGGTGAAGTCCTCTTTCCTTTTCTAGGAACTGGTTGAACTTTCGCTGCTCTCCAGGACTCAGGAAAACCACCAAGTTATACAATAGGCTAAATAATTCGCAAAGTACTGGTGTCTATTTGGGGGTACGTACTTTAAGAATAATTGCTGGGATTCCATCGGATTCGCAAGCCTGATTCGTCTTTAGCTCCATTACAATATTTTTTTTATTTTGTTGGTGAAAAACTTTTCCAGGCATATGACTGTCGACAGGCGTGATATTCGGGGGATCTTTTCCCGATGAGTTCAGATTGGAAATTCTAGCAAACATATTTGCAAATATACTTACTTAATGTTGGGCAGTGGTGGCTTGTGATCCATCTTTTTTGGTTGAAGGGGGAAATGAACTAAAAGTGAAATTTTTGGCGACAGATTCTTGGACATTTAACAGGTCTTGAATGAATTCAAGTATGAATTCTAAAAAAAACGTTTTAAACTTTCTTTCATCAACCTGACATTGGATTACAAAATGAGAGTAACTTTTTCCTTCCCAATTCATATATCGAGAAGAGGTGACTGAAATCAAATGAAAATATGTGTTTGGTGTCTAAATTGTCTACGAAAAAGGTCCTTCTATGCGCCTCAATGCGAGCAAGTCATGTAGTCAGGATAGCTGTAAGTTTCAATATACTCGTACATGAAACTTTCAACATCAAACAACAGTATACTGCTAGTTGGCATCTCACGATGACCAAACCATATTCTTGGCTACTTCTGATAAACACTTCCAAGGTACTTCAAGCGGAACTACATGAAATCAAAGTGACAATAGCTGAATAACGTGCAGGCGATCAGTTATATCGATATCAATTTTTGATGACGCAGTATAGAGGCTAATCGACGCATTAAACTCTTACCGTAACTGGAAGGGACCCGCACTGCACCACCTTCTTTTACGGAAACGAAAATACCTTTCTTTCGAATACATTAATCATACAGAGATACGTGATCTTTTGAAGGGCCCGATTTACAATCACCAGTTAACGGTTAGCTGTACGCTGGAGTGGTTGACCGAAACCTTTCATTGGCTGACAGCTGAAAACCTTACCAGAGGGTTGAAAACTCGCCTCCGATTCATCACATGAGTATGCCCGTTTTTACTGATACATCCGGTTAGGTCAATACGCTAATGGTGCTGTTGGCAGTGGCAACTTGCACCAACAGGAAGCAAAAACAAATAAATGAGAAGGGGAATAGTTCTATGTGAACATAACACATATGTTCAACGTTCACTTGTAGTTCGAGTAGGAAAACAGTTCACCTATAAATTCTATAGCACGAACGCGAGTGTGAAAAACATTTCAATAACATGTTGGAGTCATAGATATATGAAGATGACCGTACGTTGGTTGTGGTGAACATTTGGAGAATCAGTGGCAACTGAAAATACTGCTTGGAACACAATGCAAACGAGAAGATTCTGATTGGTTGGTTGGCCGGCGACTCATTCAATTTCTAAAATATTCAATATTCGTAAAAAAAACTTTCGAATTGATATTGATTTATTATGCAGAATGTTCCATTTGTTGTGGTCCATCCGTGGACTACAGTTTCGGCCTATCAGCACGGCGATGACCGCATTCGAACGAAATAATGCTCAAATGCACCATGACGAGTACTGAAATTTGCCATCTGGCTCATCCCTCCACGATCCAACTACGAGCGTGAACTGATCGCCAACTTGTGGTGGATTGACAAATCAAAGGATCTGGTGGAAGTGCTGGGCATAGGCCTGTAATCTGCAAAAATTGCGAGATTCAAGAGGAACGTCTGAAATCGATGTTTTCTGCCATTACTCTCGTGTGTTGTTGTCACTTTTGTTGTTGCATTCGAGCATTAGTTTGTTCGAATGCGGTCATCAGAAAGCAGAAACATAAATTCTCTTTCCCCCTGAAACATAAATCATCTTGATAATGTCGTACAAAAAATTCAATTTTGTCGGAACATAAATTTTGAGTTTGCATATTAACGGGCTTCCCACGCTCTTTGTGCTGTTTCTCAAAGAGCTGGTTCGAAGATCAAGCAAAATTTGTAAAAAACAACCTTGAATAATAAATTCATAATGAAAGTGACATTCGATTCGATGGAGGGTTACGAATAGAATTTCTGTGCAAATGGAAACCATAACTATTAAATTGAAACGAGGTGAATGAAAGCAAATATATCCATTGGATTATTCATAATAAACCAGTATCGAGCAGGAATGAGGCCTAGGAATGATATCTGTTCAGTTTTGATTGTGGCATTGATTTAATATTTCCATCATTAGTGATAAACAATTTTGACTTACTTCCTATATGTGACGCAGATTCCTATCAAGGTTGCTCCGCGCGAATGACGCTCGTGTGAAAAAAACGGTTGGATCAATTAGGGCAGGTTGTAACTCAACTAGTTTACTGATTTGTCATGGAAATCTAGATTAACCTAAGGTTAACCTTCAGACTGTGTTTAGTCAATTTCTGTTGTTAAATTAACCAACTACTAGAATTTTGAAGTTTTGTTTGTCAGTTGTCAAACAGAGATTCTGTTTTTATAGTTATCATTAACAAGTAAAAAAGAAATATGACTGGATGAGTCGTATAAATTTAATAATTTCTAACTGAAGATATATATTATAGCGAGATGCTATATGAACGTTTAAAGATGGATTGAAATTATATTTCAGAATCTGTTGGTGCCCGACGTGCATTGAATTTAACGAAAAGCGAGGAGAATATGTTTATTTCATTGGAGACAAGTGTCCAATGCTTCTTCAAACAGAAGTTGATTCACAATGAACAGAAACACCATGAAGACCTGAGACAGACAAGGGAGATTCACCAACAAAAATTGATAATTATGTTAGAAGAACATGATATCAGTGTGTCTATTTTGCTGTTTGATAAACAAAAATCAATTGAAGAACCATCTGTATAAAAATTTGAACTACTTGATTGTAGTATCTATTTATTTTCTTACATTTATTGAGTATACATATATTGAAATGGACTTCAGGAGTCTTTGAAAATACTGAGTTAATAAATTGAACCTCTACAAATTATTCATCTTAAAACGTGAAATACTAGGTAGTTCTGAATTGATGTTATTAGCAGCTTCAACCCTTGCTTCAATTTCTTCATTAACGGAAAGCTCAGGTTTACTTCCTTTATATGCTATGTTGTGTAGCACAGCACAAGATACAACGATAGCTTTCACCTCATTCACATCGAGACTAATACAGGAAATCGTCTCTCGAGAACTCCGAAACATCTTTCAATATTATTTCTAGTCCTTATTTGACTCTCATTGAATAAATGTTCAAAAGGCAGTCGGGGATTTGTCAAAGGAGTAATCAGATATGGTCTATCAGAATAGCCACTGTCACCAACTATAAATACTCCATTTCCGAACTCAACATTTTCCAGCCTTGCATTCAATCGGGAATTATTAAACATCGTTGAATCGTGAACTGATCCTGGCCATACAAATACCAAATCTCTTTCGGTTTCTAAATATCTCATTATCTCTTTCAGGAGACTGTATTTTGATATGGGTATAGTGTAACGCACGATTTTTTCAGCAGTCACTGCATTGCCTCTGAAATGAACTTTCCATTTTACATGTTCTGACATGTTTCTTATTCCGAATTCGAATTTGAATAAGTATCACCCACTCGTATCTAATGAATGATACAGCTTCTTCTTTTTCTGGATCATAAGTTGAACTGTTTCTTATGATAACCTGAATCTAGCCCTGAATTCCTCATCACTCCATTTTCCTCTCCTTCGATATTACGAGTACTTCCAACCCAAGGAAATAATTATTTTTCGACGAGTTCCAGAAAATATTCAACATCTGTAAGTTCATGCAGATCTCCTCGTTGAATGTCCATGATAATTTAGAATATACTTTTTATAAAACAATACAACACAACTCAGTTCAAAACTCTCATTTAATACACAACACAACTTGACGTAAACCACTAGACATTATTGCCAATGATAGATGTGTTAGTGTCTGCATAATTAACAAATTAATGAAATGATAGTGGCATTCAGACAAATTTGTCTGAATGCAATACTAATTTGTCTGAATGCCGTTATCATGTCAAAGAACGGTGAAACACTCAAAACAGGTAAATTATCATCGTTTTGTGACCTGAACACCAGTTAACCGGGCGAAATCAGCTTGTAAGGAATTGAATAGTTAACCAGTTGATGAACTTCTATTATTCCAAGTTACAACTTCCCAATCGACGATAACCAGTACTTGAGAGTTAACCTACCGTGTTACAACTGCCCTTATTTCCTGCCGCAATGGTTCAACTAGTACGAAAAATGCATGTTTTCGGGACGATGCCAAGCAGAGTCCGGCAATATTAAGAATCCCGAAAAAAAGGTTTATTTTGACGAAATGAAAACTATTTTCTTTCTCCAACCGCTGATCGTGAGATTTGTTGGAAAATGATTTGACACTAAAAATAGGTTGGTAGTAGTTATATGCTAGCAAAGCCTTTCTTTGATATTGGGCGGTGTATAATTAATTTCGTTGAAATGAGAATCACTGGCAATATCCATTTTTCAATCAATTAGTAGATATTCTGAATATTTTGCTACGAGATGTCAAGTTCTGATCAATATCCATTCCAATTCTTGTGACAGATTACCGGTGTGACCAACCTAACCTTAGCGTATAAATAAATCAAATTCAATTCAATAGTAAGAATTTAAGATAGTGTGGATAAACTATTTGTTCAGATTTCAAATTAATTGATACGACTTCAAAAATACCTAAAATTGCTAGTAGGTAAGCAGATATTTTCCTTCAGTGGTTGAATAGTCATTTCAATTTTTGGACTAGATCGAATTTTCCAATTTTCGGTATAACAACCACATGGCGACCAACCAATGTTCTGGAAAGGCCTCCTTTTTCAACAAATTGAGTGAATATAAGGAGGTTATATCCAGGTGGTTGGACACAAAGTATTTTTCTGAGTTCGTATGGGAAGATTCGCAGTATATCTTTCACTGAGTCTTCGAAAATAATATTGCAGTGTCGGTCGGTTCAAGAGATCAGCAATAGCTACAAGATCTTTCTGCCTATCAGCCCTGAAATCAATATATATTCTGAGAATTTTTGCAAATAAAAAATTAATTGATCGACGAGGGAGCGCTTGCTTTGTTTGGTTTGTATGGTGTTATTCGAATCGTAGGGCAATAAATAGTAGTTTGTGCAACAAGAGTGGATATGGTGGCCATATCACACAAGAACGAAGTTTGAGAGGGAGCTCGTGAGTTGTTTCTTTCAAAGATAATTCGCTGAAATCATTGATTTTTGAAAATGTTCCCTTGAGAAAATTCCCATGATTTGGTAGACAGATCAGAATTGTGACGCTTCTAGAAGGTTGTCCCTGGTAACCAAGTGTTTTGTTCTCTGGGATAGGTGAAATTCGTATCCTTCTTTGTGTGGATATGGAATCATAACGATTCAGTATACTGGATTCGCCTACTTATCCGTTCAAGAAACTATGAAGAAATGGGCATATCTCGGGTGAGAGTAGAAAAAAGAATTCTCAGGTCCGGTTTCTCAATCTAGCAAAAAAATTCATCTGTCAGCAAAGTCCTTAACAGCCAATCGAATGTCTCGATCAAGCACTTTGACTTCCTGCCACCACTCAGCTGGTGATCGAAACAGCGGTTCTAAATGTGGAGGGCAGCTCGCATGGATTATGTGATACTATTCCTAGAGCCTACTGCCATTGTCTGGGTAATCCTGTGAGTTCTTCGGGTGTCCTTGCAGATGTTATAGCGGATAACTAACTCGAAGTGCCACAGCAATACACAACATTGGTTGTTTTTCAACCGCACAAGTCTGCTTTTGTGGCAGCAGAATGGATATGAATATTTCGTATACCTGGTGTCGCAAAATTTAATTGACACGCGCTATCACGAGTACTGAAAAATAAAGAGAAGTGAAATAAAAACGGTTTGTGATCATGTCTTTGGCTCACTGCATGCGTTTTTGATATCAATTTTCCTATGATTTATTTCTAATGAAATATTTGAAACACCAAACACATGCTAATGCGACTTGAGACTTTTTGGGACCTCAAAAACAGATCAGTTTGGAGTGACATTATCTCAGCTAAGTTGATAGCTTCGTTTAGATACCACCCAAGCCTAACGACGATTCTAGGCGTGAGCTCAGTCTGGGAAGCACACTTTGTTCGTTTTCCAAAAGCAATTGGAGGATATCAATGAATTGTCTGAATAGATTTTATTTGGTCTCACTTTCTGCTTTTCCTTGAAAAAAACAGTAATATCAAATATTTTTGAAAATCCCTACATTTCAATGATTCAACACTCAGATACGTTCATATTATCTTATTCAACAATCCATACGTTTGGAATAAATAAATGATAACGAATTGTTTTTGCTCCACATCGCTCAACTAACTATTCAGAAAATAATTGTCCTGATCTCAAATTCAAAGTAAAAGGAATCGGCCACGTACAAGATACTTAGCTCCTAATACTAATCAACCGATATATAGTGAGAATGAACTTTCAAAATTCTGCCAAGTTGAAAGTAAATGCAGATCACCAGTGCAGTTGAGGTATTTTTGTTGCGCATACTGGAAAAACTAGAATTTTGGAATGAGCTCGTCTTCAGGAATATTATTCCTGGATCATTTAGATGTGTAATTTCACCTTGGCATTGAAAATTCTTCAGGAAAGGAGTTTCAAAAGGTAATCGGCAAAAAATAGTTGAAATCTCTATAGCTGCTAGATTCAATATTCAATTACCTTATAATTTCCAACCTGAAGCCAGATACAACTGAATCATCCTTCAACGCAATTTCTTAGCAAGAAAAGCATCCATTGAAAACCAACAAGTTTGTGAGAGCACTTGGTGCATTTGTGCTGAATGAACAGAGTAAGTAACCGATGTGATTCTCGGTAGTGAAGTGGGTGAGCACGTCCGTCTCTCATGAGGGAGGCTGGGGTTCGAATCCCCGTCACAGAACCACCGTGTTGGGATTCACAAGTTTTAAGGTAAGGCCTTGTTAATCTAGTGCTTGCAAAAGTTTCAAATTCTGATTGTTGACGTTCGTAAGAGAACATCCGCTGGTTAACCAAAAAACCCATCTTAAACCCATATAAGCAGTTTTTTACTTTTGGGAATGTGAATACAATGACTGAATGACCGAAAAAAATATCAACAAGTCTTTGTCAACGGCATTCAATGCTATTGTCATAACGATCATTTTCTTCACAAACAAAAAACGTACTATAACTATTACGAAAGGGCAGAATTCGATTTCAATTTTAAAAATCGACTAATTTGAATATACGGAATTGAATTTTAATGCGACTGACTATATTCAGGAAGCAGAAACAAGTTCTGAATTGTTTTTGAGAAATCCAGGAAAAAATATGCATGAAATTATGAAGTTATTCTGTTGTATCGATGAAATTGAATAAAATCAATGGATAATGAAAACAAAAAGAAAGGTTTTTGTAATTTGTATGCATTTGATATTGACATTTGCTGCACTCCCGACGAAAATTCTATTTTGTATCCCATCTCGATATTAAAAAAAAATAGTAGAAAAAGATTTTACATTGGAGATAAGTCGAATAGTTTCCTTTTTTTTCTGCATCATCAAAGAAAGCATACAACTTCAAGGAAGAGAGACTAATTGATACTGTGAAAAAAGAAGAAGGGCGCAGAAAGATTTTTTTCTCAAAATACAATTTTGTTTCTAACAGTCATTAACACAAACGATTCAATCATTAGTACAGATCAGAAAATAAAATTTTGCAAAAATAAGCAAATTTCGTTAACTAATATTAAAAAATATGTGAGAACTTACCAATATTGCTAGTTTTTTCGTAATTCTATAATAAGGACTAGATAAAAAAACTTTGTGTTGAATTTTTCACGTTATATTTCGAACTTCGAATGTTATTATTTCTGAATATTTATAATTCGTAAACACCTTACGAAGCACGATATATTATTCGAGTTTTTTATTTGCCGATTGTGAGGCGACTGGTAGCTGCTGACATTCATACATAGCGAAGTAAAATCGAGTAATCCCCGTAAACAAAATATCTACGGACTAATCGGTTTCTAATGAGTCACTGTGATTCGTGCTACAATTCTCATTTTCATAAAATGTTGCTTTCTTCTCTTCGTAAATATCTACTTTATTTCGACTGTAATGAAACTCCAAAGCACCGAAAATTGCATTTATAGTCGAAATTAGTCTATGAGAGTCCCACTGGAAATGTCGTTTACAAAGCGATGTTACCAGAACAGTGAAATGAAATACCTGGTCACGACGTGCGTATCGTCAGAGTGAATTCAAAAAAATACAGAACTGCTACGAAAGAAGTTACATTACGTAGTTAGCAATCAACCACTGTTGATATATGTGTAACATAAGAAGGATAACAAAGAAATAACTTTTTTTGCTAATTTAGTTTTCCAAGCACACAAAACTTGAATCAAACAGATTGAAACAAGTTTCACTTTAATACAAAACGATCCATTAATATTAGTCAAGTCAAGGCAGAATATACTCTATTGTCTGAAGAATAGGAATTCTTATTGACAAATATCACTCCTCCCTTTATTTTTTAAACGGGTGAACTCAAAAAATTGAAATTTGTGATTAGCAATTGATGCACAAATACTATATTTCAGAATTAAATTGACAGATGAAAATTTCAAGATGACAAGTGGGTGCCATCTGGAAAAAGGGGGTCTTGTGATACATCATTTTGAAGCTCCTGACGAATACCTCACAACACAAGAATATGTAGTAGTAGTATAGTACTACAAAATGGCGGAACATTTAATCATTACCTGAATACAAACACATTAATATCGATATTTCTAGAAATAATCGTTTTTCACTGCCTTATGGCAATCCCTCAATCCGATAAGGTTTGACAGGTTATTTACGACAACGTACATTATAGTACAGTTCAAATATACTCATTTAGTTCAAATATACTCATTTACAAAATGGTTAAGGCTTTCGCGGCCGAGGTTATTAGTATAACTACTTCTCTTCGGGCTTGAAGGCCGTCGTTCTTTGGAATTTCTTCCTGACGTTTCGCTAGCGCGAGTGGCCAGCTTCTTCAGAGGCTTACTCATCTCCGATGAGACGAGAAATCGAAACGTTTAGTCATCGGTGATGAGTAAGCCTCTGAAGAAGCTGGCCACTCGCGCTAGCGAAACGTCAGGAAGAAATTCCAAAAAACGACGGCCTTCAAGCCCGAAGAGAAGTAGTTATACTTATACTCATTTAGTTTTCGATTTTACATGTAATGTTATCTTTAAAATGGTAAATTGAACACAATTTAAAAGTGAAACTATATTTGAATATGCTGGAAACTACTGTTGATCCAATAGTCACCAAAATCACCAACAGGAAAAATACGGGGTAAAATTCCGTTAATCGGGTTCCGCCTCGAAAATAAAAATATTTTTGGTAGAACTTACGTATTTTGGCCTCCTGGACAATGAATTCAAATGGAATTTTTGGGGCTGTCAACTCGTTTCGGAGATACGGCCCCCCGAATACAGGAAATCGGGGTTTTATGCCTATGTTTGTTTCTCAGCCAATTCCGCTGGAAATTCCTCCTTCTTTCTACCAGCACAATATACACATTATATACCACCTTCTTCATCACTTTGTAACCGAATTATGAGCATTTTTCACTACAAAACTCTAAAATGTGAATCGTCATAGGAATTGGAGGTTAGCAAAACAGTATCGCGATGCGCGTTCTACTGTTTTGCTAACCTCGAATTCCTATGACGATTCACATTTCAGAGTTTTGTAGTGAAAAATGCTTATAATTCGGTTATGAAGTGATGATAAAGGTGGTATATAATGTATATATTGTGCTGATAGAAAGAAGGGGGAATTTCGAGCGGAATTGGCTGAGAAACAAACCTAGGCGTAAAACCCTGATTTCCTGTCTTCGGGGGGCGTATCTTCGAAACGAGTTGAGAGCCCCAAAAATTTCATTTGAATTTTTTGTTCAGGAGGCCAAAATACGTAAGTTCCACCAAAAATTTTTTATTTTCGAGGCGGAGCCCGATTAACGGAATTTTACCAAATACGGGTATCATCTTAGACTTCTTGACTTCAGATATGAATATTTGATTGCCAAACCACCGTGCTGAGATTCACACGTTGAAAGGTAAAGCCTCGTTGATTCATTGATCGTCCAAGTTTCGACTGTTGAGGGTTGTCGTTCGTCTGCTGGTTAACGGAAAAAACCAAAACCATATAAGAAATATGTCGAAGTCAAGAAAGAAGCAGAATATGATTTAAGTAACTGGCTGTGATGCATAATTTGAATGAATGAATATTTGATTTCCATAAACTCAAGTGAATAATGAGGAAACATTATAATATAATTATATAAACATCCTGAAATGGATATCTTCTTCTGAGCGAAAGCTTTCGCAATAAAATACGATTATTTAGTTTTACATCAATTGTGTTATGAGAGAGAGAGAGAGACCGCGTTAGTGGGCACAGGGGCCCCGTGCGCCCCTTTTGGGGCATGACGAAAGCTCTACCTGCTAAACAAGCTTCTAGACACAGCACGGGTGATTTTGGGTAGATGAAAATCCATTTTTTGACATTAGGAGGGTTTCAGAAAATACTCAGCTATGGGTAAATGATCGATTGTGACCATTTTAAAACAAACCGAGTCATTCTATCTGCCTCGGTTGCCGAGTTAGAGCTGTTTCCAGGTTGAGGGGTGATGTATTTTTAAATGGGGTCGGGAGGGGTGACTGCACGGGGGGATTTGGTGGCAAATGCCCTAAAAATTACCCAAGGGGTACATTAAACCTTCGTACTAAATGGCGTTCCTCAATCATTTTTTGCAAGGTTGATTCGCTTAACATCCGGACTATACCTATAGCAGTATACGGAGGTAAGTACACTTATATAAAGAGAATATTGTAGAAATGAGTGCAGCACGTTGAAATACAATTATTGTGCAGGATAGTATAAATATAAAGGTTTATAAGGTTAAATATAATATAGATTACGATGATAACATTTTTTTTCATTAACAAGCATACGTCTTCTTAGGAAAGTCGACTCTCGAAGGTTGAAACTTGTGCAAGATGGGGATCAACGAGGTCTTAACTGAGAATGTGTGATTCAGAGCACGATAAGGGTTAAGTACGTCCATTCATATAGCCGCTCGGTTGCACACCAACCAGTTCCATCACATAAGATCGAAAGTGGAAACCTCATTGATCCCAGAAGAAGAAACATGGAATGAAAAAAACAAATGAACTCCATTCAATATTATCACAGACTGGACGAACGTCCAATGCAAGAATTTTTGTCATATTTTAGGAAAGTAGGAGAGACCAGGGCTAGTGAGGACACTTTTCAAATATTTATTCCAATGAATTACGTAATAGTATGATTTCGTCAAAATATTCTCTCATGCGAACACCCTTCTCCCCTCTAAAGAGATTATGGAAAACAATTCTTTTTCTGGCCAACTGACTCCTACATATTGAATTGAATTCTTCCATTTAACATTGAGCCACTTCTTTCTATAGTAAAAAGTAAAAACAGGAAACTTTACCATGATATACTTTTCAATATACAAGTTGTGAGCTAGCAAAAGTTAAGATTCAACTAATCCCTATGACCAACTAGCACCGGCTCCCGTATATTTTTTCACGCCCCCTTGCAATGGAATCTCCACTATTATGAAACATCCTGAATACTTCATTGGTATGATGAATATTCCGGAACAAAAGAGGTTATCCTGGGTTGAGATGGTCGGAATCGCATCGAAAAACAATTCATTTTTCCTTCACCTTTCTTGTTCATTCTGAGGGGAAGGATCAATATTTTTCACGTTCTGATTATCATTTTGGAGTCTGGATTGTTATTATCATCAAAAATGTGTATAGTGGCTGTAATGGATAAAACATAAATACACTTCGAATCTGATAAAAGAAATGGGTGGCATTTTTTAGGTTTGCTAAAGTCATGTTACCTTTAACTTTACTTCTCCTGATGAATATAGTTGAGAATTCTCATTCGATTCAGTGTTCTCCATCAAAGAAGTATCTTCTGCAAATTTAGGATCAGCACAATATGTACGTGAGAGATATTCTTATCCCCTTATCAGAAAGAGTTTTCAACTATTCGATAATTCATTGAAATCCATATCGAAATATACTCATACAGTTTCCTGTGGGATTTTCACCATAAAAAAATATACAAACTCTCGACCCGTGTTTCGCCGTAGGATAGCTATCGTCGAGTCTCTTCTACTTATATTTTTATTGACGTGGCTATTTCAGAAGATTAATTACCCAACACTAAACTTCTCCTGAAGATGTTAACGAAATTGTTAGCGAAACTCGTGTAGGGTGCAAATATGAGTTTGGTGTTAGTATGATCTCTAGGAAATTTTCAACTTACGCGCCGAAGGTTTCCATTTCATCGATCATTACTCTTTGATAAGTTCTTTGCCAAAGGTACATATCACAGAACACAGAAATGAATTTGGAAATACAACATCCGCCATCCGCGTAAAATTTCGAAGCTTAAAGTCAACATCCACCGAAGGCGTCGATGGCGGTTATTTTGTTACAGTTGGAAGTGAAGATACTGAATCTCTGACATCTTATGATGGTGCCAATTAACTTTGACATGCAATTCGGAAATTTTGAATACTGTGAAGTATAACGTTCGAATTTTTTACAACGAAATGGTTTTTTGCGAGGTATGAGCTGTTTGCAATTCAATAGTAGATGAAAACCATGTTTGAACGTCATTATTCTGTGGTGAATCAATATTTGTTCCGTAGTTTTCTGGGTTTGTAACCTACCACAATCTGAAAAAATAAGAATTAATATTGAAATCTATACAATTGTAGAAGGGCAGATTTTCAATCTACCCTGAAAAGTTTCTGTTTCTATTGAAAAACAGTTCTTTCTGGATAGAACAAGTCCAATTAGTCAGCAACTTCTCGTATAAGTCAAATTTTGCCTATGAAAAATAATGAGATACCGTTCTCAAAACTTATACGAAATTCCTGTTCAAATGCTAATATCTCTCGTAGGCAATCTTCGTAATTGACTTTGTCAAATATTTCAAATTTGACATAACATTTTGTCCTTCAGGAGGGGCAGCCATCCGCGATCCATATCAAGCGAACTCATAGATATGCATTCATCACCAGACAGCATGATGAAAGCAGATTTCTTTAATTTTCCCCTCCTGCCATTGCTCTCTTTCGTCATAATCTTAGTTTCCTTCCAGTCTACTGCGTGATCTCCATCGGTAGTAAGAATGTGTTTTGATAATTAAGAATCACCTCTCTGTCTGTTCGATGTACATCTTGTGTTCGCTCTTTCGCACTTCCAATGGTCGAGACGTTTCACCTATAAATTTTTTTTTGACCACACGAACAAGGAATTTGATAGATAGAATTGTTTGTGATTTCCATTGTGTTATTTGGTTTGGTATGTGTTAGTATTGACCTTAAAGTATTTGTTGTTTTGAATGTTGTTCTAACATTATACCTGTTGCCGATCCGTTTTATTTTCTCAGAAGAACGAGGGACATAAGGTATAATGTTTGATACAGGTTGTTTATTTTGTGTAGGTTGTATGTCTTTATTGTGGACTGTGTTCGGATTTTCAATTTCTGTCAATATTTTTTCTATGAACTTCTCACGATACCCATTTTCTTTTAATACTGATTTTATGAAAATCTGACTTTCTACACTTGTATAGATTCCAATATCAATTCTTATTTTTTCATATTGTGGTAGGTTACAAACCCAGAAAACTACGGAACAAATGAAGATCATGTTTTCTAAAAAATTCGCGGAAAATTCATCGTTCATCGTTACAGCAATCAATGTATCCTTTTGAACTGCGTCATATAATGTAAGTCGTCTAGGGTATGTGACACCATGTATTCTAAGGAAAACTGATTCTCGCACAGGAAATGTGTTGTAATTGGTGACGTGATGATTTTGATTATTGGTTGGTATGCATCGAACGATCAAAGTATGGAAATTCAGCTTGTCGATAATACAGTATTCTGCATTTGTAGTATTGTTGTTGATTAGTTCGCCAGAGGATTTCCGCCACATAATTTTTGTTTTTTTCAAGGATGCTGTTGCCTATCTGAACCCTTTTCTGTAATCTGTGGAACATATGTACTTTCCATTTGCCAGACAGAGAATGAGATGGATGATATCTGAGGAATCAGATATTCAATCGGAACTGATATTCCGATTCATTTCGAACAGATTTTGCAAAGATTCAAGGAATTTTCCAATGATTATCGTAAATAACGGCTTCAGAAGCAGTTCTAGTTTGTTGATTTGGAACATACTTATTATAATACACAAAGATCCCAAGATAACAATTTTATCACTGGATCTGACTGATGTAATTTCCATAAATGTTTTTCTAATGAAAATGTTCATCAGTAGCAATCAAATATATAGATTATTATGTCCATACTGATGACTCTGGTAAACCAGTAATGATCATGGAGCTCAGTTATTGAAGAATCATTTACTTTCATCCCATAAAAACGTACTTACTAGCACAGCCCACTATACAAAATCATTGGAAAGCAATCACTAACGTGAGTTTCTATTGCATATTATGTACAATAAAACCTAGTGGAATGATTATGAAACAAGTCGAAAAACCCTTTTAACCAGTGAATCCAACAAAGTAAGATATATTCGTTTTTTCTACATTCAACGACTTTTAAATATTCCGTTGTCCTCAGTTGACACGATGCTCACTTAACATCACAGGTATTTGCGATTGACGAAAGTGAATTTATATTCTGATCGTTATCATTTCAATTATTTGAACTCCTTCTTGAATACGGAGCAAATATTAATATCTGATGAATTTGTATGTTTGTGTGGATTTTGACTTCACGTTCCATGATTCCCCAACCATTTCTGTAACTCACCGATTATTTTCCTTAATGCGGATAAGCGATAAAGAGTCGAAATCTAGACAGCTTTTACAGAGTTTTACAGCGAATTAGACCTTTTAACCGATTAAATTGATCGAAATAAACCGGACGTTTGGCTCCATTTTCAGGCACTATATAGGATACTATATCGTTCCTGTGTTCGGTATTGATGTTTCTTGAATTTACATGTTTTCTATAAATAATCTCAACATATATCCCTCCTTCACCAAGCTCAATCGACCAAAATGCGTGCATTTCCATGATATTCAAAATTTTGCTTTCAAGCAAACGCTTTCGTGTACTCGTATAATATTCCAAGATGAAATCAAATTATCATACACTCAATTCATTTGCTAAGCAAAATTTCGAAAATCATGGAAGTGCAGCACACTTTTTAACCGATTAAACTTGATGCACTCGAGAGATAACCACCGAGTAACTTTTTTCAATTCATCTTTGAATACCTTCTGAAAAATCTCTTTGGATATAAAAAATGGTGTGAATACAGCGACTTCATGCCAATAGTTGTTTGTTTGAATTTGTTTTCTTAAATAATGATTTTCCATTCAGTCGTTTTCAAGTTAGTTATAACTGCAACTATTGATATTACAGAAAATATGTTTTTAGGCTTCCTATAACATTCAACGAGATCTACAAATTACTTGCCTTGACAAATTTCGATTCACTCAATGGTTTCGGTGATATATCGTTTTATTTTCTTGAAAAATTCAAATTTCACATTTTCAATTTGTGATTTTCTTCAATATTTCCGTGCTATTAATATAAGACAAAAATGTGGAAAGCTTTTTAATAGTATTCACTAAGCTAAAAATACTTTAACTTCTGATTCAATTCCCTCATTCGGGTCCGAGAATTTCAATAATCAACAAAAAATATCATCAAAAAAATAATTTCAGAAATTTCCCGAATTTTTCTGTTTTCTGGCTGCTCTATCAAAAAATTGTTCGGTCAAAATTTGTTGACTATCATGAGATTTAGACGATAGTTTTTTTATATTTCTGATTACGAGCACCGGTTTTGAAAAAAAAAAGAACAGGTTACCAGAAGAAAACGAAAATTCATAAAATCTGAACTATGTTTTTTCGATATTTCTTCTTCAGACAAAATTTGTAGCAGAAGGATTGGAGATTTAATAAATGGTTGATAAACATTTCTGCGATCGATTCTCTAATTGGCGTAGCGTTCAGAAAAAAAAGGTCGGAAAAATGACAATAAATATCCTTTATTTTTTCCAGTTCTTTCCGAAAATCATAGGCCTTCGCACCCCTATGGGGATTGGAAATGAGCCGAGTTTGGAATCGTCATCTATTTTCGCTCGAGCGCTATCGAAGTTCACAAAAAATTCTACACCCGACGAACACACGAACATACAGAAAAAAATTTGATCGAATTGAAGAATTTTTTGACGCTGAGGTGGGTCCGCTCCCCAGAAGCTGTATAATTGTATAAAAATCAAAGATTTCAGGTATGACTGAAAGTACAGATATAAATTGATTTTCATCTCCGAATTTACATGACAAAAAAAAACGTGTCAGAAAACATTCTTTGAAGCCAAACAAAGAAGATGCGAATTCGTTTGCAGTTCGAATTTTTTAAGGTTGTGAGTCTGATTTTTGATTGAAAACAATTCCTGAGAAACAGAGATTCGAGAAGTTGCCAAGATCACAAAAGAGTGAAAAAACTTTACTGATCGGATCAACCAACCTTGATGAAAATGGTAAGGAAATTACGATTGATAATATTTCAGGAGGGCAACGATGATATAGTTTTCGATAGAAAAAGAATATATCACCGATTTTTCCAAATTACAAAGCAGTAAGTGAGTCCGTAAAGTATCACCGATGAGACAAATTGTGACAAGAAATTATTGTTTAATTGTTTCTATGAATGTTAGCAGAAAATCATTGATTTTCTATAGATATCATCATTTCCCAGTCATTGATAGATGAGTAATAAAAAACAAAATCGCGTTTTCTGGGGAATAATACATACAGATTTGAGGTTAGTATAACTACTTTTCATCGGGCTTGAAGGCCGTCGTTCTTTGGATTTCAATGAAATCACGGCAGGTAGTGCGGCAACTAATAATGATGATTATTCCCCGAACCCGACAGAAGTAATTAACACTTCAGATTACCTGTATCAATGTAAATACGCCTTAAGAAATCGAAACGTTTAGTCATCGGAAATGAATAAGCCTCTGAAGAAGCTGGCCACTCGCGCTAGCGAAACGTTAGGAAGAAATTCCAAAGAACGACGGCCTTCAAGCCCGAAGAAAAGTAGTTATACTAATAACCTCGGCCGCGAAAGCCTTAACCATTTTGTCAGATTTGAGATTTTCATTTATTCATCAAGAGATAAAAAGTTATGAATATCTGAAGTTTTTCTTTGCTTGGATATTACTCGAATGATTCTCTGTCCTGAAAAATTCCTCAGACTGAGATAACTCTTCATTAACTGATACCACTCATTATTCTATATAGGAAAAACATTATCAAGGACTCAAAATTAAACCATGATTAATGTCAGGTAGTCGAAACTATAATATTCAAAAACCACAATGTTTTTTCCATGAATGCCTGATGAATATTAACCAGCACCTAATCAGCTGCATTTTGAGGTATTCATAATAACTACAATTTGGTCCCAGCTTATATTTTATTTATCAAAATGATACTGATAATGAATATGAGAATGATTGTCATGGATGAATGTTGTTTTCGTAGTTTTTTGGTCTGTTAACTTACCAAAATAGTGTAGAAGGGCATATGGCTGCGCTAATTGAGAATAGTTGCTTTTGAATGAAATACGTCCTATTAGTCAATAAATTCTCGTATACCGTGAATTTTCCTTTCAAAAAAATAATTATTTATGTAGTCGTAGAGTTCGGGTTAAACCGCGTCTGGAGTTTTGTATTCGACGATTCAGTTCCGATTTTGGAGCCGTTCTCAAGAAGATAGATGTGACTTCACGCTGTGGTCTCAATCTGCCTACACCTCAGGTTTTGTCACAAGGAAAGGATTCGTTACTTGACGTCGAGGCCACAATCTGCCTATTCCCCAGGTCACGTCACGAGTTCTCTCTAGGGTTTCGATCTGCTTACTCTTCAGATTAAACTGAGGTATCATTCATGAAATCATAGAATTATATTGAATTGTACTGTAACAAACTTAAATTCACCTGAAAGAGTGAAAATCCAATTGAATTCAAAAAATATGCCTTGATTTGAGAAAAACCATGCCGAAATGATTTGATTGTGGCTACTATCAATGAGTTCAAAATCACAATACCCAAAAATCATATCACCGAAGGAATTGGAAACTTTGTAAAAAAAATCAAAAATTGGAATATGACTCTCTATTTGAATATAACTTTCGATTGGAAACAACATCTTCAAATAACATTTTATTGTATCTCTCGGAAAAAAGGTCCTTCATTATTGGACGAAATCAAAGTTTTTTTTGTCCTACCCTGTATACTGAAAAACTTGAAGCCAGTTATAAATAAGTATTCAATATGAATATTCGATTTCAAGCCAAACCTCCATCGCTAGACCACTCTGCCAAAGAACGACTACTGAAAAATGAAAGTTCAGTAGGCCTTTTTACTCATAACGAAAGGGTAGAACGAGTGAAACTGTTAGAGGTACAGTGAGTGATGTTTCTTCATAGGGACAACGAACATGCATAAATCTATAGAAGAGGAATGTATCTGTCACTCTTTCCTATTCAAAACAAATTTGTCTGTATCGAAAGTGTCCAATTATGGTTGAAGCCGAAATCCACATATATTCAGGATAGGTGGAATCTTCTGTTATTGAATCAATATTCATTTAGTTGACATTTTTTGTTATCAACACACCAAAAAGTACTTTCAGTGCGATTTGTTTTTATAATCCTGGGCGATGTTTTGATTCCATGTGGAGTACAGGTTGCACAAAAATTGATGCGTAATTCTGAATATCATTCGGGGACGAAGCATATTATAGATATTCCTAACCATTTTTTTATGGGAATATTCAAAGGCGGCAAGATGGATGTTGAGTATATTCGCACCCAAGGCATGACCGCTGACATTTTTACAAAATGCATTCCGGAAATTTCCTTTGAAAGGCATTTGGGAAAATGGGCATCGGCATGTTGGAGAGGGTGGGTTTTGGATATACACCGCGTAATAGCAATACACCCTAAAGTATTCTGTTTGTTGTCATATTCAGTTTTGATTTAAGTATGTTAATAAAATGTAATTTTTTTGAAGTTCAATGCCAATTAAAAAAAGCATTCCGGTTCAGACATTTCATTCTCTCCAAGGTTTCTCAATGCATAACAACAGCATGCCGTGTGCATTTGTTTCAATTAAACCCTGTTCACAACTATATTCAATTGGGTTGAAGAAATTATCAATTATCAGTCCCATTCCTTTTTTTCATAATTTGAATATAAGAAACGGTCAGTAATAGTTTACTTTTGAGACACCTATTACGGATCGATTACGAAATATTTCGTCATAATGCACAATAAAATAACCGTAAAATAAAACCGTCAAGAAATCGAAAATATGCTCGGAACGAAACCAAAGCCATATTAACTGCCAAAGTGTTTAACAATCGTTACAATATAATCTTCACTAATGAATCATTCCAAGGTTGGATCGGATTTCATGGTATTCAAACTATGCGGCTCAACGTGAAAACAACATCAGTGATCATTTCGAAAAGGAAAAAAAAATCATAAATATTAACATCGAGATAATTACCGTTACTAGATTTCAGTGATTTCAATAGCAAAAAAGCACCCCTCAACTTATCTAGCCATTGTTGCATTCTTTGATCACAAGACATATTTTGAAAATCATTGTTTGAAACCTTTCATACGTAGTTGTTATAGGTATCGTACCAACATTCGATAATAAATTACGTAACGAGGAGCATGAGTAGCCTATTACGCATGAGCGAACATAGTGAGCACGTGCGACAATTCGCGAGTGCACATAACTAGCCTTATCCCCGAGTTGCGTTCTGTACTTTTTCACCTCCCACCATGCGGTAATTTCTGCTAGTGTAGCACAATTTTCTTCGTTATTCCCCATTTTCAATGATCAACGAGCCACTGTACCAGGGACAACTTTGAAAAAATGTCACAATTCTGATCTGTCTACCCAGAAAGACGAAATCCAAGTTGTTTCATTTAAGCATAAATAAATGTACTTATATCTGAAATATTCTTTAGTTTATTGAGAGTCAAGTTTGTATAGTCACAATTAAAAGTTTTTTCTATAGAATTGAAAGACTCTTACCTACTCCTTACACCAATAATTTACAAAAAATGTTTAGTCCAAATGGCCTAGTTCGCTAAGGCATATGCCTTTTGAGATGATCTACTTTATAGTAACGCTTTCAATTCGGGACACATACTTTAAGAAAAATTGTTGGGATTCCATCGGATCCGCAACGCTTGTTTACATTCAGGTTCATAAAAATATTTCTTATATTTTGTTGGTGAAAAATCAATTAAGATTTTCCAGCGAAAATATTAGCAAATATATTCGCTTTTGATGGACAGTGGTGGCTTGTGATCCATCCTCTTTGATTAAAGGGGGAAAAGAACTGAAAGTGAAATTTTCGGCGACAGCTTCAGCAAATGACCAAAATAAACGAGAAGCGTTTGAACGAATTCTATGCTTATGTACTTCTTAAGCTTCAGTTTTTACTTGGAATATATGGACCATTCAACTGCCTCCGATTCAGCTAATTATTATTTCTGTCAAGAATAGGATATATATGCATACCTAATGATAATTCTGTTAACACTCACGTTGTTCGTGTGAATCCTAATTCAGAAAAACATGTTAGAATAATCATCTGATGATGAGTCCTAATTCGATAATTGAATAGGATGAATATATCTGTCACGCAAACCGACAATTTTTCTTCTTCAATGAAGACAGTGTTTTGAAAATTATTCAATGATCCTATGATTATTCATCAATATGTGATAGTTTTGTTTTTCCCACATTATTTACCATTCGTTAGCATACGCCATCAATATTTTTAGATTAAATAAAAACAAAACAGAAAATATATTATAAGCTGATGATAAAACTCACGTTTATGATGGAATTGATATCTTCAGTTATGAATATTATCGAGGACGGTTAGGTTCGTCTGAGAAAAATCCAGATTACTTTTTCGGTTATAATCTTCAGGAATAGTGATCGAATACACTTATTGAAAATAATTCTAGTAATGCCGTAGCCCTATCGATATAGTTTTGATGAAATTTAGGCAAATGTCTGTCCTAGAATTTTGCGTGAGGAAGATTTCTGTGATTGAGATAGGTATAAGAAGGGATCTACAGATTATGCTGGATTTTTTCCCACATCAGCTATTTCTGTTAATAGCTAATACACCATCGACCTCTGATTCAATTTCTGTCGGCAATCGAAATTTTAATTTTCTATTCTGGAGATTCGATGTGTAACCCATGTATGCTTCCTGATATAATCAAAAATGCAATTTGAGTTATACTCACATATATTTTTTTCTTATCTTGTGTATAATATCAATGACTAAGACCATGAGAATATCAGTGGCTGCTGTCCGAGGTGGTTACAACGTCAAGTAAGCTCAGAAGGCAGAGCCTTGTGCGGGCAAGGATCGGATAATTGCTTTGAGAGGCGAAGCGCTTTGTGGCTTGATGATTTTTTCGGTAGAGCCATGCTAATTCAACTGTAGGAAAACCCATAAATACTCAATCGAGATATCCCACCTACCAGGATCAGTATTTGGTCATCCAAAAATTCTCTTCCACTTCGAGCCAGTCGGAAAAAATCTGCTCCGACCGCGGATTGAACCAGTAGTGAGGAAGCCAAACTGAATATAGGTACTACAGCACCGTTGATCGCTTCGCCACCACCGACCAAATAATCAGTAAGATGTCCCAGAGGGCTTTTGCATCAGAGATAATTAGCCGATCCTTGCCAGCACAGGGTTCTGAGCACACTCATAAGAATGTTAGATAGGGAAAATGTACTTGGAATGAAATGAGTATTTTGGTAGGGTAACATAAGTGAATAGAAATCAATTCAAGTAATAAACACAACTAAGGATCATATATTATTATTTTATTGGAACTAGATAAATTCAAGTATAAGACTTTCTATATTGAATGTATTCGAACTCTCTCTGATAATTTGATGAAGTATCAAATTATCGATTATCAAAGTTAGTAATGAAATCATCAAAACATAGTGAGGGAAAGTGGTATCATGTTCATAGAATAAAACGTATCATGCCTTGCTATCAACAAGAGATTTTGGGAATATTGGTGACACGTAGGAAATGATGAGGTGAATAATGAGGCAAAAATATGGTAATATTTAAGAGTAATAGGTGAAAGACAACATTTGCACTTTTCACTTTCATGATTTCATCAGTTATTGAATAGTTACTCTTGTCATCCTTCAAGATTTGAAATCCAGCATCGACTAAGATAACATCAGACTTAAGGTTTACAACTTCTCTTAGAATTTCGGGCACACTTTTGAATGCCAGACGGCAATCGGAACGAAAGTAGAACAAAGTTCCCTTCTGGATTACAACAGCTGCATGAGTTTCATTCTACGCAATAAAAAATAGCGCTCGATAATTTGAGCCCAGTACGTCGACATGTTGTGACCAGTTCAACTAGTCTTCAATCACAATGACCAGCAAAGCAACCTTATCTGCTTTGGTTACATTGGAGTGAGAAGATATCAGTGATTGTTGGTTTTCACACGATTTCAGTTTAACCTTATTTTCAGTGAACCAACTTTCAGATCTTTCCAAGGTCAAGCTGGCCTTGGAGTGTCCTCATCAGAATTAATGAAAGTAGTGACATCCGCAAAAAGTACAGTAGGGAGCATGTCTTGATATAAGCCCAAGAACTGAACCTTGAGTTACCCCACGTGCCACTCTGTACCAGCAGTTTTGTATGGAAGATTACGTGCACTATACATGATAATGTTTCAGAGCACCCCGTTGCTCAGATGGCCAGAGTATAGTTTCAATTATGCAGCTAGTGTTTCAACTTCTGTCTCAAATATCAAAGTTCTTTGTAAGAACAGTCTGTCGTTCACTCTTGTGAGGCTGAAATTAGCTGGCGTGTGCCCAATATGATTCTCCATCAAGAACAGTTTTCTGAGTTGACGAAATGATGTCTTCTTCTCTGGTACTCATGAATGTTATTGACAAATCGTTTTTTCACAGCTTGCTCATTCAATCTTGGCGAGGAAATGATGGCGTATTATGCACTGAAGGAAAATCAGCCATTTGAAACTAACAGTTCACTTTGCAATCGGTTGTGGAAAAAATTTCCGCACAAAGATTGGAAACCAATTTATTTTTGATGGCCGTATCATCAAAGGTCTTTTCTAAGATTTGAAAACTCTATATCGGGTAATGCATTCATTTCTTTAGCTACGAAATTGAACAAATGAATAATGAATGTGCTTATGACACGGTTTGACGTATTGGAAGATTTTTTCGCCTTCCGTTTTTTCCGGGAATCATAACTGTTTGATTCTCATGATTCACCCTGTATGCTATGATATTTTCGAAATCAACACAATTTTCTGAATCCAATGATATCCCATACTTGATATTTGAACAACGGATTAGAACACATTCTTCTGTCAAGATCACCCGATTCAACCCCTTTAGATTCTTTCATTTGGGTTCACTTTACTTACGCAACTTCCCCAACTATTAGCGAGGACCTAGAAGTACGAGTGAGATAAGCCATTCAGAGTATAACGCCTCAACAATTGGAAAGTGTCAATCAAAATACCGCAAAACGAGTTCGAAAATTCCTAGATGTTGGTGGAATGCAATTCGAACAGCTGTTATGAATTATTTATGTATTTCAAAATAATTCCGGCTCGTGATCAATCACAATCTTAGAAAATATTCCAGTTTTATTCCACACATTCATTTTGAATCATTGTGTTGACTCAACTGAAATACTATTGAATACCTTCGACATCCAGGAATTTTCGAGCTACTCTGGCGGTATTTTGATTGATACTGCCTGCAGGACACTTAACAGAACCATGTGTTCCGCCGTTGTTCAAATATCATGTATCATCAGATTTGACTGATTATGTGTTAAAAAATGAAGCCACAATCATGATATCCAGGGTTCACAAACTTGATTAGCACTCATGGAAGTTTCATTATACTCAAATGTCAGTTCTTAAATGACTGGTAAATTTTCAAAACCCTTACCATGACACACATGGAAGCAGGCCACCTGGTTTTGCTGTAGAATAGCATTTAGTGATATTCTGTTTGTTTCGTCTTAAAACTTATTTACAGCTCTGTAAATGAATATAATGCATTCTTGATGGAAGAGCTGCCATCTGCAGCAGATTTTATTGAATTGTGGATTTTAAATGGGTTTTGCATCTGATACTCAATAATTGTTTTTCCAGGGATGGTTGTAATTTCAATTGTAGTTCCTTGCCACAGTCTTCACAAAATGCCTGAGTTCTGAAGACATACTATTTACTGTTGACATTGACCAAATAAATGATGAGAATAATATCGAAAGTTTCAACAGATTGGTCTTTTATAGTCTGATATGCTTATAGATTCCTGCTGCGGAAATTCATACATCCATTCCAGAATATATGAAAATGACCCCGCTATTTTGAACTCGTTACTTTTGTCGCCAATACCACTAATATCGGACGCCTTTCCTAGATTTGATTCGTTTGCATGTTTTGTTGATTTTATTTGTTTACATTCCGAATCAGTTCGAGGTCACGTGTGGCCTTATTTCAGATGTCAAATTTATTTGGATTACAAATTGGGCGGATTGAGCAATCCTTAATAAGTTAATTTTCTTTGCGTTCAACCAGACTACGAGGTCTGTGACCCAGCCAAGGAGTGCCGACGCTGCAGTATCAAATTGCCATTTTATGATAGATGATTGAAATAAATGTAACTTTCGTAAGAAAAACTTTCCTAAATAAATAAATGTCGTCTTTCTGAAAACGATTTTCGTTCTTTAAAGTTAGTATATAATTCCAGACAGTTTAGAAAATCGTTACAAAATATACAATATATGAATGAAGCATATTTTATTTGGTAACGTTAACCAGTGAATCAAATGATAATGAACTAATAAACCTAGGTCAGTTTTTGATTAGTAGACAAAAAGGTGCTCTACCGTGAACAGATCCTCCACAAATTCCTGATAATAACTTATTTCCCAATAAATCAATTCTCATATACCTCACACAACTACACCAGTTGTATCATTGTGTGAAACCACAATCTCAGGTACAGAGAAATCATTAACACTCGTGAGACAAGCAGGGCTCCCTAGATTAGTTACGTAGCCGCAATATGGTATCGCAATACTTCCAATTATCTCAGGCGGTTTTCTGAATTGAAGTTCGAGATCATTTCGTTATCAATAAACACAGTTTTATCAAGACAACTTCTGAAGAATTCAGAAATATTCAATCCGGAAGAATGTTGGGAATTGTAAACTCTTTCTAGTATGTTTTTTGATAAGTTTTTTTGAAGTGTTCAAGAACTGATTGACAAATATCTCTCAATCACATTCTGATCAGTCGAACCCTTTTTGACTCAACTAACCAAGACGAAGCACTGTAACTCGGCTAACCAATGCTGTATGACTAGTGCATTCGAAGAATGTTTCACTGATCGAAACCGTATTGAGAGAGGTGTATTTTGAATACTGCTAGGGAAGTTCCTAGCGCTGGCCCTATCGCTCGTAAAGGCAAATTAATATGAGGGGTCGAAGGGAAATCGTTCACCAGCGAAATCTCGTTACGCGTGGAATATTCGACCATCGGTATTTGACTGGATGATTCTCCATAGGTGTGAGCAGGTATATATACGGAAGATATTCATCGCTACGGCAGAATTTCTATTACAGAGAGTTTTAGTACCGAGCGTTGGAAAGTTAGCGGGACAATTTAAGTGATTGTATTGTATTGTGTTGTTATAAATAGTTGTAATAAAAGTAGTTTAGAGTTGTTTGGTGTTTTAATAAACGAACCCAAGGAAAGATCGTAACAATACTATTAACTTGGACGCAGAACAGACAGTTATGATTTTATTAGCTAGATATATGATTCGAATCGAGGAAAACCAAGTATACTATTCTGTGTTTTATTTACTAGTTCGAGTTTGTGAGATAACAGCAAATCGCCGTTGAAAACTTCAAGTGTGGAGATACTTTGATCGGATATTTCTAGAAAATGCTTCCACACTACATTGAAAATTGATATTTCGGACAACTATAAATGTTGTTCATTTCCTTGGCAAGATTAAAACAAAGTTTTTTTTTTAATATTCAGTTTATATTAAAACAATAAATATAAGAAATATATCACAGATAGCTATTTCTTCTCTCTCTTGGAAAAAGTAAACCCTTAGTCAATTTGGTTGCTTGTGGAAAATGTGAATCGTCATCCTTTCGAATCTCTTCATTCCAACTCTGTGTCTCTCCAGACGCGAAAATACTGAAAATTACTGTAGATACAGCAAGCATTGCAGAAGTGAGATAAAAGAAATACTTCCATTGTTCCAGGTCCACCTGAAAATAATTCGTTATTACTGTAAGAGTTATGGAAGTTTGAGAACTGTTACAAAACTGATGAAACCATACATTATATTCGTATATGATTTCTAGAATACAATAATATTAAAAAAATATTTTTACAGTTTTGTTGTTCTTATATCAATAAATTGATGATATTTTAATCGATTTCTTATGTTGGAGATGTTTATTTGTTGTTTTTTCATGAAAGAGTAGGGTATGAACTATACTCATATACAGGTCATCCCAGAATTTTCTTAACAAGCCATATTTCCGTTACTGGCAGAGATAGAAAAGTAACCGAAAAATAATTTTTGCGAACATCGAGTTGCCTTTCATATAACGCACTCAAAATGATCTGTTCATGTTCATACCCCTAAAAATTCACCCCTACCCCCATCTTTTCAAATGGTACCATCCATTTTTTTGCAGAAATATAATCTTTACATCTTTGTTTATCTGGCGACAAACTTGTTTCGAATATTCATTACCCGCTTATTGTTCTTTTAGAGTCGGTAGTGGTTGATAGCTGCACTTTTCGTTTGTAGAAGAAATGGTTTTCAGAAGGCGCCTTATGAAAATTGTTTCTGTTGATATCCCTTATGATCCACTCAACATATTTTTTATTTTTTTGGAAAGATGAATTATCCTTACACTCAACTGATATTATATGCACTCGACGCGCGTTTCGCTTCAAGGTAAGCATCTTCAGGATAAGAAAACTAATCAGTATCAGTTTTCTTCTCCTGAAGATGCTAACCTAGTAGCAAAACGCTACACACTCTGGTGTTAGGTTAATTGATCTTTACAAAAAGTGAAGAAATATGTTAAGTGAATGATGTATATCAACAAGAACAATTTTCGTAAGTCGTCCTCTGAAAACAATTTTTTCTGTAAACGAACAGTGCAACTACCAACCAATATCGACTTCAAATGACAAAAAGCAATCAATAAATGTTCAAAATAAGTTTGAAAAAATGAGGGTGGGGTGATTTTTTTAGGGTTTTAAACATGAATAAATCATTTTGAGTGCGCAATTCGATGATTTTTCGATAATTCTTCTAACTCTTCCAGTAACTGAGATATCGCTTGAAAAGGAAATTCTGGAACACCCTGTACGGACTACTCCAGCCCCTTTTCTGGAAACAAATGAGAAACAGGAAGCGAAACGGAAACAGTTCGAGTACAGATTATCGGAGTTCCCTCATCTCAAACAGGTATCCAATATGGAGCAAGGAAATAACAGGAAATCGTTTACGTTACAAGACATTCCGAGTAGTAGCTGGTATGAATTGAGAAGAATTTCAAAAATGTTCTTCAAGTAATAATTAAAAACTCACCTCATCAGAAACAAAACTATTCAACACCAAAGGTGCTGCGCTTGCGATGGCCATAGCAATTTGACTGCTCAAACCGAAAAGAGTACCGCCATGATTTGGTGCTATGTCTAGGAAGTTGACGAGATGCCCGCTGATACTAGCACTGGTGAAGCCAACGGACGTGATCAACAAAGCCACGCATCCGCTCCAATCACTCAGTTTGAGACACCCAAGCAGAAATAAATTTATGCAAGGAACTAAAGAACCTGGAAGAGAAATGAAAAATATACACTGCCGTTAAAATTCAACAGTAATAACTTTGGAATAAAAAAAAATATAGATGTTGAGCGAATTATAGAGTTTGTTTATGCTGTTGGATGTTCGGTATCCCATAGTTCTGACAAAAATTTCGTGTACAGTTGAAGTCCAAGAGACGGATTAGAGGTCGACCTTCACCCATCTATTTACCGGATGAAACTTACTTTTCATAGGGTATCATGAATAGACGAATATGCCTATGATAGCTTGCCTATCAAAATTAATGTGGTCCAGACTATAAGTGAGATTCAAACATTTCCACCATATGGAAAACTTTTTTATTATTGATTTGTCAGAAAATTTTATTCCTCTTGAAAATTGGTGTACTGCAGAATACTTGCATATGAGCTATCAGAATTTCAAATTTCCGAACAGTGTTCAGGGGAGAATGAAAAATAGGAATTTTGATCAGGTGTAAAACATGTCTCATTTTTGACATAATCTGAAAGTTCATTCAGAGGAGTTGTTTAGAATTGAAATCAATATTCAAATTTAGGATCACATCCAGGGTAGTTGACTACCTTTCATTGATATTTTCGTTCGGTCGGCAGCAGGGGTTTATCGCATGTTGTGCTCCTGTGGGAAGGTATACATCGGTACCACCAAAAGATCTATGGGAACTAGGCTAAAAAGGCATAAAAGAAACTGCAGACTAGGGCAAACTGACAAGTAAGCTGTGGCAAAATAACGCACTCAGTGAGGAAAACCACAGGATTCTGTTTGAAAACGCGAAACTCATTACCCCCCACCAGGGATACCATAGTTAACTGATACGGTAGCCACTAGAGATCCATAAACACACCAATAACTTCAACAGAAAAGAAGAAGTTGTGAACCTCAACCGAATATGGAATCCCTGCCAAAAATGCGACTGATACATTAACTTCATCAGAACTGCTGCTTTCACACATACTTACTGCTCTGTCACTACTATGTAAACTACAATAAAAAGATCTTCACAGTCACGACCGTGACGTGACGGTTTCCAACGGAAAAGTAGGCGACCACGCTATCCGTCGGCTGTAGACAACGGACAGCCACGGTCCATGCTGTGCCGGACAAGTGGGCGACAACCTTAACTCTTTTAGTTTGAAGGTTAGCTATCACAACCGATTCAAAAAGTGATCACGCTGCACATGCAGGAATTGGTTAACAAAATTTATGAAAATATAAGTACAATACTGAGCTGAGTGGAATACTCACTGATGGCATGCATAATTTTTCTTGTTGTTCCAACGTTGAGTATTTTTCTGCTGATGACATAATCACCCAGAAATCCAAAAAATATACTCAATATCCATTTGGCGAGAAGAAGGGCTGCACTGATTACTGCGTTCTGGATCAGAAAAAAAAAGAATAGTAATATTAACAGAAACAGTATAATTCCATTCGCCTCAAACAACCAGGTACAAAATAACAAACATATCACAGTTTCCTGTAAGATTCTTACTGACAATGGGTTAATAAAACAGGAAAACAGGTCTTTGCGGCTTGTTATCAGCAGCCAGATGCCGGCTGGAGTCGATGGACGCGATGGAGGATACTATGGTGGGGACCTCTACGAGGACCAGTCCAGAGTGTTGATCCACCGCACTCTGGCAAAACCAGCTGCTGGTAATATCAGCCAATGAATCGTAAAGGAAGTGGCTGATCAAAGAGCTCACCAACATCAAGCCTCGGGCAGAGATCCCCTGACAATCATGCACCCATCAAGGCTGACGTTGACTCGAGCAATGCTGGAGGTCCTTGGCAGAAAGATTTGCTGGGGGAGATCTGCAAACGCCTGGAGTGACAGAATCCTGATATCTCCACTCCAGCCACTGGAAAATGTGGGAGAGAAAGGAGGAAAAACAAAGAGTTTGCCATGGCATGTGCAATATTATGCGTGAAATTCTATGGTGATATTGGACTGGAATGAGGATGAGGTGGATAAAAATCACAATTTGAAAATGTAACCTCAGGACATTATAGTTTGACTCACCGATTCTATGTTGGCTCTCAAGACGGATTTCATATACACTGGTAATATTGCTATAAACGCATTGGATACCCACATATACGTAATCTGCGCCAGAATTATCGCCCAAAGACACGGAGAAGTTAAGATTTGTTTCCAAGGGGTGCCAATTCTCTGAAAAATTGTATGGAATATTATTAATAGATATTTGGGGGAATTCATGAGAGAACAGAGAATAGTGTGATCCAATCTTTTCTCAAATTGTTAGTGAGATAAACTATCACTACAGGCAATGAGGGAAATTAAGAATCAGGAAGGGAAAGCTGACGATAGCCCGAGCAACATGTATCTTGTCACGAGTATTTTGCATAGAACAAACTCGATAAATATCGGTCGAGTGAATGCCAAACCTCCAGAAGACAGCGAAAGATCAACCTACATTCCGGATCTTTAAAATAAGACAAAATTTGGTATAGATGAATATAGGAAATATGATGATAGTTGAATTGGTCGATGTTCGCCAATAAAATGTTTTTTTCAAAGTTTTGTGATTCTCAGAATTTGCAGAGATCATGCAAATGAAAATTGTGTAAATAATTTCACATACACTTTTTCACAGATGATGTTCATTGTGTGCCTGTAATTATTACCAATTGTCCGGGGTTGAAGAACGAAAATAATGTTCTTTAGAGGGGAAATCAGGCTTACATGTATTTTCATTATATCTATCTGGAAACACCTCTTTATTGAGCGCACCGAAAGTGCGCCCGCACGGAAAATATTACAGTGTGCTAGTGTCATTAGCTACTTAAATTTCATAATGAAATAATTTTTTAATTACACTTCTCTAGAAATCACAAATTGTTTATGTATTTCTTCAGCAACAGGGTAAATAACGCTTGTTTCATGACAATATTCGGGTATTTTTGGTGGAGAAATGTTTCTTAAAGATAAGTGGTTTCAATTGTCAGTACTTTCAGTTCTCAAACACAAAACCTGAACACCTTGCGAATACTCTCCATTCCTTGCAGAACAGTTCTCGTCATACGTACGAAATTTCACCTCATTGGAATCCTCGAGGACCTCAATATCCAACAGATCGACATCCCCGACTTTTTGACGTAGTGTCTTCATTCACACACAGATACTTCGAAGATTCTCGAAACTAAACACCGAATTCACAAAGGCACCCTCAACTTCATCAGCTACGGTATGTCCAGTACATACTTCCCCTTCCAAGGTTCTTTTTACAAAAAAAGTTTTCATGAATGACTTCGAAACTGAGGCCATAGTGAAAGAATGGAGGATTTCACGGCCGGTGTTGATACATTGCAAATATTTCGGGCTTGATGACAAACTCTCTTACTTGTTCACTTACGATCTATCAACCTCACAGACCTACATAACAAACTACAATAGCTGGCCCAAATCGAATCAGCTTGCTTCAAAATGGATTCACATTCCATTTAATTGACAGATCCATTCGTTACCATCGCCAACAAACTTCTCCATTCATCCCCAGAGATCCAAAAGACAACGTTCCCCACGAAGCTTTCCCTCACTACATCAAAGGTGTAAGTGTCAAAATTGGGCGAATTCAGAAAAAATAGAGCATAAAATTGCCATACAACATATGTAGGCCAGACCAACAGACGTGTGACAAGTAAAATATACGAACACAAACTTGCTGTCCTTCAAACCCATCCTCAGCCCAGTCTGAACATCATCAAGACACATAACACAATAAAGACTTTGCGAACATTAAGACCATCGCTACGACGAAAACACTACAAGCTTGGATAATCCGCGACGCCATCGAAATCGAAAAAGGAACTTCGGCCTGAATAAACGTGAAGTCAGAATTGTTTTTTTTTTACTTTACTTTCCGCGGGACCTCTGTTCACTTTACTTTTTAATAAAACCGTCGAATAACATGAAATAATTTTATTGCTGACAGTTACATGAATTATATTAATCATTATTTGACAATGGTACGTCAACCAACTAAAAAACTCAATTAAGCCTTCTTCAATCATCTGCGTTTTTCTTCTGAACAAAGGCAAACACGGATTTCAATAAATATTATTCCTAACACATGACGACGGTCAGACACTTCCAACTACCTGGAAACCCCTAATTTCTCGATGTCCAGTCCCCACCAAGACACTACCACGTTGGTAGCATCCGCAGATATCACCGAACACCGTTCACTTTATCTGAAGAAAAATTACAAAGTTTTTCTTTGTCGAACATAGATAGGTGAGCATTGTGGAGAAAATAAATAAGAAGCAATGGAAATATTGAAACATTCGAAAAAAAATTGTTTCTTTCCCTCATCTTTCTCAATTAGATGGATATTGAACTATATTAGAACCTCCGTTGAAAAATCAACAAAGCCAATCACAAACAAACTTTATGAACTTTTTCCATTGGATGAAATCTGATTTTCTGGTTTTATTCATTGCGAAGCGGTCTTTAGTGTTGTGTTGTATATTTTCGAATTAGACTTCTCGTTTCGTTAATCGTTATTGTTGAGTTCATTCGGTAAGTGCTGACAGTGCATGTGTGTTGAAATGAAGGTTTGATTACAAAGAAAAATTTCAATCTCTTCTCGTCATGGAAGCGGTAACTATACCCAATATCCCCCTTGGATACGCCTTTGATAGGAACATTTTTAACAATATGCTTTCGATAGTAATGTTCTTGTGTTCACTTGAATATAGAACTTGCTCTTCATCCAGCCCGGCCCTGCAACTTCAGCAGTTCCGAAGATACCCATACAACCTTTCCAGAAAAGCCAACAAAATTCACTAGATGTTTCAACTATTTTCCATATCACGGTCATTGCCAAAAATGCTATCGACAATATAGAAAAAAATCAATTCCTGAAAGTGCTGTCTTGTTTGAATTATTCTTTAGTTCCTTCATTATCTATTGATAATTTCGTTGACTTACCTTCGGTGCAGGCCCTCCCCCATTTTCTATAAATAAGAGCTCTTCTTGGCTGATTGCTGGATGATCTCTAGGACAATTTCTGCCGAAAATCATGAACAACAAGATCCATAAAAGTCCAAAAGAGTTATAACAATAGAAAGTCATCGGCCATCCATACCAACTTGCTGCTATGTAACCACTGGAGAACAGAGAAAACATGCCTCCCGCTAATTGACCTAGAGATAGAGAGATAGATAGATAACAATTGAAAAAAACAAAATAATTTCTTTTAATATGTGAGGCGGACACGAGTATCAAGATGTCAGTATCTGGTCAACAAGTTGAAAAACTTGATAAATTGAGATAACGATCCTAAAAATATGAGTAATAGGTTCGGAATAACGTACAGAAATATATTTTTGAAGGATTCAACTGCACATAGAAAATTGCTTTTGTTATAAACAGAATAAGATGAGAAAATAGGACATTTGCTTTTCTGGTAATAACTCAAAAACTATTGATAATGAAGAAATTCGAAAAAAAGCCATTTATAACTAACAAATTTTTCTCCAGTTCACGTTTCCATGAATAACAACATAGGAGTTCAAATAATTGATCTATAAGTTTTTAACTTCCTTCTTCCAACATACAGGGTATTAGTGTACGTAGCCAAACTCAACATGAATGAAAAGATCGTCATTGCATGTCCATGCAAGTACACTCCGGTTGTTGATGCTTTGCTAGTTTGATTTTGTTTTAGCAAGGTCATTCAATAAATTACTATATTTTTTTTCAGAGCAAGATGCAAGAAAAAAGTTCATGATAAAAAAGATGTAGTTCAAGTAGCCAAACCCAAAAAATAATGCCAAAATTGCAAAAAAATCAGTGGGGCATTTTTTTGGTCAAAAATATTGGTTGAGGTACCTTCCTGCACGCCACTGAACATAATGATTTCAATCAAGTTATGGCCTAATCAGGCTCTTAATACCCTTAATACCACCGCCGAATTTCAGGAAAATCTGCTGAAGGATATTCAGAAAAAACTTTTTTCTACAAATGTTGAACCTTGCATCTTGAAAACGAAGCACTACAGAACCTATGTTCATATAAACTTTTTTCTTGGATTTACTCTAGTTTGGCCACGTATTCAAATTACACCCTGTATATACTTACAAGATCAAGCGATAAAAGTCATTGAAAAATCATTTTTTTGTTTATTATAATTTTTATAACGAAAGAAAAATGAAATATCTAAAAAAGGTTTATTATGGCTGTTTTTACATAAACCTGAAAAGAGTTTGGAAAAGAGCATATTCACTAATGATTTTGAATACATAAAGAGAGAAAAAGTTCTTTGGCTCACTCTATGCAATGGTGAAATGTTGGTTGCCTAAATGCCACTTCTCGCAGATAAGATATGTACATCTGATACACCAACCGATTCGGAAGTAACGTAGGTTCGTGTTTTCTCGAGTGTTTTTCTCGAGTTGAAACAGCAAATAATGCGCTATCGAATTTTCTCGCTACACAATCGATTGCTCAAGTTATGAGCCACCTTGTATAATTTTGAAACACTATGAAAGTTGGCTGGTATATGGTAGCATATCTGCCTCATGGAAGGGTTCGAATCCTAACCGGGCCACACGTGAAATAAGTCTCGTTACCATTCGCAGAAATTATTTTTGAATTCAGATTAACGAACGAAAATCTTAACAGTATCTCCGCAATTTAGAGCCGTGAACATTCTCCTCAAATTTTTTTAATTAGATCTGTCGCAAAACTTAAAGTAACCCGCACTCTGTAAATTATTTGGCGGGTCGAAGGAACTGCCTGGCATTGGATTCGTGAATGATTTTTAATTTTGAAATTCTGATGTTTGATTACACTCAATTATCATAAAAAAGAAAGGAGAGAGCACTACATTTTTTTTCGAAATTGAATTACCTGTTAGCATGACGGTACTCATGCTGCTCCTTTCGCATATAGGAATCCATTTGGCAAGCAGAGCATATGACCCACTTGGTAGTATCGATAAGCACAATCCTTGAATAGTTCTGCATACAAGCACCCCCATTTCACCGAAGACGGAAGCTGAGACAGGGATAATCAAACCGACGCATGAACTTATCACCATGGAACCGACTATAAACCATTTGGGACCATAAGTATTGACTAGCCAGCCTCCAACAAGTTGTGGAATCGTGGTGCCCCACATATAAGCCGAGATTATGCTGTTCTTGTTCGTCCAGTTATAAGTCTGTGAAATGATTGTATGTCACCATTATAAGTAACCACCTATTCGATTGAATTGATCATTGTTACCCGAGACATACATCTCATAACAGGAGATTTGGATTCGACAGATGCAAAAAAATAATGAATAAGGATGAAGAGACAAAGCCAATTATGTGTATCTGTTCACAATTCAAAATTCAGGGTTGTTGGCAAGAGAGCAGTAGTTATACGTAGTTTCGAACTCACTTCCGAAGAAACGCATCATCTTACATTTTGAAGTGTTGTTTTCTAGATGGTTTTCGAGGTCATACCACTCTAGAATTTTCGCTTCGTGAAAAAGATTAATTTTACTATCGACTGAAAACACTAGTTCTTCAGCGTAGAGAAGGAGGCAAATATCCCTGGAAATTCGTCGCTGGTAGTTTATTTTTGTTCCACAGAGCTCTTCTAACCACGTCCAGTACCCTTGAATGATTTTTCCAAAACGAAAGATGGCTTTGAGTTCAGCCTCCGCACCTGGTGCCACTGACGAAAATATAGCTTTCCCTTAATCAAAGTCTGAATGATCGTGTCTTTCAACCAATCATTTCTTTTCTCTAACTGTACGTTCATCACACTCGGAATAGAAATCATTCATATCTTGTTCAGTGCGAGTTTTCAGGTCGTTAATCTATTTTTGTAGAGTTTCATTTTCATTTTGCAATGTGGTGGTACCAGATTCACATTTGGATGTAGCCCCAGGATGAGTAGAAATCATTAAATGCGAAGAATCAATTTGTTGTTCGCAAGATTTCATTGAATGATTCAGAATGGATAACTGACCCATGATTTTCTCGAAGTGTTTGACAGTGAAATGTTTATCCTTGCCAGCTCAATTCAGGGGGAGTAGAATTTGAAGACGTCAAGCAGAGAGTCCGACATCAATGGGGCACATGAGCTGTGCATCATACGATAGCAGACAGCACTGGCAGGCCTTCAGGACACTTGATTGATTCATTCTCCGCATGGATAAGGTTAGAAGACATGTCTGGCTGTTTTGTTAATCAAGAACACGGATGAGCTGTATTACGAAAATGCAGGAACTGGAGCCAAGGCGAGCTGCTGATGAATTTGGCTCAGTCTTCGACACCGAGCGGGTGAACCAACTCTCTGTCACCAAGTTGGAGTCTGCACGAAGGAAAGCAGAGGTCAATGCTGCAGCTGCATAGAGACAAGACTATGCATGGAGTTTTCTTTGAAAACCTCGAGAACCATGACTTGACTGTTGATCTGATATTTGCCTTCCTTAGGTCAGGTGAGCTGAAGATGAAGACTGGAGGGTCCGTCATGGCGTGCCACGAAGGTGTCGTCTCCAACACTCTGGTCTACCGAAACCGAGTGATGGAAATAGGGTTGCCTGATACTATTTTCAGGGCCTGCCGTAAGGCGCTCAATATTCTGATGCATTTGCTGTCATCTTGTGCATTTTATGCGGTTTTCACCCGTATCCATCGCCATAATGTGGCTTAACGTATGGTTTACTATTTTCTTCGGCACTCGTACTAAATAGACCGGTTCTGCCCTTTGCTGCAAGGGATATTGTGTACATTGTGAAGAATGAAAAATGCCAAACTCCCCATTCCCCAGCCTCAGGCAGATACAAGCCAATGAGATTGATATAGTACTCCGTCGACCACTAAGCGAATATCTTCCGAAAAGGAGAGAAAAAACGGACAAAGCACCACCAAGACGCACGATTTGATATGGACGAAAAGCGAAGAAAATGAGGCAAGGTATGACATCGATATGCGCCATGTTTGATATGGAAAAAAAATTGGTTGGTATAGTTTGTTTGGTTGATGATAGAAAATAAATACTCACTACGTGAAAATACGAAAATGAACCTATCAGAATGAGATGATTCTTAAATGTCAACTCATTGATGTTCAGCTTTTTTTTTCAGTATTATTGACCGAATATATATTGGGTGAATGATAATATATTTATTCATTCATATATGTTCTATGTACTTCACCTGTATTGAAAATGAAAACTGATGGTGAGTACAAGATTCGGGAGTATCACACTTCTTACTATCTCATTAAATCAATTAAATTAACAACCACTGAATGAAGAAGTGAACTCCAATAAACTAAATTAGTCGAACCTGCGAATAACATCAAATCAACTGAGGTTGTTTGTAATCATAAGGCGTGGAAAAGTAACCATAAAATCCCAAACAATAACCATAGTTTTCAGACATCTCAGTGTCACAATTCAACCAGACAAACTAGAGAAAAGCATATATTTGAGCGAGAAATAGATGTGACAAGTGAAGACTTCATTTACTCAGTCAACTCAAGGAGGAGGAATACGAGGAGACATGGCCAACATGTTTGGTGACTCCCAATGCTGAGATTTGTATTTTGAAAAAGGATGACTATCAAAGAGGCTCATGATACCAAAATCCGGTTCAGCTTCTTGGTAAAACTGGAAGTGAAAACCTAATTCACTCAAGTCAACTCAAGTAGGAGGAATACAAGGAGAAACAGCCCAATATGTTTGGTGGCTCCCAATGCTGAGAATTGTATGTTGAAGAAGGATAACTTGTTATTTCTCCGCTTGAACAAGTTGTGATTTTCGACTTGTCCCGTGTATAAGGAATAAATGCGCCTATTGTTATGGAACAAGCCATGGAAAAACAAACAATCGAATCATTCACCAATTACCTTCTCGAAACCAATAAGAATCTTTTGAATCCAAATTATGAGTCATTTCAATTGTGAATATGCGATATCAATGAGCAATTCCTTCAGGAAATCATAATAATTATATTGGAATTTTGAAGGTAGCAAAAGAATTCGATTTTTAAGACTATACGACAAATCAGTCTAGAATCCCTTATATGTATTGAAAATCGAATGAAAAAACAATCGAATAGAAATAAGTGCGAAATAAACCCCGAACCTTCGAACCTCAATCCACCAACCAAAGAATATTAATCGAATAATATGGTCGGAAGAGAGTATCGATGGTAGAAAGTTATTTTATTCATTTGGTATAGTAACGATATTAACGTTTTTCAGAAATTGTAGATTTCTCAACTGGATTCCTCCCAGACCTACAGGATGACTTCATGTTGTTCGTTGTAATTGTATTCACATGCGAGTTGTGTACAAAGATATTATACAATTGGACTGAGTCTAAGAGAAAGGGCATCAATCTTCAGACTGAAAAGAGATGCAAATCCGTGGTTGGCAATGCCACTAATATACCGGTAAAATCTAATTTCTGGTATAAAATTTATATAGTACAGCTTGTCCATTTCATCTTGGCACGGAAATGATGACGTATTGCGCAGTACGGGGCAAACAGCCGTTTGAAATCCACTGTCAGTTTAGTGCGCAACCGGATGTGGAATCAATTACCGTGCCAAGTTGGATTGGGCTGTAAATTCGTGTACAATATTCAACGCAAGTAAACAATGATCAGAGCGTTGTCGCCAAGTGGCTTGCTGGAATCTGCAATTATATTGGTCAAAGGGGTCATAAACTGCTAGGAATGCTCTTTACTGTTTTGATGCAGATGCATACTCAGATTCAGTGTGTAGTGCATCGTCACTGCATCCATTTTATTGTTGTTTAAATTGCATCTTTCAAATACCATACATTGCAGTCCAAAACTAGGCTGCTGGGAAAATTCTTCACTTACCGGAATGTTTTTATTGATACTAGCTGTTGGATCAGTCATGGCTACCAAGGAAACCGACATACTATGTTCACAAATGGAGTAGATGAATGATATACAAGCCATCATAAATACTTGTCCATGCCTTTTACCAAATACCGCTCCTGAAACAGGAATTCAAGATCATCAAATATGTTATGATCGTGAGATGAATGAAACTACGGACGAATAAATGAAAGTTTTTTTGATCGGTGTGTCATACTGGCCCCCTCAACAAACACTCATTTGAGTACACCTTGAAGGCAGAACCTTCTGCGGGCAAGTGGCAGATAGACTTGTATATCTTCTCCCGATGACAATTCGTTACTGTTAGTATTATGGCAATTCAGTTATCCACACAGATTACAAAAAAGATCTTCTGAAATCGTGAAGAAGAGAAAAGATATTTATGTAACTAGTTAGAAAATTAGTATATTATACAACGATCATGTAATAACCATTATGTAAGAGTTGCATACGCTATTTTTTCTACACCCGATCAATAACGAAGGACTATAAATATTATATTTATATTGTAGTTCCCACTGATCTGGAAATGGGAGGAATATCAATATTTATTTCCTTATTGCTAGTCTCAATAGAGTTCAATATTGTATTGGAAATGCTGATTTTATTCTTAACTGTATGTTTTCAATGTAGCCTTCCCACCACTGAATTGGATTTCCAATCAATTGAAAATCTGTATCGGAATGAAATACACATATGAAAGATGTGAATCCAAATTTTTTTTCTAAACAATCTTTGTTGATTAGTGTTTGTCATCTATAGACGTTTGGTATATTCACAAGACGAAAAAGTATATTCAAACAGTGAATCACATTTCTTCTTCTGCTCTCTGAGTGAAACAAGGGGGTGGTATTAATAAAAATCAGTAGTTACTTATAAGTATTTACTTATGAGTATCACCATCAGCATTAAGTAAATACTGAAATGTATATTAAAAAAATGCTGATACTGAGAAGTATCTACTAATTATTCTCAAGTATTTTCTCATTGTGTCGAAATTGGATTCAACGAAAAAAATACAAAAAACGCACATTTTTTCAAATCAATTTACACTTGAGATATATGGAAATCTTAAAGAATTTACTTGTCTACATTTATTTATGGACCATCACGTCGTTCGTTTCGTCCGAAAGTGAAGAAAGAAGTAATAGGTGTGTTTCGAAACCTAGAGAGTCAGATACAATATTTGTGACCGAATTTGGAGGGATAACACTATCATTTTACATGAATGGAAAATTCCCGCAATGAATAAGAAAAAAACTAGACGTCTTAGCCACACTTAAACATAATTATGAAAGTAAGCTATCATGCCTCGTTATAAAGTTGTAAGTTTACTATGAAAACGTTGTGGGTAATTTTGGAAAACCTACCGATTCCAAACACTTGTTGAAAAAAAGGCGGTAAAAAAAAAGAACCCTGATGCCAACATAACTGGGATTGAAAAGAAAAATTAAGAACAATTCATCTACATGGCACTACAGGGGCATCAAGAGGAGGTCAATCCTGTTCTTTACAAAATACCTGGTTGAAATATTTAGTTCAATTATATGTATATACGTTAAAGTCATACTTCATTTCAGGACATGTTGCGGTTGGAATCCCTTCTGAAGAACATACAGAAAACCAGTACGATGCAGTGGCAGGTCCGTCAGTCGCTTCAGTGTCCCCTACAACACTGCCACCTCCATTACCTGCACGTCCAAAGCGACAAAAAATCATAAAACAGTACGAAACAGAGGAAACACGTACGTTAAGCACTACGGAACTACAAATATTGGTGCTTTTGAAGCAACTGCATGTTCTCAATATGAAAAAGGCAAAACCGGAGAAAGGCTTAAATAAAGATCATGAACTGAGAGAAGGAGAGAAACATTATACTGTGTTTTAATTCGATAAATGTAATTTTGATTTAATAAAAATCGTATTAGTTATTTTGATTGGCGTGAATAATTGTGGCTAAACGGTTGCGTATGACACGACCTTCCCTTTGAAGTTCGCGTTCTCTAAGAGGTTCTTCATCTTCGATAGTACATGTAAGAAATCTTCAATTTCTGAAACTTCTTCATCTTTTAAATATTTTCCAATATTATGAAGAATACAACATGCTATTATAATGGATGGCACTTGTCTCAATGGCAGTCTAATTGTATTTTGTAATAAAGGGAATCGTTGCTTTAATTATCCGAAGCATCTTTCGATAACTACTCCTTCATGTTTCATAAGGTTGTTGAATGCAATTTCTTCTGCAGTTCTTTGTTCTCTGAAAAGGATCATTAAACATTTTTCAAGACCATATCCCTGACCTCCTAACAGTACTGCTTTGTCAAATGTTGTTATAATTGTCCGAAGCATCTTTCAATAATTACTCGTTCCTGTTTCAAAAGGTTGTTATATGCAATTTCTTCTGCAGTTCTTGGTTCTCTGAAAAGGATCATTAAACATTTTTCAAGACCATATCCCTGACCTCCTAAAAGGACTGCATTATCAAATGTTGTTATAATTGTCCGAAGCATCTTTCAATAATTACTCGTTCATATTGTTATATGCAATTTCTTCTGCAGTTCTTTGTTCTCTGAAATGGATCATTAAACATTTTTTAAGACCATATTCCTGATCTCCTAACAGTATTGCATTGTCGAATGTTCTGAATACTCCACATATGTGAGTGTTCCTCCAAATCCTGCTATCATGTACAGAAGCTGTCCATTCTGCACTGACACTTATGAATAACTCATCAGCGTTACATGTTGCTTGTACCTTCATTGCGGGGAATTGTTTGCGACGAATGTATTCGTTACCATGATGATTTTCCCAAACTTTTTCAATACGTATCAACGTACTAGCAGTTGCACCTATAGCAAGTGGAAAGCGAAATTTTGCTCGCCATTTTTTGTTTTCCTGTTGTATCGCCTCATAGTTCTACAGATTCAAAGGTAATTATTTGAATAGATAACAACGAAAGTACAACCATCAATGAGGAAACTTTATCCAAATATAAGATTCTCAATAATATTTTGGCTCACAAGATGTACCACCTTTGATACCGTTGGTTGACTTACACCAATATCTTCTGCTACATCACTCTGGAAGCCTACAGCCGAATATAACAAAAAGTTAAATACATAACATATTGGTTTCAATATTTGTCAGTGTACAAAGAAAAGTAGTAGAGCCATCTGGATCAGCAATATATATCACAACACGATTTTCATTATAGTGATATTGTCTATGGCACCACCTCTGGTTGTCCCGCTATCAGTGTCCAAAAAATGTGTCGATAACCACGCCACACTTTCGGGGTTAAAACGAAACAATTTCACATAATCTTGATCACGAGGATCTTCTCGTCTATGTTTATGAAACTTCTGGAGCTCGTTGCAAGACAAACATTTTCTGAACAAATAAAAATTCACCTTCAGCTAGCAGTATCAGCATACTAAGAAGCACACTTGCAAATTGATAAGAACATAATTTATTCAGTATAATCTATCGTTTATTAACATAGATTTGAGTAACAGTTGTTCATGATAAGTACAAACTTATACTCTATCAGTACATACTTTAAGCATCAGTTTGTACTTACACTTTATTAACTCTTCAGTATTAACTTATGAAATCGTAAGTATTAAGTATCTACAGATTTTTTTTAATGTCTGGGCTTGAATAGAATTTTTTCTGGTTTCTAATTTTGCCTCATTGTGTGGAAATTTTACATAAATGATAAATAATCAACGAATTGTGTTTCGTTTTTTATTTTACATCTTCAATAGAAATTTTAATTTCCCCTTTTTTTATTCGGAGAAGAAAAACCAAAGAAATATTTTTCCTTATTTCTTTCTTTCCACAGAAAGACCCAAAATTCTGAAAAACTAGATATTTTGAATATCCAAAGAGTAAATCCCCCATACTATTGATATAATAATAATAATATTCTATTTTCCATATGACAATTGGAAATTATATTGGATGGGTCAAAATAAAATCGAAAATACAAATAACTTGAGACTAATTAGTTTCATTTAAAAACCAATGAAAAAAAAAGGCGGATAATGTTAAGTTTGTGAATATTCCTGTACAGAATAGAATATTTTGTAACTGAAAAGTCCTTCAATTTGTTTTTGAAACAATAGTGTTTCACACTTTTTTCGTCAGGTAATGAATTAAAAAACCGAGGAGCCATTGCTCTAGTAGAATGGTAATGATCTATTCAGCGTGTTTTATATTCGTATCTGGAGTTATTCGGTGTGAAGTTGAAACGATTTTTTTCACGTATACGCAGAATTCAAAAATTAACAGTAATGGTAGATTTTTAGATTCTTGTTGTGACCTCTACAGGATGAGCGCTTCGAAACTCCAACTATAGTACCAATAATGCTTTTTTGCGCAATGAAAACATCTGATGACGAAATAGATAGGCCCCAGAAGCGCACCCCGTATCTCAGTCTGGAATATGTCAGACACTCATCCACTACAAGGCCTGAAAACCTGACTTGTTGAACATCCTACATTAGTTTCTGTTCATATCATCACATCGTAACAGTTTTTCCGGCGATTATGAAATCTAATGGATTTCGTCTTTTCCCTGTTCAGGATAAGGAGATTTGCACTGAACCAATCCTCCACATTCAAGAAAGTCTCATATCATTTATCTGACAGAAGTGTGTCTGATTTTCTGAAATGATCAGGGCATCCGCGTACATAGTGAAAGAAGACTAAACTGGTAAGTCATACAAACCTTTCAGGTGTGATATAAATCGAATAGTTCCTAAAATCGAGCCTTGAGGGACACCAATTGTGACTGCTCGTTTTGTAGACGTAGTATTGTCGATATAAACGTACTGGCTTCTTGTATCGAAGATGCTGTGCAGCCCATAGAGGAAAATGCCCCTTATTCCATATCGCTAAAGTTTATCTAGTGAAATACCATGATATACACAGTTGAATGCCCTGTTGAGATCATAAAAAATCCCAACAGGGCACTCATCGGCATCAATCAAGTTCACCAGTTTCTTATATATAGTACGAGTCAACTGCTGTTATCTTTGATGTTTTATTTAGGAATCCGTGCTGATTATTGGAATAAATTTTAAGCCTATAGCAGTATTCTGATAAGGAAGACATACTCGAATATTTTTGAGAAGTTGGAGTGAAGTGTGATTAGATTGGTATTCATATTCTTATCCAGTATACAGCTTTGCTTGAGATGATATAATTCGCCGTCCTGCTTTTTTAAATTCGGCATCACTTGGAGCAGCGAAGAAGATTGTCACATCATGAATCAACATAAGCAAATATATAAGCATTTTGTTTCGGAAGTTGAGCTCATTGAAAAGTAAGCATTTTTGTACTGTTTGAACGTCATTATTTTGTGGTGGATCGCTATTTGTTTCGTAGTTTTCTGGGTTTGTACCCTACCACAATCTGAAAAAATAAGAACTAATATTGGAATCTATAAAAGTGGAGAAGGGCAGATTTTCAATCTACCCCGAAAAGTTTCTGCGTCTATTCAAAAACAGTTCTTTCTGGAAAGAACAAGTCCAATTAGTCAGCAACTTCTCGTTTAACTCAAATTTTACCTATCAAAAAAATAATAAGAACTAATATGTATATATATGAAAATACTTATCGTTAACGTTTCGCAAACTAAATCCGCTTCCGTTTTACACTTGTATAGATTCCAATATCAATTCTTATTTTTTCAGATTGTGGTAGGTTACAAACCCAGAAAACTAAGGAACAAATAAGCATCTTTCTCTCATAATGTTATGATAATATGCTGTAAAGAGAAACTTCACCAACGATTCCATTAATTACGATGCCTGGCATCACAACTACACAAAGAGAAACCACGTGAAATCAATTGTAATAATTGCTTTTCTCGTGATTTCTTGTTTTCAATTAGAAATCATTTATAATGTTATGATCCTTTTTACTGGAAACTGCCGTTACTCGATGAAATGCATTCTTATATACCCTTTTCGACTAGATAGCCCAGTTTATTCGAGAAGTCGCCTCGGTAAGCTTCAAGCGCATTCTAGCTGGCGCTCGTCGATCCAGAAAAAGATTATTTCGTGGAATTATGTAAATTTACCTTTTCATGATGCTTATTGGGGATTAATGTCGATTTCGTAACATTGATTTCCCCTCAATATTGATCGTCTTGTTCGAACAATGTATAGATGTTGTTAGTTTGGGAGAAATTCCTTTTCTACTACTAGGGTTGTAAGTAACACTCGATCTCCTCCTTAGAATCCTCCAGTGTTTGCCTCAAGAACAAAATTTGAATTTCATGAATATTTCCTCTCATTGGAACCTTTACATTAATTGAAATAATGTAGGATTTCACGGCCGAGGTCGATATTATCCAGGCTTGATGGCCGTGGTTTGGTTTTGAAGTGATGCTTGAATTCATTTTTTTTTCAGATTGTGGTACGTTATCAACCCAAAATTCTACATAATGAATCAGTTTCGAACAGTACAGAAAGCAAACTTGTTAAACGGGTTTCAGTTCTTCCTTTGGTTGTCTTATTGACTTCCGGTTCAATCATATACGTAGGTTTCATTTCAATGCAAACTGAAGAAGTTTTGCTGATATTTAAAATTCATTGGGGTCTTGTAGTGTGTCTCTCGATAAGATTCTAGACGAAAAGAACAGTGACATGAGAGTAGCGAGCATAAAAAAGCTGCAATCCGAACTATTTGCTGGAACATTACTATTCAAACACTATGAGAAAGAGACTATGTAGAATATTTTTTATGAATTCTAGATAATGTATATACATCGGCTATACGATTCGGGGGTACTTAAGGTTTCACATGTTTCTCTTTAGTTGATATAGTATAACTTGCCAACACAGATTCTGCCTGCTAGGCGCCCTTGTGAAAGTGTTTAGAGAGGGTTAATCGATAATAATTGATGTCCAGGCGTTGTTCAATATCAAACTCCATATAATTTTTGAACCTATGAAAATTCATCTCAAATTCACCTTTTTTATTGATAGCAGGATGTAGTTGAGCGTCTTCGTCGTCTGGAAGGGGAACCACGTTGGGAATTACTCTGTAAATTGGATCCTTTTCCATTTTTACTCCGCAATCTAAAAAATTATGACATCATTGAAATGGATCAGAATATTGGATAGACTTGCAAGATTAGCCACTCACTATGGAGATCGATATTCAATCTGATATGCTTTTCAGGAGCCATTTCTTCTGATAACGTTATCACACACTTACCAGTTTCATTCGAACACACACCCGTTTTTCTTAAACTCCCCCGAAACATTGAGGTATGATCTTTTTGTGTATTCGGTTTTCAGAGTCAAATTAAGTAACTAGAATGATAGCAACTGACACATCCATCATGTGGAAGAAGGTTCATTAAATATGAACATTATAATGAGACTTCGCGAATGCCTTCGAAAATGGAATCAGTGATGACGTCTGACACTCAAACTGCGTACTGTTGAAGATGCCATTGAATAATATTAAGGGCCGGTTTTTCAATGCAAGATATCTGTCAGATTAAAATAACCATCAGTTTTTTTCCTTGTCACTGCCAAATATTATCCACGCGCACCTCCTCTCTCCTTCCATCTATCTGACAGATAACTCATTTATCCTTGTATTGAAAAACTGGCCCTTAGTCATATAATATGGCAAACCAGCTGACAATCGAGGAAGATTAAAAAATATCCTAATACTCATACATCCGGGTAACCCAAACTTGAAGTCAACATAACTTCTTCAAAGTTTATTGGATTCATGAGCTACCACAATCTGGAATAGTTAGAGGATTGATGTTGGAATCTACGCCATATGGAAGGGCTTCTTATCTACCAGAAAAAGTTGCTGCCTCAATGAAAACTGTTCCTTCTGAACGAGAACTACTTTCTCTTGGTCGGCAACTTCTATAACTAATCTGAAGACCTGATATTTGACCAGATTTGCTTGGAGATTGAAAAAATATCGACTGAAATGGATTATTTTTATTGGGAGCAAGAAACGAATTCTAAGTGTTAGGTGCACTGGTTTGGTTTCGTGACAGATGTAATCTTCAGATGTGATTAATTGGCATTTTGTTAGGTAAGCATTTAATTTTGTTCATTGGGGATCGAATATTTGGATTGTGGTAGAATAACTTTGAATATTCATTTCGAGGGGGAACAAGGAATACAGGTGGTAATAATTGTAACTTCAATTCCCGACAGTTGGATTATCATGTGTGAATATAATCGAATATCCTTCGCTATAACTATTGATTTATAAAATTTTTACTTAAACTGTCATTTGTTTCCAGTCAGTTGTTGGCTCATTGATTCAAATTGTTATAAAATTTACTTTGATTCAATCAGATGACATTATCCGATTTGAAAAATGTGATTGATATTTCCATATCTACTGAAACTTAGATGATTTTGAGAACTGTGTTTGTTCGAGGAAGTTAAATTGAATAGGAGAATATTCAAGAGTTAATACTCGCCTGATTTTGACATATACCATTTTTTCCATTAGCATGAAACGCAGAATTTAATTTAGTTGTGGAGTGCTTTTTTTCCCGAATTGCGATCAATTTGTACAAGACCACGGAAGTCTTTGACATAATGTTCCCAGTGGAGGTTTCTTTGAGCTTTTAGAACTGTGATTTCATCGAACAAAACTCTTTAAATATACTTCTTATATAAAAATATGTCTAAATGATCAATAATCAATAATGATAATTGACTGCAGTATTTTCTACTCAGTTACTCTTAAGGATTTCAGTTAATCCCTATGAACCTAATGATTTAATATTTTTCTTCTTCCGTTGTTCTCTTTAGGTAATTGGCCTTTGCTTCCTCCAAGGCGCATTCAGCCATTCTCCGTTGTTAATAATTGTTTTTGATAATTGCATGACGTTTATTGAATTCTTCACTGAGCAAAAATTATTTTTTTTTAGGTAATCTCTCCTGAATATTTTGATATATGTGTGACTCAGTTTTTCCCTGTGATCCTTCTCGTAATCGGAAAACGATGCATTTGGCAAAAATATTTTATTCGGGTTTCTTTGATTTTTGTGACCGAACGTTAGTTAGAAAGTTGTAAAGGTGATCACACTCTGAATTGAAAGCCAATTAAAGCAAAATCGATGGGGTTTCTCTTCCTTTGCGATACATTATTTTCAATATTCCGAGGTAGTCAATGATGCTGATGAATCTTGAATAAAATCTTCCATCTATGCTGTTAGATATATGGTGAGCTGGAGTGGTGAAATGGAACTTGAATATGTGCAAATTTAGAATCGCTCCTAGAGTGACATTATTGAATGCGATTTACTTACCGATTTCATTTCCGAGAATGCCGAATGATGAATCGCGTCTTTTCCAGCTACTTCTCGAGCTTGAGAAGATTCTGAGAGAGAGTATTAGATATGATGGTTCAATATGTACGATTTGATAATATTTTGAAGGTGTTTCTGTAACTACCAAGAGGGTGTGTGAGTATTCTGCTCTTCATGCTTAACAGAAATTGATAGAATTGGTTAGTGTTAGTATTGTTTGAAAGTCATTATGTTCAATCTATTCTTCGTAGTTTTCTGGGTTTCTTACCTACCACAATCAGAAATATAATGTTGATATTGGAATCTATACAAGAGTAGAAAGGTAGACACCTATCTTCCTCGACAAGTTGCTGAGTTATTTAAAAAACAGTTCCTTTTGTATAGAATGAAAGGACGAGTTATATCCACTGTGCGAAGTACTTACGACATCATTCGTATTGGGACATCCACAGCCATTGTTGTTTCATTCATAATGTCTGTTCGGCCCTTGAATCCTATTATATTTTGGATTTTTGATCATTATTCTACTCAGTTACAAGCGATTACTTGGATCAATTGGCATTCCAGAAGATAACTAACTATATGAGGTTTGTTCGACTTCTTTCTATAACCGTTTGAGAACCGTCAGCAGCATTCGCAACAATGAAAGCGTGTTCGATTTATGCTCGTGTAACGAACGGGTGGGGTATTGTAATTGTTGTGTTTAATTCCTTGCTCTGTTAGGTACCTACAAGGATTCCACGATATTTTCTTCCACAAACTGTACCTCTATTTCGACTTATCTGTATCAATTTATGTTTCCAGAATAGACAACTTTACAATTCACAATCCCACCTCTCTATTACCGGATGGAATAACCGTGATAATGGCTATTATTTACTGTGTTATGATTCATTATTTCCTCATCAACGAGTTCTCACTTTAACAGAAATTAATCCCAACCGCTAGATCACCAGATGTAATGACTACGAGAGTTATTCTGTATGAACATTTTTCCTTCCCTGCATATGAATCTCGTCTCCACAAGAACAAAACAAAACAGGTAACAATCCCTCCGCACGTCACTAGTTGTAATAAACGGCTCTTGTTTTCATTGATAGCAGCTGCTGTCACCAGACGTAGATTTCTCCACGTCAAATTCTGGATATTGAAGCAATTTTCGTCTTTAGTGAGGAACTCAGGTTTTTTGTTTCCACCAGTACTCTGAAATTAGGGCGGCTTGTTGGAAATGAAATCCGCTTTTAGTTTTAAACACTATATTAGCAACAAGCTAGAAATCTGGAACTGAACAAACATGAATAAAAAATATAATAACAAAGAAATATTCATTGAAAAAATTTATGATTGGGTAATCAATCATTAATTTGACAGCTCAATCAACACAAAGGTATATGCACAAAAATGAAATGAGACCAGCAAAGTCTTCTCGGTGAAAAATCAATTATATGCTACACAAGCGGACAGAAATATATGCTCAGAACACAAGAGTCCAACGTACCTACCTCTACCTATTATGCCTATACATTGCCCTACCGGCTAAATATATATATTATCGGCCGCCCTAAGTCCCATCTCAGTAACTCTCAGTAACTTTCAGGTACCAGAAAGAGTCAGTAATCCCTCAGTATGTGATCAATACTATTATATTCAACAGAAATGAAAAATAGTAATGGGTTCTCTTCCCAAAAGTGAATAAAATGGTCATTTAGGTTAACACAATTGAAAATTGATGTAGTAATTGATCCTCTGTCTAACTTGCATGGCGGTTTCCTGGGCGACTCCCATTCCATATTCTCTTGCTTTCCAAATACGAATATGTTCGAAGCCAAACGACACTTATACACACGAATTACTTATATTTCGGTCGTGTTCAGAGAGGGACTACCCGTTTAGTTCCCGAAAGCAATATTCTTTGCTCGCTAACTTTGCAGATTTGCAAAAATCGCATTTCTTTTAGCATGAAAGCTCGCCCACGCTGGATCAATGGAACCATTCGTCGGACTGATTCTGAAAAAAATCTACCGATTTATCTCATTTCATCATCTGGACCTAGCAACATTGTTTATTCATGAATATTTCGTGAGAGAAAATCTTCAATGAAATCTCCATACGTTGGAATTAATCTTGCATACAGGGTGTGATACTTATATGGATTCCATTTCTAATGCACAGCATTTAACTCGGACTGGTTGTGAATCACTTCGCATATTGCACATGCGTAATAGTTGTATAAATTCTCGTTGACATTTGTTTCTTTGTTTTGATTTGGACGTTGACAATGAAGCCATTTTATGCGAATTAATTATTTTAAGACAAGAGTCAGCTGTTAGCAAATAATCCAAGAGCGAACAAGAAGCGATCAACTTTTACTCAAATAAAAATTTTTTGGGGACTATCAGTGAAATGCTCTGGATTTTAATGCGCAACTAGTACTTTCCAGAGCTGTAATTGTCCTGGAACCATGCTCAAAATTGTTAGTCGCACAAACCTCGATAAAAATGATAATAATTTCACGTTTGATATGAATACGTTTATTGACATCTCCTAGGACAAGAAATAGACGTTATTGATGAACCCCATTTATTCTTCACCTAATGACTATGCGTGCATTATCGAATTGGAATTTTTATACGATATCTCTTATAATGAAAATCGCTGACTATTTTTGTATTGACGTTGTACTTTGAAAATGGTTGGTGGGAAAAAATGCATACGGGGTGAGTCACAAAATTAATATTTCCAAGTTCCGTACATCATCTGAAATCGAAAGAATGATCTCAAAGCAATTAAGCAGTTCATTGTAACATTGAAATTGAATAATTTCCCCATATACTGGGTTCAGTGAGAAAGTGGAACCCAGGATGATGTGAAAAGGTCGTGAAGAATTCAATCTGATTCTGAATTGAATATCAACCAATTCAAGAATCATGAGAAAAGAAAAATATAAAATGAAAAGCTTTCTAAATGAGATTCATCATTGAGTCGGGTAATGTTTGAAATATTTCGAAGATATTTTTCAAATTGGAATCTGGTAATTATTCTATTTCTCAAGTCTCCTACTTCATACAGCGTCTTTGTATATTATACCAGGGGTTCGAGTTGTTCCCCTAAACAGAAATCTGTACTGTTTGATTCTGATGACTCCGCGACCTCGACCCAGGTCATTTCTGATAAATCCATAATTTGGGTGATTTTGACGTATACACTCCATAACGTCAATCATGAGCCATATTATTTGTGTATCGGAGAAGACAAATATTCAAGTTAATCAGTTGACTGGTTTAGTATCCAATCATTATCTTCAAGAAATGCTGGAAAAAAAGATCTGATTCCTATTATTCGATTGAGTATATTACCGTATATATATATATATATATATATATATATATATATATATATATATATATATATATATCACTGTAACATCCGGTTGAACCGCGCCTGGAATTGTTCTTCGTCGACGTTTCGGCTTCCACGTTAGAGCCATTCCCAAGACTTCTTCGCGACTTGTTGTCGAGGCCTCTCAGTCTCCTCAACCCCCAGTTCTCATCTTGACAAAGTGAAGACAGTCTTCACTAGTGATGATATTAGTAGGGTTCTATATTATTTCATATTTCAGTTGTCCTGAAGAAGGTATTAAATAGTACCGAAAGCTTAACAAGATCATCATATCAACGGTAAATACATATTGGAGTGTTCGATAAATGAGTATTCTCTACTCTTTAACGAATTTTGGATCTTTGACTTGACGTCATCAATTTAGCGAATTTTAATTGTGTTCAATAGAGTTGATAATATAAACAATAGGAATTCGAATCGATAACACTTAGCAATAAACATTGTCAACTAAATTCAAGCAAACAACATTTTGTGAGTTTTTTTCTCCATTGAGTATTATTCGACTTTGAGGACTTCATGAGTTTCTGCAGATAAAAGTGTCATCTAATTTGGAACTTTGAGATTCTCCTCAGTCTTATTGACGGAGAAATACTGTTGTAGTCTTTCCTCCAAGGACTCGAATGATTCCATGTTTTCATTAAATTATTTGCCATATTCTGGTTCTACATAAAACAAAAACAAAAAACTGGGATCTTCCTACAATTCGTAGCCAAATTGTTGAGTAGGTATTCAATGAAATTTAGAATGAAATGACTACTCATTCACAAACTCATCAATATCAATACAACAACACTCAATGTATAACAACCGTAGGTGAAATATCTCGATCGAATACAACTACCGACCCGGCACCACTGTGGTTTTTTTTTTGGGTTTCCCTACAGTGTAAAGCTACAGTAACAATCAGAATGATGCCCTAGAGCCCTTTGATACCCAAGATGATTGGCCAACCTTCGCCCGTACAGAGTTCTGCTGGGTGGGAACACTCTCTTCAGTGTTCAACAAAGTGAAATATGAAAAAACAACGATCACTTTGATTGATAACACATTGTGACTTTCGATACATTCTAACCTGCTTGGTAGGTATCTTTCAAATAATTTTATCGTAGTACCAGTTAAACCATAATGAGGTGGTATCAAATGGTCTCTTGGAAATACAGACATAGCAATGGTGTCTTCATTCTTATCGACATGTTACTTGAAATGAACGGAATGTGCCACTCAAACTCATTTCCTTGACTCTTTAAATTGAAATTCATGGAAACGCCTCGCATAGTAAGTCTCTGCATATAAAACATATCGCGCGTTCAAAATGTTTTCGGCATATCTATTTTATTCCAATGAACAGTGCCGTTCTGTCCATGCGATATCTGAATGACTCACTCTACTCATGTACGAATATAGCGTTGAGAATGGGAATTAAAAGCAGGAGGTGGTGTGAAAATAAATATATTTTCGTGCAACCGGACGCAAAACAAGCATTTTGCAGCCGCAACAGAGGCCGCAAAATGATATTTCGCGGCCGTTACCCAGAGTGACGGCCGACAAAATTTTTTACGGCCGTTCCCACAGTGACTGCCGGCAAACTGAACGTCACTACAGCATTTGACATTTCTGAAATATGACAATAACAATGTATTCCGAACCAAAAAATATTTCCAAATTCACAACAGAAACATACTTTATTTTTGATATATATTAACAAAATTCAAAATTCAAAATTCATTTATTCATACCTGCAATAGCAGCCATCTCAAAGATGGATGTATACGTCACAATCCACTTACAAATATTCAAAGTCATATCTATTACATAAAACAGAAACTGAAGACAAGCAACAGTACACGATACAAGGCAAGACAGTGTATAAGGTACATTCACTATAATGTATCATCAAGATACTCACGTACAGAGTAGTAGGCTTTCTCGAGAAGAACCTTTTTTATTTTGTTTTTGTAGGTTTTGAGGCTCATGTTCTGTATGCCAACAGGCAACTTGTTGAAAAACCTTGCTCCTGCATATCTAGGACTCTTCTCAAATTTAGTCAAATTATGTGGAGCTACAGTCAAAGCACTGGCATTTCGTGTTGAATAATTATGGTAATACGAGTTTCTTCTGAAAGTTTCTAGATTCTTTTTGACATAAATGAGTACTTTATAGATGTAAATGCTAGGAAAAGTTAATAAATTATTCAGTAGGAACACAGGCTTGCAACTCTCACCAAAATCCAAGTCAAACATGAGTCTCAAAATCCGTTTCTGACTCACAAAAATCCTTCCGGAACTCACGCAGTCCCCCCACAGAACAACGTTATAAGTGAGATGACAGTATACGAGCGAGTAGTACATTTCAAGCAATACTTTTCTATCTACCGTTTTTTTCAATTTCAAAATAGCATAGTAACTCGAATTCATTTTTTTTCAATGTACTCTCTATATGTCTATCCCAAGTTAACGTCTCATCCAGGTGGAGGCCCAAAAATTTTGTACATTCGTAAGTCTGTATTTCGTTGAAAGATATGCAGGGGCTACTTCTCCGACACTTGAAATGGAGGTATACTGTCTTTTCTAAATTCAGTATCAAATTATTTGTGTTACACCAGTCATTGAATGTCTTTGTAACCTCTGTCATAATTTTTTGTAGTTCCTCAGAAGTCTGTGCCGACAGCACCACCGAGGAGTCATCTGCAAACATGGTGATCTATCCATTTTTCACATAATCTGGCATGTCGTTTACAAAAAGTATGAAAATCAGTGGTCCCAACACAGACCCCTGAGGAACCCCATTATCAATATTATATGGTTCAGAACATGCGTTATTTATTTGAACATTTAATTTGTAGGCTATCAAAGGCACATGATAGGTCAAAAAAAATACCCCATCTAATAACACATCTTCCTGCATCCATGTTGTCAAAGACACATTGCATAAATTCACAAGTAGCACTTTCAGTTGACTTTCCTGTACGAAAACCATGTTGTCGAGGAGAAAGAACGTTTTTTCTATTTAGGAAATCAATAATTCTTTCATAAATAGTTCGTTCAAAAATTTTTGATATTACATTCAAAATAGTTACCGGTCGATAATTTTGTGGTGATGTATTGTCACCCTTTTTGAATATAGGTACCACCCTACCAAGCTTCAACTGAGATGGGAATATACCCACATTAAAAGAGATATTGATTAAGTATGCTAACGGCTCAGCAATATAGTCCTTGAAGGCCTTTACAATTTTCACAGATATTCCATCAACTCCTACGCTTTTTTTATTTTTTAGTTTCGAAATTATATTGAGAACTTCTAGTTCGCTCACATTGATTGTACTGTTTATATTATCACTGATATTCATCCCTGAAGATGAAGCAACTAAATCTATTGTTTCTGAACAATCATTATTTACATTAGACAAAAACGTATTATTTTCTTTGGACATTAACATTTTGCGATTGACTACATTTGAACTAGATGCTACAGTGCCAGAAATTGCATCGGAAATTTTGTTCTTATTATGGATGGAATCCTCGACATATCCTTCCGCTACAGTAGTGGACTTCCATCCACCGTGGCGTTTAAGAACAGATATATCAGCACCTGTATTGGCAAGCAGCGTGGCGGAACTTCTTCTAAAACTGTGGCCTGTGTATGCCTCACTATTTGGTAAGCCGAGATATTTTGCAATCATATTAGGTATTTTTCCAATCGTATGCACTCCAACAACCTGTGCCGAGCACTTTCCATTTTCATATCTCAGAAATAGACGACGAATAGCAGTATGTTTTGGTCGAAGAGTTACATATTTATAGTAAATGCTTATATAATCTTGATTAGTAATGGTAAAAACACGCCTTTGATCAGTTTTAGTATCAGGAACAGTTACTATCAATACAGTTTTGTCTTCCTGAATATCTTCGAGGGTCATTCTCACCAATTCATCTCGTCGCAATGCTCCTGATATTCCCATTATCAAAACTACCTGTAATAATAATTATTAAGAATAAAACATCATACTTCACTTTTTTTCCATATTTATATACCTTCCACAGTAGATGATTTGCATCACTAGCTTGTTTGAGGAATGAATCAATTTGCTCGTGCGTAAAAACTTTTGATTTCTTTGCTCGATAACCAACTGACTTTTTCTTGAGGAATGGTACCAATTTTAAAAACTTCTTTACGTCAATTCCATCTCGTACGTTGAGCATAGTCTTTAACATAGAATGAATGCTCCATAAAGTTGAACTCTTCACAACTTTTGATCGCTGCATCAAATATCCTAATATGTTTTCTGACACCGTCTTGACATTTTGGTTGACACACCAATCTTTGAAGTTGCTGTAACATTTTTCATATTTCCGTTTAGATTTTTCGGGTATCAAATCAGAAAGTGCTGAGTCTATGAGATCTCTCAGCTCAGGAGGAGTGCAAGTAACTGAAATATCACTATCGCTATCGGACATCTTCACGACTTCACGAGAAATGTCAAATTGATTTGCATTGCTAAATATTTCATCTCCATAGAAACATTGTGATATTGAGGTGTAATTTTCTCTATTCGCGTTGAAACGCTGTCTTTTCTAAAGAGACATAATGTTTATTGAAATTATGTAATTTTCACGGTTGCACGAAAAATATTGTGTATACTATGTCCGCGAAATGTTTTCACGACCTCGAGATTATCTTGCCTCGGCCGGAGCGGCCTCGGCGATAATCTCTCTCTCGGAACGCGAAAAAGCATTTTGCGGCCTTAGTATACAAATAACTATTCTTCATATCACTGGGGCTCATATACAAATTTTGATTTTGTTTCGTGTCCTTTTTACACCTGAAATCAATTCAAATTTTCAATCTCATTCGTCTCGAGTAATAATTTGATACATGAAAGTGATAGAGAGAGCGGAAGGGAAAGAAAGAAGTTGGAAGGGTCGGTTAGGAAATCTAGGGCAAAATGGAACTACGAGAATAAAACTTTTTTTTTACCGGCATGTTCGTTTTGGAATATATGAATAATTTTTTATTGTGGTGAATTTAACTGTGAATGAGATACCAATATCAATGGCCTGAATGAACCCTCTCTAGTTGGAGAGAGAGCGCGACATGAGCCCAACTTACAAGGGCAACGTTGCTGGTTTAACAATCTTCACGTAGACTTCTGTTGAGATAGGAATCTGAACAGGAATCCTGGTGGGATTGCTACGGAAATCTGCTGCAAATCGGTGAGTACATGCATCACCTTGACACCTGAGTAGTGTTTTCAAATCGGTGTGGAGGAATCCTGGAGAGATTTTTAGTCCGTTCCTAGTTTGTCAGCAATTTACTACAAGACTGGATACCTACATCATCTTCAACTTCGCATCGATACTCACCCCCTGAGTAATTGCGGTGGTGAAAAAATTTCATGTGGCACCCAAATGTGATGGATTACTAGTGTTTGAAAAAGATAATGCAACCGAAGAAGGGGGTTGTACTACTGGCCCCGCCTATAACAGGATGTTCGTAAGTATATTAAACCCTGCGAGTGAAATATTTGAAACCCTATAATGGATGAGAGATGAGTGCGACTGAGAAGTGTAAAGCATATGAAATGAGTGAATGTTGCATCGATTTGCTGAATGTGCTCCCGTTTATCCCATCTTCTCTTGTATAGTTCTCTCAGTCATATGACTATTATGTTCTGGCCAGCAATGATAGAATATTTGATATCCCATTCACTTTTTTTATGATTACAAAAAAATATCCCACCCAAGAAAAGGATAGGTCTTCGAAAACTCTAAATAGGATTCTGATATTGAACACATGTATATGACAGTTTAAAATTCAATCTGATATCGAACTAGGCAGGAGATATAAAAAACTCAAATTCGGAGTAAGTCCTAGATTCTCAGTCATTGCCGCATCATCTGTTTACTTGGTAGAAGAGGTAACAAATAAAAAAAATTAAGTGCCTTCCAAATTTTTTCATTACAACAAGGAGTTGTGTAACAAACCGAATGTGTCATCCATACTCATCATCTCGTCTCTTTATACTCAAATACATATTTTTTCCAGTAAATAATTTCTTATATGCCCTTTTTTCTTTTTTTTTTTCTAGCTAATTTTGGTGTTATTTGAGTTTTGGTATTGGTTTATTCTATTGCGTGATAGTTGTGATGTGATGCATATATAAAACTTGTGACAGTCATTGCATGGAATACTGTAGATAAGGTTTCTTCAGATCAGGATTCGATGCAATGGGACAGATTCCATAATAAAACTGAGCTTACAGTCATACTAACTACAACAGGGTACACATACAGTCAAATGTAAATCTGTTCCACAAGAATGCTCTGCTTTGGAACGAGACTTTTTTCATCCAAAATATTTCAATTCTCAATTCAAGGGCATAACTGTTTACAAGTGTATACTGCTTATACTTGGATTCTTCCAATTATGAGAGGTTGCGTTTGCCACTGATATCGACTCAGACATTAACGTGAAACTGCTGTTGACCATATAATTCTACCATCACATGTCGGTTCCCCTCACTCCACATATTATCATTATATATATTCATGATGGCATTTCGTGAAAAGTTAGCTCCATTCGTGAGGAGGACTTCACGTTCAAATTGGGAACATACTGATTATCTCTGGAGGTATCACTGGCAGAAGTCGTGCTTGCACTCACATACCTTGGTGACTAACATTCAGATTTCAAACAACCATTTCAGTACCAGTTTCTGGATGCTCATCTATTTCATTTTAACTTTTTCGACTGGATGCTCTATCAATACAAGGTTTACCAGTTTTATTTTTATTCTTTGAAAGTGAAAAATGGTTATGGATAACGACTATATCTTGCATCGGTTTGAAAAAATTCTCAACAGAATGAAAGCAGCTAAGGGAAATAATCGAAAAATAAGATGATATTAGACCTTTTGTGTTGTACACATTGAATATTTTTTTCTGTTAAGTGGCTATTCTGATATCGACAGAATAATTTCCGATAATTTCAATCAGTACTGGATATTCTGTTTACAGAGGCACACATTTCAAAATTTTGTAGTGGCAAGAATTGTATGCCTTTCGTAATGTGTTACTGAAAGAAGTCGTGCTAATCAAATCTTTTGTCATTCCGTATCATCGAGACAAATATATATATCAAATTTCTGGGATTTCATATCGATGAAAACTCAAAATTTGATAGCTACATCGACAAATTATGTAATATGTGCAAGTGTAGCAAGATCTGTCCACTATTTACTCTTTGAATCTCATTTACGTTATACTACATACTTCTGGAAAAATGTGTGTACTTTCTTTCCAAATCTTGTCAATCTCATTCAATTCACTATACAAAAGAAGCCATCAGGTATTTATGAAAGGCCAGTTATAGAGATTCCTGTCGTCGCTCATTTGTAGAACAGGGAATTCTGACCTTGATATCTCCTTTTATTCGGTAAAAGTATTTTTTTCACAGAAGATAGAAATCAAAATAATGCAACACCAACATGTAGTATCATTTTTTGTTAAGCTTGCCACCTCCACCCTAACAGTTACTCATAATTCAGTTATGTACAAGAGAAAGAAGCAATTCAAATGTCCTTCCATGAGTGCTAGGCGAATATATAAAGAACATAGATTCAAAAAATTGGATTTTATATTCTCATTCCAGCAGAACTCTTTTCTACATTTCTAATGGATAATTTTCCTTTGCAGCCTTGCTCTCTCATGAAAGAACAAGTTCCAGTTGAAAATTATATCCTATTCACCATATCGATTTGTATCAGACTAGCTCTCGAGAGTTGTTTTTTTTTTGAATTTATATATTTTGAAAGCCGACAACCAGTATATAACGCAAACCCGTTGACTATGTGAACTCCGTTCAATAACTCTGAAATGCTTATCGACCTTATAGCTTAATAACCATTGCTTTTTCTTCTTAATTCCATCGCTGAACTTCCCCAGATCCAAATATTGTGAAAATAATTGTTGCCACTACATTCAAAGCAGAAGCAAGGAGAAAAATTATTTTCCATTGGTTGGGATCTTCCTGTAATAAAAATCAGATTCAACTTCAGCGGTACGAATCGATAAATAATTGATGGATGTAGCCGTTACAACACATGAGAAATGAGAAATAAAACTTCGAATGGCCATTTGTAAAGCTCCAATCTCATGGTTTTTCGTAGTGGGTTGCTGCTGATTCACAGGATAGGGTGAGAAACAGAGACAGAAGATCTTGTTTTCTTGTTCAATGATCTTTGAAATTATTACAAAGGTTTTTAACTTCATTTATAGATATGAAAATTCATTACCCACTTAAAATAATTACATGCACGGAACTCGACGGTGAATGTTGTCCTCAAGGACCACAATAAAGTAATTCAGAACAGAATTCAACATGAAAGCAAACGAGAAAAGCTTCGAACAATCTTGCAAAAATGGCGCATCAAAAATAATTTTCACTCACGTCTCTGCAAACGAAAAAGAATCTTGACAGTAGTTCATAAAATATCCTGACTCTGGAAATATTTTGCGAATGCAAAAAACTCGACGATATGAAATATTTGTTGCCTACCTTGATGGGTATCAGAGCCGTGGCTACTAAAGATCAAAGGTGACAGAGAACTGTAAACAACAGCATTCGGTGGTCACTTGCGGTAGATAAAAGTACTGAGAAACTTCGGCAGATGGCGAAAAGATACAAGTTGGAATGAAAACAAACCCATCATTTTGACACTACTCACCAAAAATTCTAATTCATTACAAATTTTCAAATTGGTTTGAAGAAGGCAGACAAGCTTCCAAAACTTCGTCAAGGATTGTATACCATGTTTCATCTTTGCCAATGTCTCATCAATTCTTCTATAATATCAATGTAACCATCCTCACTTAAGATTTTTCCTGATGATGAAAACAAAAACTTTTACGGTGGGAAACTCGAAATAGAGGGTGATTTTTTCTTATCTTCCTCGTATTTTATTGAATGTGTAAAATTTGCTAGGACCATTCAAATCTGTTCTCTTATTCATGAAATGGTATATATCAATAACAATGACCATTCTTTGTGGATAGAGGAATGGTATTTATAGCCATATGAGAGTCCGACGATGTTGAACGTGTGGTCGGACCCGATGTAGGTCTGATTTGAAATTAAATAAAGGATTTTTTCGATGGGATAATAATGGTTCCCAGGAACTGGGAAGCCTTTGTGAGTCGTCTCGTTTGGTGAGACATTGAGGACGTTTATCAATATCTAGTGCTTCGCGAATTATTCTGGAGTGGGGTAATTTTGCTGTAACAATGGTCTTCGTGTTGTTGAAGTCAATTTTGTATCCGGATTCGTAGTGATGTTTAAAGAGAGTCGAGGTCATGTCCGAATTACGTTCTGTTGGTTCGTGCTCCTAGGACCTGTTCGGTACTCGTCGGTTCGTCTCTCCTATCTATGTTCTTGGACAGTCCTGACAAAGAATTTCATATATTCCTTGTGATTCGTTGGGTCTCATATCTTTAGGTGAGCACAGGAAAAAGGATATTTGATTGTTTGCCTTGAAAACTTAGTTAGCCGAATTCTGACAAAACACGACATCAAGACAGTTATTATCTTGTGATACAACTCAATTGAGAACTACGCCTACATTATTCGCAAATGAAAATCCTCCAGCAAATAATAACAAATAACTAGGTGATTCCACTTATGTGTCGCTTGCCGTTAAGGCACGATTCATTTCAATCCATGGAGGGAGTGTATTATGTTGATGAGAGAAGTAGATGGGTGTAGGAATGAGGAGAGTTTGGGGTTTGTGTTAAACAAAGAAAGATGGGGAGGATCCTGGGTTTCTTTTGGTCATCTCAAGCTATAGCCCGGCACAGAGAGGTTTCCAAATTCTCCGGTCATTTATCAGTTTACTGATTTCTCTGCTGCAAATAATACTCTTTCTCTCTATATGTATATATATATATATATGTATATATGTATATATATATATATATATATATATATATATATATATATATATATATATATATATATATATATATATATATATATATAGGAAGTCTTATTTCTCATTTTTCGTGAAAACAACTCGAAATGAACAATTGATCTTGCTCTTTTGGATAATGTTTATCGGACTTTAGCTTTTCACTCACTTCATTTGTTACCAAGTATTGTACCAACGTAGGTGATAGCGCTGAAATGATGATTGCAGCATGATTGGCAATACCCATCAGAATACCACAATATCTGGGAGAAAGGTCCATATGATTAACAATATGGCCACTGAGGCATGCACTAGTAATACCACCTGCCACGATAAGGGCCAAAACGGCTACCATTGAATCATCTTGTTTGCATTCTCCAAGAGCAATCATTGCACCCGCTGGGACGATCAAACCTGAAAAATGACTGACATAATTTATTTGGAAAAATTTGAATTGGGGCGTTTTGAGGAAGTAAGCATTTACTTTTGAGAGTTAACAGATTGAAAACTTATATCAAATGAGATTTTGCTATAATACAATCACAACCAAAACACTCTGTATCTGCAAGTATTTCTCAGAATTTCAATAACTTTATTATGTCTTTTATTATTAAAAAAAATGTTTGCCAACGTTTCTCACCAAGCTTGTTACGTATTCATGTCTGTAACGGAATCATTAACACTTTCAACACGGTTTTGACCAACTTTGAAACGTCGGATCAATTTGAATTTTTGCATACTCATCAAACACCGAAGTCATATCTGACTCCAATACAAAAGACAGACAATCGAAAATGACAAAGTTAGATTGATTATTCTGTTTCAACTTTGCTCTTATCGTAATTTAGATCACAGCAAAGCCATATCGAGTGCAAGTGATGATATAAGCAGATAGTTCAGGCAGATAGGTCTCGAGATGAAGCCAGAACCGAAATAGAGACGGATACAAATGGAAAGTGTGGTGGAAGGATCCCTAAAGCCTTCTACTCGAGCTTCGGAGAGGAACTGAACAAAGGTATCGTGGTAGAAGGAGGTCTTATGACCCTTCAAACACCGAAGTCATATCTGACTTCCATATAAAAGACAGACAATCGAAAATGACAAAGTTAGATTGATTATTCTGTTTCTTCTTCACTCCTTTTGTAATTGAGATCATAGCAAAACCGTAACGAATGTAAATTGTAATATGTGACTATAGTTCAGACAGATAGGTCTCGAGATGAAGCCAGAACCGAAATAGAGATGGATATGAATGGAAAGTGTGGTGAAAGTGTGGTGTAAGGTCTCCTACTCGAGCTTCGGAAAGGAACTGAACAAAGGGATTGTGGTAGAAAGAGATCTTATGGTCCTTCAAACACCGAAGTCATATCTGACTTCAATTTAAAAAACAGACAACCGAAAATGATCAAGGATCGATGACAATGTAATAATGTGAAAAAGTCGTCCCGATATCCTTACTAGGATCTTGGGAATTAACGATTTGTTTTTCTAGCGACCCCGAATAGAACGAAATTTATGGCGAAGGAGCCAGTTTGCATTTATTGGTAAGACCCATCATCAATAAAACCTAAATATTCACAATCCATAGAAAGATATGCAGTTGTCAATAATATTATATGCTTCTGTAAAATTTGTGAGACTTCAAGACGCGTCCATGCGGTGCATTTCGATGCTGATGTTCATAATAATCATCTAAAAGAAGCATCATAATCTCCAATAATAGTTCGAAAACACCTAAAAAGCACACTTTGGAAAATCTAGCTGAAAAATTAAAAATAACTATTAGTTAGAATAAACCGAAAATCACGCTTTTATAAAAAACAGATAGAAAATTATAAATGAATAACAGTTTAAAATACCTAAAATTCACCCTTTTGTGAAAAAATGAACTGAAAAGTGAATATTGAACTCTTTGAAGTTCTAATTGAGAATAGTGTAAATGAAAGAAATGTATTGAAATGTACATAAGAGTGGGGTGCTTTCCAAGTAATCTATTGACACCATGCACCCCACGCTTTTTTTACATTGCAATACATTCTTTTCTATTTTTTCACTTATCCTAATTCAACTCAAAAAAATTATTTATACTTTTCAGTTCATGTTTTCACAAAAGCGTGTCTTTCAAAGTATTATTTATTACTAGACAGTTTACAAAACTGCTACCCGTCTTTCCTTATATTCAGGGGTGTTATTCTAATTCCATCAGTTATCTATAGAAATGATCCCGAGTTAGAATAATTTTCCTGTCTTTGATATCTGTTAGGGAGTGCTGAGGGCTGTTTCGTTGTTTCTCCTGTTCGTCTCATGACAATATCAGTGTGCCCAATGTTTTATAACATGTCACTATTTATATAAGGTATACTGATTTTATCCGTCAGTGATGTTTTGTCCTTCAATATGAAAGAAAACGAACGTCGTTGACTTTTTGCATAACTGAGCACCATTTGATGGATCATTGGAATCACTGTACTGGGGACAATTTGACAGATCTGTAGTTAGGTAGGCAGCCGCAAAGACGGCTTTTTGATGATGATCAATCTGTGGAGATGTTCAACTCAGCCTTTTGGGCAAACCGTGTAGATTACCTTTGTCACAAATTTTCCCGCTGTGTTGTTGAAATTCAACCGTTCAACATATTCAGATTTTGGATAGTGCATATTGAAAATAGGGATTTCTACGAAATTACAAAAAAATGATACGCAATGTCGGAAGTTTGAATCAAATACGAATGAAGAAGGTCAACTGCACTCACCAATTATATTCATCAGTTTTCTAGTTTTTCCAATAGAACATATTTTTCTGTTTATCAGCCAATCCGACAAGCAACTGAATACAATTCCTAGAAGCCATTGCACGAGGTAAGGAATTGAGGACAATACGCCATTCTGGAAAAATTGAAATTGGTATGAGGAGAAAAATGTAACAGATTTGGATACTTCATTCAATTTTGCTTTAAATTTCACAGATATCAACTCGGCCCATGATGGAAGTTGATAACATACAGCTTCTTGACTGAGTAGCTTATATCTTTATCTATCGTCATCTATTCGCCAACGCCTCAGTTTTCGAGAATATTAGAACTCCTTCTGGGTGCTAGCAACTGTTGTTTGAAAGACTTCTGCCAGTTTTCAAATATGTTCTCATTCATTAACGGAAAGAGCTCTGATTGGTTTTTACCGTACCATCGGCAGTCGGGTCGATGACAGTTTTCGATCCGACTTCCACGGAAAAAAACAGGCAGATTGAGGCTCCGGCGTCAAGTCACAAATCCTCTCCCTTGTGACAACACCTGAGGAATAGGCATATAAGCGAGAAGTCACATCAACTTCTTGAAAATAGCTCCAACATCAATTTGTAGTAATAGATTTATCAATGATCACTCTTATCATCCCACGAAAATGAAATTTGACATGATCAATAACAAGAAACAAAGAGTCATTGGAGTTTCACATACTTCTTTGAGAGTAGAGTGTCTAAAAGAACTGAGAGATATTCTCATGGAAAATTCTCATCCACAACAATGGATTAACAAATTACTGTTTTATGAAAGGACTAATACATTTCAGGAAATATCAAATATTCCTCATGAATGTTCAAACCCAATAGTGAAATACCGATCTTTACCGTATATTAGAGAACTAACACCGCAATTGATCAATGTCTTGAAAGAAACCAATATCAAAGTAGCACAAAAAATGTTAAGACCGTTAGTCAATTTTTTTCAAAATTAAAAACCCCCCTCTAAACCACCCAAAAATATAATGTTGTGTATAAAATTCCTTGTAATGACTGTGATAAGGTATAGATTGGTCGAACGTCTAGACTCCTGAAAGGCACAATTTCACATAAGTGATTGTAAAAGAAATATAAATTCCTGTGCATTGTCAAAACATGTTGATCAATTGAATCATAGAATGGGTTTCGATAATGTAAGTGTACTTGAAATAGAACATAACATGTTCAAAAGAACGTTTTTAGATGTTACAAATCAATGAAGAAGGTAACAGCTTAAATAAGAAAACTGATCCCAATGATCTAGGTGAAATAATCACACTTATATGTTGAAATTGAACAGAGAAGTCGATACATCATAGTAATGCTAATACACCCAGTATAGATACTTGATATTTTCTAATCAAATTGAATCTGACATATACTTCAAATTTTATCTTTATATTGTCAGTCTAATATTTTTACATTATTTTTATATTTCTTCTTTGGTGCTAATCTCTAGCATTTTACTCGAGTTGTAAGTAGATTCAATAACTTTTCTTCATTTATTGTTTTGTCTTTTTCCTAGTTTTCCTGAGGAGGGAAATAAAGATTTTTCGAAAGCTTGACAAAATTACAAACAGTTTACATTAAGACCAGTATAAGACTGCAACTCCAAGATTCATTCCTTCCATGATATTGTCAGTCAGGAATCACCCAATTATTGATATAAAATAACTACTAAGTAGTAATTAGAAAGAGGTAAAAATATTTTCCCTTGAAATCAATATCAAAAGTATGGATAAAATATTTGGTGACATCAAAACTAGCTTGTGGCTTCAATTTATTTTCTCTAATTCATTCCCAATTCATGAATTCAATTCATTTTTTGCGTGAATTGTGACTTGACGATCAAATTCAGGATGGTAGAGAATTGGTTCAACTCTGATATAAACAAGTTGACACATAATGACTTTTATCTACCCTGTGTAACGAAGTTACTATTTACAGTTATTTTTATTATTCGGTTTCGGTAGGTATATTCTAAGTATTGTGTTTTAAACTACCCCTCGGTAAATCAGTTATAAATGCTCCTAAAAATACCGTTCTTTCGGGGAAATGATCAGAATGTCACCGCCTAGCAAAAACGCTCACAACATCCGCTCCGCGCTAACCGGAACCCGGACTAATCCGGAACTCACCGCAAATAGTGGAAATCATAACAACAACTCCAAGCCGTCTCGGTCGATCAACGCGATATGCATATCCCCGCACAGTACGACAGAGCATCGTCATCGTCTCAGATCGTGAGTGCGCAAGTGGACTGGGTATAAATTGGAGCGCACGCACAGAATAATCAGTTCTCGTTCCGTTCATCGACCTGCCCAGATCAACGTGACCAGTGCAACATACAGCCAGCTACCGACCGACCCACCGCCGACGACATCAAACCGCAGAAGCCGTGGTGACCTGCCCCGCAAGAAGGAAGCTCCGCCGACATCAAACCGTAGAAGCCGTGGTGACCTGGACGGTAAGAAGGAAGCCGTAAGTTGTGTTCGCCTGTCCGCCGGTACCCCGAGTAAGTTATCGCGAAACGCGTCGTGAATCGAGTCATCGCGTACCTTCTCTCTCTCTCTTCTGGGAGATACTTCGTGTCCGTACACTGGTATCTGCTATCTCTCTCTTCTTTCCCGCACTTCGTGTCCGCTACACTGGTGCTTACTATCTCTCTCTTTCAACCCTTCGTGTCCGTTACACTGGGGTTCCTGTTCCTTTCTTCTGCACTTCGTGTCCGCTACACTGGTGCTTACTATCTCTCTCTTTCAACCCTTCGTGTCCGTTACACTGGGGTATACTATCTCTTACTTCCGTCAAGCCTTTCGTGTCCGTTACACTGAGGTTTGATACCTGTTCCTTATTCTTGCCGAATCGAATCATCGTAGGTTATATACCGGGTGAATCCGAACTGACTCGGGTTGGTGGATGACAGGCAACACCGTGGTGCGAATACAGTAGAGCTTCTGCTACCCTGCTTCAAGTGATTATCCCGCTTTGAGTAGTCACCCCGCTTTTAATTACTACCCCCACCCGCATTAAACCGCATGTGCCTACCGATATACCTTAACTCGTTCGCTTGAGTAGTTACTGCTTTTTGCTTAATCATCGTTACACGCTCCGCCTTAATTTATTTAATTTTGCTAGTACACTTCGCTCATTGAAAAGTAAAAAGGATAGTTAGGATTTTCACTCATCGAAAATAAATTAGTAAACTATATTTGGTGTTTCCTTTCATTAGTTGAGTATTTAATTTCTTAATTAGCTGTCGGTAAACCAGTTTGAATCTCAGTAAAGTCAAGTAAAATCTGACTCTCTGACATCTGAAAGCTGTCAAATTCATCAAGACCCCTGGATTGCCGTTTCTTCACTGCAGCTGCCCGGAGTAGTGGTGCTTCGTGACACTTTAAAAACACAAGCTGGCGCCCGAGGTACCGTCCGTACCGATAGAGGGCGCTAGATATTGTTAACGCGAGGAAAAGGCGTTACACCCTGTACTATTATAATACACTTATATGCTCATAACTCGTTTTATAATGAAATTCATTACGATACAGATTTTCATTACGATACCGATTCTCAACCGATAGAAACCCATTATTTTTCAATCAAGCATGATGTGCAAGCTTTGCATTTTGACGTTTGTCATGTCAAAATCAGTAGGTATTGAATTTTTGAAGAATTTAGTCAATTTTCGATAATCGTATGAAAACGTCTCATAGCAGTGATATAGAAGAATCACCAGCGACTCCCCCACAGATGTCTTAGGCGAGAAAAAAATACGATCGAAGGGATTAAATTTTTCATTTGACAAATGCAACATATATGTTTTTATTTTCGTCCAAACCAAATGAGTTCTCATGGCCTAGTGGTCAATGGCGCCGGTAGTGATCAGAAATGTCCGGGTTCAATTCTTGACCTCGGCAGAGATTCTTTTTCATTCTTTTTCTTCTCTTCATTTCTATTTGTTGTATTTTCCGTGGTTATACCATTTTTTATAATTTTGTAGAATTTTTCAAAGGAATACAATTGACTACCTACTATTATTGTGTTCAATATGAATACCTGATAATATTGTATTTATAGTTCTTCATTATTTATTGGGTGTAGATAAAATAGCGTATGCAACTCTCATGTAATGGTTATTACACGATCGTAGCATAATATACTATTGCATGTCGTTAGTGAACACCTCTTATGGATTATATTTCTGACAGTTTTAGTAATCAAAATCAGGAAAGACACCTGTCTGAAATATATTATTCGAGAAATTTAAAGTTCGGTACCACTGTTTCAGTATATATGCAAACTGATTCTGAATTACTTCAAAATTTGATTTTCCATGATGAACTTTACTGCTTTCGTTTATATACATATTGAAAAGTGTGAATGAATTTTTTTCTAACCTAACCTGAGAATTACCCAACATTAGTTAAAGCAACATCGGAAAATTGATCACTCACCGCTTCTAAACTGAATTTCATAACGGAACTCATATAATAAGGAATTTCTGTCATTAGAGTCCAGTATCCCCAAGTATAGCCAATTTGAGTGATCATCAGAGCCCAGAATGGTGTAGATCCAAATATGCTCTTCCAAGGCGTAGATGAATTCTAAAAAAATGGATTGACATTTTGTCAAATTCAGGATAGAGCGGGCGCTGCGAAACATTCCGTTTGAAAAAACCGATGACCTCATTCTGATTGATGATTTGAGTTGAGAAAGACTTGATGAATAATAATTTGGAGGTTGCCGGACGGAATTATGGTCCAGTTTTTTTTTTTGGCCCTATAATAGGAGTTTTCGATTCCATCGCTGTAGTTGTTGAAAAAAAATGTTATATAGAATGCAAAAACCATTGACCGCTATTTCTCGACTGGAATGTTTTTGCCAGATCCCTCCAAACCTGGAACTGAAAGTTGCCAGAAAAGCCCGTTGTCAGTTTTATTATAAATCTCCTTCCCAGCGTCACATACCTTCTCTCGAGTTTTGGAGCGGGCCGCGCTTTTCCCAACAGTTTTTGTGACTTCAGTTATAGCTGAAATTCATCCATTATTATAACAGATACATTTTCCAATATTTAAAATAGCAGTGCTTCGAATTTTGTGATAAATTTCTTTAAAGTGAATAAATATCGCTACAATTATTAGATTGAAAAAAAGGCGAACGAAAAATCATGCTGAACTGGTGAATGAACCGAAAGAAACTATTCAAATGCAGCAAGACGACGCAAAGACGAAATTTCAGACAAATTTGAGAAGTTGTTTGAGCCGAATGCTGATGAAGAACACTTCTCGTGGTATAAAAGTTGCATGGCCAGCTATATCAACAAAGAAAAAATTCGTCGTCGTCACTACATAGGGAGCTGGAAGAAAGAGCTTCATCAACAACACAGGGCGTAGCTGGATCATCAACTGACCTGCAAATCAAAAAGAAGCAACAGCGATTCGTCGAGTGACTCATGATGTTCCATTTGTGGTATACGACGAAAACCAAAATAAAAAAAGTCATCTTTCAACTGAAATTTCAGCAGCTCTGCTGTTTTTCAATGCGTTGATAATACTATGAAATTTTCACAAAAATTTGTTATACGAAACACAGGAAGATTTGTTTGCAGAAACTTCCAATATCATACGTAGTGTTAAAGAAATTACGTTTCATTACCAATATCTTCTAGTAACGAAACAGGTCGACCAACAACAAATATCACAAAAACAGTTACTGGCTGCTCTTGACAAATTATTAGCGGATATAAAAGATGGTGTTTCGACCGCTTTTGAATTGACATACTTGGATCAACGCATGACTGTACTCGCTGAAGTAGAGGATGTAGTTCTAATCGTCATCTCAAAGTGATGCTGATCGATAAATTTGGTGACAAGGTTTTATTCTCATATACTGAGCGGAAGCAATCTTCTTTGGTTTTCATGGCAGGAAGTTCATTAAGGAAATAGCTGAACGTGTACGTCGGCTAGACTGTAGCAAAATCGTCATGTGTGCTAAGGAATTACGAAAGGAACTATCCACTACTGAACTCATACCAGAGGAAAAGTTGTGTGATGAAATTCTTATAGAAGATGCCGCGAAGAAATGCACATTCACGCCGAAATGGAAGACTTTCATACAAGCCTCATTTAGCAGTCAAAATCTAAAATTGTCAGGCAATACACTCCATGAACCATTAGCGGTGTTTAGTGATATATATCAGTGTAACGAACAGAAAGACACCGCAACATACAGCTCTAGCCGAATTCATTCACCACCTACCTAACTAAATCGAAACATATGTTTGTTGAAAAATCTTAGGCACTGTGACAATGACTTTCAAGGGGACATTGAGTGGCGAAGATTCTATGACCGTTGCAATCATGATAGTTAATCAACAAAAGAATGATGAAAAGAATACCTCACGGGCATGGCCTAGCTCTCCATGTTGACTAGTTATTCTATATCTGAAGCTAAGGAGCAGGGAAAGACCGCGTCGAAAGCTCATAAAACTGCAGCAAAGTATTATATCATAGCTCGCAGGCAATATATCAATGAACACAAGATATATTGAGGAATTGCTGTCCTTCGGAGGAGACGTAAAGCCGGCGGTCCTGAGTCCATGGTTGTTGGACTCGTAAAGGATCCCTACCTCTGGTTGGAATACCAGAGTGTTCGGCAAAATTTCCGGTTGGGGAAAATGTGGTCACCGGAGTCGATGATTGGCCTTGGTAGGGAAAACAGGCCGACGTTGAATAAATCATTTAAAAAAAGAACACCTCAGACACTGCTAAACCGAAACTAACTGAAACTGACTACAAATATTTATATCAAGTCCTTCAACCAAAATCCCAGCTGGCCAGTACAGGTGGATATGAAGACTCCAAAAAATCTTCAAGCTCCAAGGTAATAGGTCTTCTGAATTGTTAGATTTATATTATTCTGCGTTTACGAACGACAAGGCCGGCGCTAGAAAATTTCGTAACATTATTAATGAACTATTACATTAATAATTAAAAAGAAAATGAAACCTTTTTCCGTCGAAATATGTTCATTCATCTCACCAGAAGCAGATTGAAGGATTTTCAGCCATATTTTTGTTGCTGTTCGTGAAAGAATTGAACAATTTTTTATAAATAGTGCAGATTCCGATGTTTTCGTATTCATCATCCACTTTCAGCATAAGCCATCGAATAGTAATTTTTCAGGGAATTGGTTTGAAGGATCAGCCAAAAAATATCTTTTAAGCTGGGATTCAATTCAAATGTATCTGAAATTATTAGAACTTTTGATGTTTTGTATTTACATTGCCTAAGGGCTGCAATACATGGGCCTCCGAACTTTCTCCAATTCGGTTATGAAAGACGAGATGGAAAGTTGTACCCGGTGCAAATGGCAAAACCACCTATGACAAATTCTTTGATCAGGCTTTGCAAATATAATGCTGAATGCCTGACAATGTTTTGCACTTGTAGAAAAAGCAAATCAATTGTATTTTCCTTTGCAAATGCATTGGCAATAATTGTCAAAACTTACCTGAATGAATTTTTCACTACTTATTAATAGGTAAACCACTTTTTTTATTAAATTTGTATTGAATTAGATCATGCCGTTTTTCTCCATACCTTACCTAAACCAGGTGTTAATAGTCAATAACGATTTTTTTTTCGCAGCTACAGCGATGGAAGCGAAAACTATTATAGGACCGAAAAAAAAATGGACCATAATTCCGTCCGGCAACCTCCACAATATCATTAATTGAGTCTTTCTTAACTCAAATCATCAATCAGAATGAGGTCATCGGTTTTTTCAAACGGAATGTTTCGCAGCGCTTGCACTAGGACAAGCTGACCCAGTTCTGGTTGATTGCTGGTGATGATTGACTTACTTCGGAATGTTCTTCCTGACAGAGACTTCTTTCTATATACAGAAACTCTTCTCGAGTTATCGTCGGATGATCCGCTGGAGAATTGCTAATCACCCAAGCAGAAATAATGCTCCATAACAACAACGCAGAGTATAATGTGTAAAAAACCATAGGCCATCCATACCAACTCGATGCTATGTAACCACTTATTAGTGTACCCAACAAGATACCGGAAGGTCCACCTATTCAACATTATTTGGAATATTAATTCTTGGGTAGCTGAAATTGATGTGCAACACGTTGATGTAGTGACCAAAATGTTAACAAAAATACGTAATCAATTGAGGGCTGACTGCAAAAACAAAGTTAGTATCGGTTCAATGAGATGAAAATCCCTTCCTCAACTGAAAACTATGCTATATTGTATAAAAATCTTGGAATATAATCGGAAGATGTTAGAACCTAGTGATCCAGTCAGACTGCTATATATCGGAAGGATTGAGTTATCAGAGAAGGAGTCTAGGTGAATCGTTCCGTACAACCTGCACATGATTATTAGAAGTATTCAGATTTCTCAGATTCTTATTTTCATTTATTTTTCATGAAGATTATCAGAATCACGTTCATCTTCGAACCCAGTTGAATCAGCAACCTTTTCAGTTCATTTTGGATTTGACAATATGGGGAATTGTTATTGGGAAGATCACAAACGTGCCACATGATGTATATAAAATAGCAACAGACGAAATGTCGCGAATTTCATCGAGAAAATGTATCAAGTATCCTGATAACAATTCTACGTTGTAAGCGAAGGCCATTTGAAATAGAAAAAGACATTCGACTCTCTCTTGGTGTGAAAGTTCGCCCGATTTGAAAATCAGGCCCCATGTCGCACGTTGTATCACAGTGCTCAGCCAATATTTGTTTTTCATTTAATCTTATATTCACAAGAATATATATGGCATTTCATATTATTACCTGAATCATTTCAGGTGCACAAATTCTTCAAGAAATCTCTTTTGGAAGAAGAAATTAGGAAGACAGAGATGAACGTAGGTGCTTTTTTGATGGAACACAATTTACCGTACCGACTAATGGACCATTTAAGTGACATATTATCCAAATACTTTTGTAATCCAGAGGTGGCATACTCGTTTTCCTGTAGAAAAACAAAAGCTGCTGCTATAATTTGCAATCTCCTCAAACCTAAATTGGAGAGGGAAATGCACGCAGATTTGAGATCATGTCTGAATATTAGTAATCGGGCGCCAGTTTATTCTATAATTATTGAAGAAAGTACAGATGATTCGTCAACTAAAATGCTTGTCATTGTAATCGAGTACTACTCTGGCAGTTATATCATTCAAATGTATATGAGAACACGAAACGAAATATTATGAATATTAAAGATAGGTTGATACTGTAAAAATGAATAGATTCAAATCAATCATAACACAATCAGTCATATTGAATATTTTTGTTCAATTATATTTTGGAACCATAGTATTGGAGATGCAGTAATCCACGTGTTCGAATTGATAGTTCTGATGGAACTTCCCAAATCATCATGAAAGAAAAAAATTGTCACTTACAGCTCATCCAATCCAACACAGAACGAATAACCTACATGCCCAGCAATCTCTTTGAAGTATACTAAGATAAAAAAAACACCTATTATATGTGTTCACCGTTTATAACTAACTACATTATCCGCAAAACAGTACCTCGTGAAACCCCATAATTGAATATTCTTCCTGAACTTCTATATTTTTAACACATTGTTTTCGATTTCCAAGATGTCTTTGTAATTCGAAACGCAATCCCCAAAATCCCATTTTTTTCAATTTTCCTAATAATAATTAATGATTTACCGAATCGAATGCTTCAGCTAGATCGTGGATTGAACAGATATTCAGAGATCTTTCTTCCGATAGTTAATGAATCGTATTAGTTGGATGAGATAATGCATGCTCACAAGGCACATAACTACAAAATATCCAAATCGCATTTCAGAAATAATATTGTTTTTCTCAAGATCCTCGTCAAATCTGATTTTCAATATTATCTCGAATACTCTAATGATGAAATTAATGATATAGGACGATAATTCTGAGTTTTATCAACATCATCTGCTTCATAGAGTGGTTCAATTAATCTTATTTTGAATGCGCTTGGGCATTCAACAGTTTTATGATTACATTAAATACGTGCCTTAGAGGTTTCGACACTGGAACACAGATTGATTTCAATATTTCATATGTTCTACCATCCATACCAGTGGATTTGTTTTTTTGGCTATGATTTTCATCACTTCTGTTCGATAAGTTTCTTTGATGAAAAAAAATTATTGAATTTAACTGACAATGGGTTCGCAAAAAAGCGACACATGTATCGCTATACAATAGAATCCTGCTTGAGGAAGAATGATTCCAATTTTTCAAAGGGAGCTGGCCTCACTCTCAGTATTCTAGACCCTCTATAGTTTTAAAGACTGCACAACTTTACCGTAATGCTTGTATACAGCATTATGCATTTAATCTTGAAAAGAATCTTGTTCTGACTTAATGGTTAAGGCTTTCGCGGCCGAGGTTAATATTGTAACTACTTTTCTTCGGGCTTGAAGGCCGTCGTTCTTTGGAATTTCTTCAGAGGCTTACTCATTTCAGATAGCATCCTTAGATGTTCTGATTGAACGATGTGGTGCTAGAATAACCTACAAAGTATACAGTTACTTGCACGCACTATCGAACCACCAACCCAGCCAAAAGAGAGGAGTCATATCTACCCTAACTGAACGTGCTCGAAGAATATGTGAACCAGAGCATCTAGAGCAGGAACTGGGACATCTTCAAGTGACCTTGAGGTAAAATGGATTCAATGTATCTGAAATCAACAGGGCCATGAAACTGAAGAGTTCCACGGTTCAAAACAGGGGGGACTCTCAGGTAGTTATAAATGCACATCTGCCATATATCCCAAGGGTCATTGACATAATTGGGAAACTCTTGGGGAAATATAAGATAAAAACGGTTTTCAAGCCGACCTAAGAAGATCCAACTAAGCCTCAGGTCGGCTAAAGACAAAAGAGACCCACTGTCAGCAGCGGGGTTTATCGCATACCGTGCACCTGTGGGAAGGTATACATCGGTACCACGAAAAGATCCATGGGAACAAGGCTCATCAAAGAGCATGAAAGGAACTGCAGGCTAGGGCAAACTGACAAATCGGCGGTGACGGAACACGCACTGAGTGAGGGTGACCACAGGATTCTGTTTGAGAATGCTAAACTGATTGTCCCAACCAGGGTTACCATAGCCGACTAGTACGGGAGGCGATAGAGATCCAAAAACATACGGACAATTTTAACAGAAAAGAAGAAGCGTTGAGTCTAAACAGAATTTGGAATCCCATTCTGAGAAAATCAAGAATAACTAACGAAATAACGGCAGGTAGTGCGGCAACTAATAATGATGATTATTCCCCGAACCCGACAGAAGTAATTAACACTACAGGCTACCTGTATCAATATGAATACGCCTTAAGAAATCGAAACGTTTAGTCATCGGAAATAAGTATGCCTCTGAAGAAGCTGGCCACTCGTGCTAGCGAAACGTTAGGAAGAAATTCCAAAGAACGACGGCCTTCAAGCCCGAAGAAAAGTAGTTACACTAATCTTGTTCTGCTTCCGGTGTCAATGTCAGTGGCACCGGTAACTTATTATTCTTTCATAAACTTTTCGAATTTTTTCCCCCCCTGAAATCTGCTGCCCGGGGCACATAGCCCTCTGCCCCCTTAGTTCCGGGGCTGATTATAATCATGCTTGAAAAAAATTATGTTTTTCATTTTTCATGGAAATATGATGATATGACAAGATTTTTGATCATGAACTATTCGTGTTGGTTAATTCATGAGTGATATTAAACCTTCTTCACTCACATTATTATAATATTCATGAACAAGTGAGTCATTAGCAAAAATATTGAAAGTTGTAAGTAATTCTTTGAAATAAAAATTGAATGTTTTTCTGAACTACATCGACGATTCTCAAATATTTCCTTGTTAAAATATAGTTGATTTTGGAAGTTAATAGATCATGAAACTATCCAACAGATGCCTTTCTATGCATCCATCGATGTAGCATCCAGCTTCCATTCCAATTCATCGCTTCAATCCCACGTTTTCATGAAGAAATTGTTAGATGGCGATTTTCTTTAAAAAATTATCACTTGTTACCAGCGACGACTGCGTTCACTATAAATTGAAACGTCTTTATTTTGATATAACAGAAACTGGAACAACAAGTTATCATTCATTTAGCATGCTCTTTTTCTCAAATTCGGGTGAACTTTTCATTGCTCCGGCAACGGCAGATTTGTCCATCCACACCTGCATTCAAGTGGGAAATTCGACAATCACTGATATCAATATATTTGATGAGGCAGAACTCATCATCTGGTAAGTGATATACCAGTGATTACCTCCATAAACGAAACTTCCCATCCTGCTTCTTTCATTTATTGGTGCCCATTTTCCCAGAAGAGCTTGTACCGATGGAAAAAGGCCACCCTGGCAGAAACCTTGGAGGCACCTGCAGACCATGACACCGTGAGATCCGAAACTCACTGCGATTGTCGGAAGTAAGAGACCCAATAAGGAGCATGAGACCAATCCAGTCAAGAGAAACCATTTAGGACCGTAATGACTAGCCAGCCATCCAAAACCAGATTGCGGTACCATATAGCCCCATATAAAGGAAGATAATACTAGGCTTTTATCTGTCCAGTTGAAAGTCTGTGGATAATATGCATATAAATAATTTTTTTTTTCGTGTTTCGTGATAGTCAATCGAATGACTTCGAATATGAAGGAATGTTATGTGTATATGGGTTGAAATTTGTGGAATCCAAGATATTCGAGAAGTCTGCACCATATGGGGAAATTTTTCATCATTTATTTTTCAAAAAAAAACTCCTTACGTAAATTTTTGCATTGGCAATAACTCAAAATGCAATATCCAATTTCATATAATCTTCATCGTAAAGGAGGAATGCCAATAAATCAATGTAAATCGTGTTTATCAGTAGAGTTTACTGAATTTCTGGAATATTGAAAGTCCCACTAGGATTTATCACTAAGAAAACAAAGGAATATGTCTGAAAGTATTATGTAGCATGACTATATGGACGAACTCAACGATACTCACTTTTATATTTTCATTTATACTTGCTGAGGGATTGGTCATAGCCACAATACAAAGGGACATGTCCACTCGAGTAGCGGAAGCGATAAATACAAGACCAGTGTAAATAATTATTTGTATATGCCTTTTACCAAATGTTCCACCTGAAAAATGTATGAAATATTAATTGACCTAAAAAAACTAATTATACATTTTTGTGAATATTTGGACAATGATTTAAATCGGTAGTTACCACTGTAACACTATCAAGAGAACTATTCATTTCTCCACCCTCTTTTTTATGTATTCTATTGAAACATGGCATAAAGCTGATTATGAGACAAATGAGTGAAATGAAATTAATGAATATCACTTTATTTAGTCATATTTGTTCAGAATTTTTATGTCAAATATTTCAACGGGTACGCAGAGCCTAGTGAAAGCAAGGAACGGCCAACGTCCTTGATTCTCGTAGGTGTTGAGTCTTGCAAATCTATAATTTCATTCGAATAGAATGACGTAAAACATCACGAAATAGATATGTTGAACTACGACGCAACATCAATGGCGTAACTGATTCCACTCGAAAATGTAGTTGATGAATTAACTTATCAAAATTTTTATGGTGCATTTGATATTTTAACTGTAGGGAAACCGTAGAAAACCTACTGAGTCATCGACTTGGCTAGTTTTTACTATGTTAAAACCTAGGAGTGCTATCAGGGCAAATCACATTTGATCACGTCACGAAGCCAGTCGGAAAAACTCCTGCCTCAACCTAACTCGAGCTGATCTAACCTGAGCAGAAACCAGTACCACGAATCGAAACGATGCAAACGCTCAGTTAGCAGGAAAATGAAATCGAATACTTGTTCAAACCAATTTATGATTTGATATAATGGAAAAGGCATAGCCCATTGAGATGAAAATAGAAATAGAAACAAAAATTGAATCGATAGAGCGATAGAGGTAAAAAATACAAATGAGCAGAAATTGAACGGAAGAAAAAAGGCAAAACGGAAAAAAAAAAATTCGAAAATCGAAAATGAAAATTATAAATTTAGACAATGCTTGAAGTTTAATGCAATCATGACGTATCAATTGCTTATATTCACAAATATGTCGATCTTATTATGTATGTATACTACTAATCTGTTAAGGAACTGACATTATTTGTACAGGTTCGGACAGTGCTTTTAGCTGTATATGCAGTTGTCACCTACCCCAGCTTTCGAATGGGACACGACATCGAGGTCAAAAAGAGTGAAGGCATATTCTTTATTAATACTGTTTATTTATTTATTTATTGAAAATCATATAGGATAACAACAGGTAAAAACCCAAGAGCGTTACCCATAAATCAAATTCATGTACAGAAAGTATTCCTACGATAAAATAATTATATCTTTCTCTAGATAAACGTTAAAGAACTAAGAGCATACATTAATAATACTTATGAATATGGTACATTAAGGTTAGGTCTAGTTCGTATTTTATTTCTGAATGCATGAAATGAGTTATTAAATAAATCGATATCGCTAAATTTTTCATTGTAAAGCGTCACTATTCTTTGTAGAGGAGAGTTTTTTCTGAAGTTTGTGCGACTGAACTCCTCAAAGAAGAGGCGAGTTTCTCTTAATTGACGAAAAGGAACGTTTAGTGATATATTTGACAATAGCTCGGGAGAAGTTGAACGTTGAGACTTTGATGCACCATTTCAATTATTTTAAAAATATTTTCATTATTTTTTTCAGGAACTCCCTGTATTTCAACGTTGTCAATTCTAGAGAACTGCTCAAGATCATTAATTCTTTTATTAACGGATCCTACATGTTTTGTCAAATTCTGGTTCTCCACTTTAAGATTTTCAATTATTTTAATGTATTCGTTGAACTTTTGGAGAGATTTTTCAAAGTCTGTTATTTTGTCCGTGCAGAAACTCACAGAGTCTGCAATGTTATCCTGCTTCTCACGAAATACTCTCATTTCCTTCTTGATATCTTGCATAAATTCCAGAACAGTTTTTTGAAGTTTTGAGTCCCCTTTAGGTTCAATATTCACCTGGTCCGCTTCTTTATCGTCGTTTTCTTCTTTTTTACATGTGGTGCAGAACCATACGGTGTTTGGAAATTCCTTGACGAAAGTTAGTTCTTCTGTAGTGAGATCGACCCATTTGGCGTGATAAAAACTGGCACAAGAACTCTGGCATTGTAGCCCTGGCGATTGTTTATTGGTCCCGCACATGTAGCACACTTGCTAGACATTTTCTTTAACAAAATTCAGCGATAATTGGAACACTGATTCACTTGATGATTACGAGGTGCACTTCAGAGACAAATAGTCCTTGGATTATGAGAAGAATATAAATTTTTCGGAACTAGATCGCTTAAATTCGATATTAAAGACAGCGTTCAGGAATACGGTCTGCACTGCTCGAGGTCTGAAACTGATATGTTACAAGATTCAATACATTAAATAAGTAAACCTACCTCTTTTACGAACTTTTCTTCTTCTGGTAATTTTGTTGCTAGAATTTTCTGAAGTGTCCCGAAGGAATCAACACCCAAAGTGCAATTTTCGAAATTCTATCCGTGCCCACTTTGGCACAGTGGGAGTTGGAGGTTAAATCAAGAACAGTTGATGGCGTTCAGGAAACGAAAAAAGCGATAGTCGGCAGTAATGTTGTCAAATGAATTCCATAGGGACAGTTTGTATTTGGTGTATTTTACCTTGCAGAATATTCTGTTAATGTGTTAATAATTCGTTCTAGCCTAGCCTAGCTTTCGTTCATCAGAGGAAATATCCCTGTGATACTATTGGGTTTAGTTTTGTGCTCACCGTGGTGACTCCCATACAATTCAAACATACATACAACCATCGTGATTGTCTAGTTGTACAATAAATGAATTGAATTGTTCAAAATGGGTTTTACCTTCAACTGGCTAAGGTCGCGTTACGATGAACATCAACCTCTCAACAGTGCAAAGTTCAACTTGTGATCCCTAACATCAGCAAGGATAATAAGTGAAACTTCGTACAAGTACCCGGCCACCCATTCAGATCATAGCAACGATAAACTTTGCATGATCTCAGATTACGTGACGGAACTTGACTGAACTACTAGCCCTTTCCAACGATAGGAAAGGCTTCATATCGAGTATTTCGATGGCAAAAAGTTGTGTGTATTTTATCGACCATATTTCAATTTTCTCGGGTCATAGGTAATGCAGGTGCTCATTAAGATGTATGGAAGATTATGACAGAAGTAAAAGTGCTTCTACTTCATGGTAGTGTATTGAATAAAAGAGGGAATTGAAAATAAATTCACCGATATATTGAAAATGGTAACTGATGTAATGAGTTATTCATCATTTAAGAATGAAAATTGAGATGAGCCAGATGGGCAACGTATGAAGAAGTATCTAAGACATGTGCCCTACCAATGCACATTGTGAGTTATCTAACTTATAATTTTTCAGATCCAAGAATTCAAATATTGAATTTCCAGAAAAACTAACGAAGCTTCTCATTTGCTCGGTTAACCGGCAAACTATACTCAGAATGAAACTTTTTATTCCTCTTCAACCTCACACTGATATTTTTTTCTTCTCCTGAAAATGGCAACCTTGTTGTAGAAATGAGCGTCGTGGTTTAACCCGTTAACGCCCAGCGATACGATATGATATCAAGAAATCATGTGTTCAATTTCCCGCAATTTCATAGCTCAATTGTTGTTACAAGGTTCCACGTCAAAGGTCAGTTCTAAATATATGCACTTACAGCGCTACCGTTCACGGTTCACGAATCTAAATCTTGTGGGTTCGTATATATTGTGTTGATGAATAACCTTGTGGCAAAATAATGGACATACGTCTCGAATAAGTATAATTATTTTGAATTCCTTTCGAATATTCGAAAGTTTTTAATCAAAATAGTCTGATTAACTCGTAATCACAAAAAATTTTCGATTTCGAGTGGTACACAAGGCGAAATGATACCATATGGTATCACTGGGTGTTTACACATAAAAATTGATATTTTTTTGCAGAAGGGATTTTTTCTTATCTGAAGCGATAAGCATGATTTAGGGGGACGATGCATCAGCAAATCAAGTTGATGGAATTTTTCTTAAGCTTCCTGAACTCAATATCACAGATTACATACCTAATATCCCAAATATCTAACTTAGAGTTCAGGAGGGAACTTGTACAAGTCTACTTGTCACAGTACGGAGTGGTTGAAAAAACACCAGGAACAAAAACAACCTTTAATTGCTCGTCTAGTTTTGTCATGATGCGTTGTTTCATAAAACAGACGACGCTGTGCAGGTACAAATTGTAAATCGTTCGCCAGAACAATGTGTTCCAAATGCGTTGTAGGTCTTTTCTTTTCATGTTTTTCATTATACTCCAAAAATATATCGTTTCAATATAAATACAAAATTTGTCAATATTAGTTCATTTTTCCCAATATTTCCTTGAAATATCACCATATTTTTTGGCACTAGAAGTATTTGCTAACGCCGAGTGATACCATATGGTATCAGGTTATTTTGAGTATTCCAGAACGATGGTTATCCAAAAGTGGAGTCCCATTCTTATTATACGTTTTCTTTGCATAATTCACGAAGAACGATTTTTTTTTTCAAAATATAGTTCTGTAGTACATTGAATGTGTATTCATTTTGAATCGAATAATTCGTCGCAAAAACAAATTAAAAAAATGTAATTTCAATGACGTTTTCTCGTCATGAGAAAATAAAGCCACTTCCTGTGAGAATAACATGTTAGTTCTCTATCTCAGGAAGACTTTGAGCACTGAATGAATTCTGTAGGTTTTGTCATGGCTGGGCAATGGCCAATTTACGGAGCCTCTTTTTCGCTATAAATCGAGTAATTTTTTAGGCTAACTATACACCATATTTGAGTTGATTCGCATGAGAATTACATTCGACATTATTACAAATAATGCGATTTTTCATCGTGTTTTACGATTTTCTTGAATCACTGGACTGATACAAGAATAGTCACTTTCATTGGATTGTATCCACTCATCTCGATCGAATGGAAAAATCAGACAAACGTTGGAAGGGATCCAGCCCTTTCAGGGTAGGAGCCTGAATAACATGCCTGTACGACACGACATTCACGACGATCCAGATATGATTTCTGAAGTGATACTATTTGCAATGGAGGCAGAAAAGCAGAAGAATGCGTGAATTCGGAGAAAATGAACCATTTTCATCCATCAACTAAGAGACGAAATGTGTTCGTTATTTTTTGTTATTATATGTTATGTTCGTCAAGAAAAGAGATTGAAGTTTTAGTCTGGGTTAAATGTATCTTGATACTTGAAAAACCTTTTTTTGTTACTTATTCAAATCCGCAGTCCTGACTCAGTAATCTATTGTCTTCATTATATCGAAACATTAAATTATATGACACATACCTCGTGACACATACTGCCGGTCTTCATCATCATCATCATCAACTCCACTATGACTGGGAACACTGTCATATATTTTTTTCATTCCATATGCCATCTTACTATGGATCGTGAATAAGAGTCCAGTTTACAAGTGTTGACTCATAATCGAAGGTGATGAACGAGTGCCAGTTGATATTTGCTGACTCATTGCAAAACCTACCTACTTCAATATGCTCGTAACCTAAATATTATGATTGTCTCTCCATCCATATTTTTCGGTGACCTGGTTGATTGCTCGAATAGATATTAGAATAATGAAGGTGTACATTTATTGAACTGAAACCCACAACAACGAACGGGTTGATAATGAAGTGAGGGAATCTAGTACTAAAAAAAAATAATTCATCCATCCTGAAAAATATTTTTCCAAAACTGCTGCCTTCCAACGATTTTTTTCGAAGATGCACCACTAGAAATTAAAAATAAAATTAATGATGTCTCTAATCAATTTCCTTCCAATAACGTATTGGTAAAATATAAAAATGGCGGCGAGCGAAAGTATTGTGCCGTCACTAATATGCAAATATTGTGCATCTAAAGTTAAAAAGGGTCCAAGATGTAATGCTTGTGGTGCAGTAGCACATCCTAGTTGTGCAAAAAGACTGAAAGGCACCATAATCAGTGATGAGGAGATAGTTTGTTGCCAAAAAGACCTACCTAACCTCAAATCAACACCAAGTCTGGATCTATCTTTCAGTGAAGAACTTATCGATCTAGACGACGATCCATTGAAAAAGGAAGTAATTTATCTCAGGAGTCTAATTAAGCATAAAAATATCATTATTCAGGGGCTCAATTAAAAAATTCGTTCCCTCCAGGAGAGCGTGGCGAGTGCTCCAAAACACCCCACGCCTAGCACAACCGAGCCCATAGAAAGTTCAAGTGAAGGAATCGTCACAGATAGGGATAGCAGAACTAGAATTATACCAGAAAATAAGTATCCCAAAGGATGTAGTTATGTTAAAATAGCAGTGGCTGATGACTTGCCAAGGTCGCCAAAAATCGCCTCTAAAAGCACTAGAGGAAATGAGGAAAATAATCATGAATATATAACGGCAGCAGAAGTCAATACTGCCATAATCCAAGCGAACCAGATGAGCACTATGAGAGCTCTCCAACAGTTAGAGCCGAACAATAGCGAAGAGGATGGTTGGAGAAAAGTAAATGGACAGCGGAGAAAGAAACGAAGATACCTTGTAGGTCAAAACAATAATGCTCAAGAGATCCAAACAGTACCTAAATATACCTCATTACATGTAACGAGATTGAAACCTCACACAGATCCTCATGAATTGCAGAAAATTCTGGAACCACATCTTCCAGAAGTGAAATGTGAAGTACATCGATCAAAGAGGCCGGAAATATATGGATCAATGAAGGTTACGTTCAGAAAAGAACATTTGAGAAGCGCTTGGAAGAAAGAAATATGGCCAAGTGGCGCACTCGTGTCTTATTTTTTTGCCAAGGGGAGGATGCCATCGGAAGGAATGGATCCTCAATCGTAAAGCAAAATACTCAATCACCATCGTACTGACTTCATTGAAATGGACTTGTTTCAAGGCGCGTAAATATTAAAAAAGGGGGCATAGGCATATTTAGCTGATCATTGTATTCAGAAGGAACATGGTTTCCGTTTTTCTATTCAGGAATTTTTTTGTGCGCGTCAGACAAGGTGGTAAGTATTGACTTCATTTCAATTCTACATTTCGAGCATGTTGTGGTTCACCTAGCATTGTTCTAGAATCATCTTCATCACAAGTTTTTGGCTTTTATAATCGAATTGGAAACTATTCCAGACCTGTAAATATTGAGATTAGTTTTGCTTCCGACTGAAAACGGTCCTATACCGATTCGGAGTGAGCTGAAAGAATTTGGATGAGATATCCACCAGAACGTGATTATGCAACTACTTCGATCTGTTCTAGAACTGTCCTCCAGCGGAACCGAAAAAAAACTAGTTTCAACGGTTAAGCAGAATTGGCGAGAACTGTATTCGCTCATGCGTACAAATTTTATTCTTTTGAATTCACCAGTGGAGATGCTGTGATCTTATGCCTGGTTCATAGATCTAACTTCTACCTTACCTTTCACTTTCAAATCTAGGAAGTTCTCCCAGCGCTAATCAATGGAGACGTTCATTCAGAAAACGTTGAAGTAAAAGTATCTTGTATGATCGATTCCATTGATCAGTATTGCGAGAGCGTTCTCAAAGTAAAATTACTGAAAAGGGACATTGATAAGAGAATTTCTCTCGAAAAAAAAATGCCATTATAATGCAATCATAAGTGAATCGGATAACAAAATGAAAACACTTTGGCACATTGTCAACAAAGTAAAAGGGAAACGTAAATCTAACAAAATAACTGAAATTCATTTCAATAACGAGGTCCTTACCGAACCAGAAAACATGGCCCCAGTGTTTGGAGGATATTTATCCAGTGATAACTGATAAATTGAACGAACATTTTGGTCAACAGTTTCATTACCGAATAAAAAATCTACAGGGCCGGACGAAATTCCGATTTCAGTAATTAAAGACAACAGTAATTCAATTACACCAGCTCTCGAGCATATCATCAATCTGTCCGTATCGCAAGGTAAATTTCCCTCTAGCCTCAAATTAGCCTCTATAATTCTTATTTTTAAAAAGGGTGATCCAAGGAATATTGAGAACTATAGACCAGTCGCTTTACTGAGCATTTTTTCTAAAGTGATAGAGAAAGTAATGGTCAATAGAATCACGAATTTTTTCAACACATATCAAGTTTTATGTGAAAACCAACATGGATTCCGTAGTGGTTTATCAACTGAAACAAGCACGATAGAATTCGTGCAATATGTAAACAATAAAATGGATTCTGGCGAATTTGTGATCTCAATTTTCTTCGATCTCAGTAGAGCATTTGACTCGGTCGATAGTTCTTTCACGTCAGATGAATTGAATAACCTTGGTGTCCGTGGCCCAATCAATGAGTGGATTGTGTCCTTTCTTGAACAAAGGAAATTCATTGTTAAGATTCATGGCGTCATCTCGGAGGAATTTGAAACGAATATTGGTACACCCCAGGGAAGCGTACTTGGTCCTCTAATTTTCCTCATTTTCATTAACGACCTTCCTATTCACATATCTCAAGGGAGGGTGCTTATGTATGCAGATGATACTAGCATTACTGTGTCAGATACTTCATCTGAAAGAGTATTCGAAAAGGTCAACACAATTCTAATAGAGTTTAAAGACTGGTGCTTCAAAAATAAACTCATGATTAATCATAATAAGACGGAGTATATAAAGTTTTATAGCAAATACAGAACACCTTTGCATTTACCGCTCATATTTGAAGGAGTGTCAATTGAGCCATCCATAACGGTGAAGTTCTTAGGAACATAATTCGACTGCAATCTATCTTGGAACTCGCATATCAATGTGGTTTGTAGCAAGTTGAACAAATGTTTTTATGTGGTCACCACACTCCAAAACATGCTTGAACAATAATGTCTGCTTGAAGTCTACTACGCACTGGGGTACTCCGCTATTTCATATAGTATCGTTGTGTGGTGTCAAGCGTCTAAACTACAAAGAGTGTTTGTATTACAAAAACGCATCATCAGACGTATTTACGTATTTTCTGCTTATCTTATAGAACATCATGCAGAGACACTTTCAAAACTGAAAAAATTCTCACGGTGACCTCTATTTATATATTAAAACAGCTGACTCGTTTTTTCAAGAATCTAAATAGCTTTAAAATGCATTGAGATATTCACATGTATGACACCAGAAACAAAAGAAATATTTCACTGGAAAAAAATTTGTCACTCCATGCAAAAAATAGCTCCAGTGGATACTGCAATACGTCTATTCAACATTCTGCCCCGCGATTTGAGAGAAAGCAGATGTGCGAATATTTTCAAACGCAAATTAAAGAAAATGCTGGCCGAAGGATGCTTTTATTCCCTCCGTGAATCCGAACTTTCTTGTGGCTAGTGACTTCCAGTGCTGACCTTCTTATACTTCTTCATATATTGTTTTTTTGTGTTTTGTAATGGTCCTGTGATTGTTTTACATGCGGTGAAGTGTGCATCACTAAAATACCCGATTCAATTTCGGTTTTTACTCTAAGTCTCATAACATTCAAGAACGTAATCTTTTTTAACCATTATTTGTTTGTAATTTTAATTGTACTTAATCATCAGACACAATGTAAATTGTGAACTTGAACTAATCCGATCTATTTATTGTAAATAGGATATGGATGCAATAAATTTGAATTTGAAAAGAGAAAATGAAAGTTTGGTCTATGAAACCGGCAGTACTGCGACGTAAGTTTTTCATTAAATTTTTTTTCATGGTGGAGGTGAAATATGTCCATCACTCCTTGAGTACTCATTTTCAATTTTGCAATTTCTCTTAGAAATTTAAGGCGGGCTCTAGTTTCACTCGAAGTAGTTCCTCTACAGAAGATAGGTGTTTTGGCAGAAATCTTGGAATATCATGTATAAAAATAGTGCAAACGTGCTACTTTCATATAAATAAAGATTAGCAAACTCAAGATCTCTTCAGAGTTTCTCAAAGAGTTCTAAGTATTGTGGGGGGAAATCAGCAGAGTGGGTCAGAGCCCAAACGAGATGATGGATTCCGATGCATGGTCCCAGAAAAATATATATGAATATATTTAGATGGTTTTGCATATCTATTAAAAAATTTTCTTTGTAGAGTTTCATTATTGAAATCCAGGTCTGTTGGTTGAACCATTCTTATTGGGCGTCTCTACAATGTTTTAACTTTATTGAATGTGAGCAATACAAGAAATAAACTGTTTCCATTGCTTTGTTAATGATCTGGGGTTTTTCGCAGAATTCACTCATTCCGTACACTGTAAAAAAGTTTTGCGAAAAGTATATCCCTGCAGAGGTTCATAACAAACAGTTAAGCAAGTATCGTGTAGCTATTTCAGCATGTCCTTCGTATTTCGAAACAGATATTCCAGCTAAATATCAGGACATATCCAATATTCGACATTTCATTACTTTGAATTCCAGGATGAAATGCCATGGAAGTTGAAGAGAATTTTGGATTCGCTGATCTGGTTGTAGACTAGTAAACGTCGTAGACTCCAATTTCGGGAATTATGTGGCTAGTCACATATTTCTGTCAGTGATATTGCACGTTAAAATTAATAAAAATATTGTTTGATATAAGATTGAGAACAATAGTAACTTTTCCAAAAAATGGTTTTTTCATCAACATAATTTCAAACAAAAATAATATAATTTTGCGAAACAAGTTCTACAAAATGCATTACTCCTTTCTCAATCTCATGATCTTCACATGTGAATCATGAATATGAACATAAAAATACATGAATTTTCACTTTCATAACTATAACGACATCTCTCATACTGCATGATTCCTGTTTCGAAATCGATTACGTCGAAGTCTCCAGGAGAATCGGACAAAATAAACATCAGACTGAAATAGGGCTATACCACTACAACGACAACATTTCAATAATATTCATTGGCTACTCAAATAACTCGCGGGAATAGGCCGTGACGTTACGGGCCTAAAATTTTCAAATTTGATTATTTTATATCTCGGCTATTCCGTAACCTCAAGATGGGACAAACGTGTTTCGCCATCGATTTGATTTTGCCCACTGGTGGTGCTGTTACCAGTGATTTATTAGACGTCGACCGTGGAAGCCTATGTTCCATTGGCAAAATAAGTAGGTTTTGGACCTAGTCGAACTTTTCTTTTATCACTTACCATTCCAGTCGCTTTGATCTTCGTTTCCATTTATAATGCCACACTCAAGAAAACCCATTTCAAAAGCAACAGAAACCAAAATTAACTCAATTTATATAAAAATTATAAAATCAAGAGTGATTTAGTTTGTTGAGCAATCATACAGCGAGCGACTCGATTACCGAACAAATACGCCGAATGAGTGATAAACGCGGAAGTGTAATACCTAAAAAACATTCATTACTTAGTGATCGTGAAGTACTTATCATCGTACCACGTAGAACAAAAAAGTTGTCCAGTGTTTTCAAACTTTTTCGAACACATCTTTCGCCGAACTCAAAAACTTTGTCTACGATTGAATCACGGAAATGGACAGGGCCTGCAACTTCAACTGATTGTATTTCAGCTAGGAGTATTAACTCAGAGCACCAACGAGATCCGACGGATACTAGTGCAGCAAAATGAAAAATTTGACGCTTGCTTGAAAAAAGTTGATTTTTTCCAACTAGAAACAGATGAACTACGCACGAAAGTTAAAGAACTTGATAATAAAAAGATGTCGGTAGACCCGGCTGATATACACAATGAAATTAGGATGCGTATAGAGCGGGAAAAAACATTATTATATTTGGGATAGCGGAGAATGATGACCTGAATAAGCTTGTCAGAGATATTCTGAACGAGGTTACGTCCCCCAGAGGTCCTCCAAATCAATGCCAGCCTCAGATTAGGAAAATGAAGGATAACAAACCGAGGCCTGTGAAGGTGGAACTGTCTAATAAGAAAGATGCAGTTACCATGATGAAACAAAAACATAAACTTTCTACAAGATTTTCTGAGATCAAAATAAAATTGGATAAGACACCGAAGAACGAACGAAAGACGAAAGGAGAAAAGCTAGAGGTCAGGTTCTTGAAAAATAAACCACAGATTGTTCCAAGTGATACCAAGGACAATAACAAAAGAGACCGTTCCGAGGGTGGTTCCCCGAAGCATCATCCACAGAAAATCAACGAGACGGATAAGGCAGGTGAAAATTCAAAGAACTCAGGACAGGAAGCATAATATTTTGGAACATGAAGGACTGCAGTAATCTTGACAGTTTTTTTTTTTAACGAGGTAACTATCAAATTCGATATTCTGTCTATTTGTGAAATCGGCTAACTAATAAACTACTGGTGCCATCTTTTTTGATATCTGATTTCGATGTTGATTGCGCCCCTGCTATAAAAGAAAAATCTCGAGGGCGAGCTAGTGGAGGCTTGGCTATTTTATACAGAAAACACTTTGAAGTTTGGTCATTAAACTGTACACCGTGGTGGCTCATACTCCTGGTCAAACACCACAATATTGAATTTATTTTATGTTACGCATATTTCAAACCGTCTAATGACTTTGAGGACGCCCTCGAGCTTTTTCAAATTGACCTAAATAATATCCACGAAAATTTTCAAAACCATGCTTTTCTTATAACTGGAAACTTCAATAGCAGGGTTGTTGAAATGGGGACGATACCGGAGCAGCTACTGGAAAATACAGTGTTTTTTTCAAACATGCAGACAAGATGATAAAAAAAGAAGACGAATTCTCCTTAATTTCATGATCGCCAATAAAACAAAAATAATGATATATAGTAGGGGCGGGTATCATTCGAACTATCAGAGTAAGTTCTATTTGTTCTATTTCAATTTGGAAATGTCTAGAGAAATTACGGCAAAGAGTCATCAAACAATTGGTGCTGTTATGAATGTAATGTGTCGCTCTAAAATTAACACGTGGGATGCCAAAATCGAATTATATAACTCGATAATACTATCATCTCTATCATAATATAGTAACAGTAATAGTAATGTTTATTTGTAGTTCATATATTACATTATATAGACAGTTTGTTGTGATTATTCCAATCAGAACTACAAAAAAGAGTTGACATACAGCAAAGCTGATCTTAAGTGTCAACCCTCAATTTCATTCGAGACAAATCATAGGATACTATTCAAAAATTGGAGTAAATGTAATTAATGAAGTTTAATCGTTTCATTAACCAACAATTCTCTGAAATGCTTCCTGAATCTTGCAATGGATATGGACTTAATGTGAATATACTGTGTATGAAAATGACCGTTTGAATATGGTTGTCTGGTGTGGTGGTGGTGAAATCTTACCCTGAGATCGAATATTCACGTTGTGTACCTCACTTCAATATGTTATTTTTCGAGAAAGGTATGGTGGTTTTTTTTTAGTTATTATTTTATGTAACAATACTGCTAAGTGAAGCTGTCTTCTAGAGATCATATTATGCCATCCTGCATCCTTAAGTTTATGGCATCAGTGTCTGGGGTCTTCGGTATGCAGAATTGATAGAAAGAGTCCAGCTAGAGTTTTTTAGGCGCCTGCTATCTCTATCAAAAAACACCCCTGATTATATCGTTTGTTTGGAAACGGGCACACATAGAATCAGTGTTATTATCATCAAATCAGCCCTCTCTTGGCTTACTAGTCTGAGCAGCATGGACAGTACTCGGGTACCTAAAATATGCCTACTACGGTTCTAAATAACGTGGAACCAAAATACAACTGCCTTCGCCAAGTCAAGGAATATGTAACAGCCGCAAATCAGGTACATAAGTGGGACGTTCTTATGAGCAATCCATCTAGAAAAATAATCAGTCTCATTATCAAGTGCATTATGCTGCTCAGAAAAGACCTAGAAAGGCTGAATCACTCGAGCTATCCCCATATCTACCAGACACTGACGCTTTATGATACCTGTCGAAAATATTCGAAGACTCCGAAATCAATACACACTAGCAGAATCATTGCGCAGCTTCGAACTTGCAGTAAGAAACGTTTGAAATTTTCGTTTTCTGGCTCCACCCACAGCATTGATACGGAAGAGCTCTGTACAGTCTGTAACATGCATCAAAGAGAGACTTTTGAACATTTCATTCGACTGTCCCATTTATACCAGCATAAGACTCAGTGAAACATTTGGGCAGCTACGTAATACTGATGATCTGATACGTATACTGAATTCTCACTCTGATGTTATACTGAAACAACTAGTTTCTATTCTGAAACTACTGTCATTTATTATTAACGAATAGCCCGTAGGTTTCCTGTTTTTTTTTCTCTCTTTGTTCAGTCCTCTCTCGGCCTCCTGGTATGAGTAGGTACTTACGCAGTATGTAATATTATATTAATATAATGTCGATTCGTTCACCTACTTGTTTAACGCTACTGTAACTGAGGTGTAGTCATTAGCACTCACCAATCTTCTTGTAATAAGAATATAAAATGCCCTTTAGTTACAATAAACGATATTGATTGATTGATTGATTGATATTTCTACACAAATAGAGAGTAATTTGCAAAAAAAATATTCATCGGGATTACTTTTCATTCTCAAACCCAGGCAAGCTCATTTCCAATAGGCAGGAGAGTAGCTGTTTTAGACTCCTTTTCAGTTTTTGTGAATGACTTAAATTGTCTATGAATGATCCACACATCTCAACAGAAATTGCATTGTTTGCTGATTATTCATTCCATGTTACTTCTTTATGAAAGTTTTCCGTATTTCTTCGAGAAGAAAAATCCAAAAAAAACCTTTCCCACGTTTCCTCCATCCACAAAAATAGTCAAGTTCCTCGAAATGAATGATTGAATGATGAAAAAATACCCATACAGTTATCTGTTAGATATTCACATACCTAAAAAATCATATCCGCTCCACGTGTTTCGCTATACGATAGCTTCTTCAAGAAAATAGATAAGATATATTTATTCGAAGACAAGTCACAAAACTCAAAATACGTCCAATTCAAAACAACTGTGGTATCTAAGATATTTAACGCTACTGTATCCAAACACAAAGACAAAAAAATTACTAAAACAAAAAACAGATTCTTTCAAAAGTTCTGAGAATGTGCGTCACCTGTTAGATGATGGAGTTATAACAATAGTAAGTTTTCGTATGATTGAAACTTGAATTTATTCAGATTGTTGATAAGCTTCCAATGTGGAGGCAAGCTACTATATGTCAAAATAGAACTATAATGACAATTTCTCTCGCTGAGTGCAAGGATATGTTAAGGCACATTATGTGAGCAGATTTTCTCAATTGAGGGGTACTGAATGAATTCATTATTTCCGCTGAATTATTCAGTTGGCAGACCTTATATTTGTAATTATTACTTATTATTGAACAGGCATATTGTATAGTAGTTTTCACAATAAATGATATTGACTGAAGGATTATAATAAAACCAATTAGACCCTCAAGTTGTAAAATCCGAGATGCAAATCATAAATGTAAAAGGACCGGATTCAGGTAATTTTGTTTCTCAGAGAGGGTTTGTAGAGGATTATAGATTACACTTTTTGTTCATTTTAGTCTTTGTATTTCATGGGAAGTGGAAGTCATTATAAAAAATGTGTATAGTTCCTTACTTCAGCAAGGATATAACGCGGGTGCTGCAGCAAAAGTAACCAGTAATTTGACGAAGGTGCCTCTTACTTCAGTTAGACGAATTGTTAAAAATTCCATGGAATCAAGAGAAAAGCGTAAAGATTCCGGTGTCACAAAAAGTCTAGACGACTGGGAAAAAGATTTGATGAGGCGAAAAATCTACACTATGTACGATGAGCAGCGGGTCCCTACAATCAAAAGTCTGAAACAGCGGCTCATCAATGACGAAACTCACATCAACTGTGGCCTCACTACTCTTTGGCGGGCTCTGTCTGCAATGGGCTTTAAATATCGCAAAATTGACAAGAGACAAGTAATAATAGAATCTACACGTTCTGAATATATAACGTCAATAAGAAAATACCGGTCTGAAAATCGGCCAATACTCTACCAAGACGAGACGTGGTTTGACACGCATGACACCCCTTCCAAAGGATGGTCTGATTCCTCTGATAAGTGTAAAACAAAAGCACCATCAAATAAAGGGAAGAGAATCACAATATTACACGCAGGATCAGAAAATGGTTGGATCCCAAACGCTATGTGGCTTTCTGCCAAAAATATTAAGGACTCTTGTGTTGATTATCACGAAGATACGACAGCAGAGCTTTTTGAAGATTGGTTTAAAAATTGTCTGTTACCCAACATTCCGCCAAACAGCGTTATAGTAATGGACAACGCAAGCTATCATAGTCGACAATTGCAAAAAATTCCTGGCTCAAAGAATACGAAATTGGAGATTCAAAACTTCATGGCTGCAAATGACATATATTTTGAGGAAAATTATACAAAAAAAGAACTTTTACAAGTGCTGCAGTCATTTTCTTAACAAAAAACGTGTGTTTGTGATACAATTGCAGAAGAATTGGGACATACAGTGTTACGACTACCTCCCTACTACTGCGTGTTCAACCCATAGAGCTTATGTGGCACCAACTTAAATCGAGGGTGCACGGAAAAAATACTTCTCCGACTTTAAGTGGTATTGTGGTAGAATTAATTAGGAACTGTATGAATGACATACCGAGAGTTGGAAAAGTTCTGTTAGTCATGTTATAAATGTTGAAAACTCGTACCTTTCTGTAAAATCAATTGCGACTTAGGAACTGTATGAATGACATTCCTACCGAGAGTTGGAAAAGTTCTGTTAGTCATGTTATAAATGTTGAAAACTCGTACCTTTCTGTAAGCGACACTGAACTAAATATAGAATAGAATTATAACATTTAAATAAATCACTTGTATATCTCCTACATTATGCAAAATTCAAATTTCTTGTGTTCGACCCTGTAGCACATTTGCATCTATTACCAAATGATTTTCGACACAATGGGATTAAATCGGGTAGTTTATTGCAGTTAATAAGCCAATACCATTTACTGTGAAAAATACTATACCTATAGGACGAATATATATTCGAATACGATAGGACTCTTCGTTTTATGAGGAAAATATGCGTCGTATAATCCAAAGAAAGCATTCATTCACACAATCTAAAATAGTGAATAGTATTATTTCTTTACCTTCCCATTTTGAAAATCGAGATGAGCAGTTTTACTCCATGAATATTATTTCTATCAACAAAACAACAGTCGAAGTGAACGAAAATTCCTGCGCTTTGTGCGCAGTGGGTACTATCAATACATGCAATGACTCTGAGAATTTTTGATATCTGGGTTGAAGAACATGTTTTTCAAAGGCATTATTTTTTCGTAATTGCAATCAATCCAATATGTGAGGGTAAAAATCGTTATATCGAAGATTGTCTTGGTAACAGGAAAACTTCTTGCCTGTCTGCTCGGATATTGAAACATTTTCTCCAAAAATTCGTCAAACAGCCCTCATCGTATTTCACACAAAATCATTAATGATTTGTGCCTAATCAAAACATATCGGAAATGAAAGTATTTTGCAAAAAATGGTGTTGTTTTATTGAACACTATTTTCAGTGTAACCTACACTGATATGCTATGAAATATCACAGATTGTTTTTTTCATTCTCTTGGTTTATGCAAGGCTTCTATCACTCCGTTCGTCTCTGACAAATACGGTTCTTCACCTTTTCGAATTTCTTCATTCCATGTTTGTATTTCCCCAGATGCAAAAATACCGAAAAATATTGTAGATGCAGCTAGAATCCCGCAAGTAAGATAGAAATAATACTTCCATTGCTCCGGGTCACTCTGAAAAATAAATAACTGGTTTGACAATGGTTATTGAAGTAAGAGCACTGAAAACAACATAATTAATGTTAATGGCATGAAAGACAGAAAATTCCAGTCCTGTATTATTGTTGTGCCAACGAATACTAGTGAAAATTCCTCTATTCAGCCGCAAAATTAATGGATAGAAATTTTCCTGCCTTGAAACACCAATGGAGTCATCTGTCGACTTTGTTATTGAAATTCTATAACGAAAGATGTCTGAAAACGAGTGATTTTTTAAACCGAACTTCATTGGATATTTGTTTCGAGACAGTGGATGCTTCAAATTATGGGATAAATGTAGAGCGAGTTTGGAAAGACAGAGTCTCAATCGGAAGAAGATTCAACTCTATCGAGACCAGCAATAATGAAGTTTATGAAAATATTCCTTCCACTCCCAGATCAGTGGGACCCACAATACAAATAAAAAATAATATTAATAGTTCTTCATCATTTATCGGCCGTAGGAAAAATACCGTATGGTGCTTTCAACTGCAGATGTCCACCCCTGTAACTTTATAGTATCAGCAAGGTGTTACCACTGTACCTTCTTCATTGTATCACTCTGGTTGCAGTTCTCAAAAACATTAGTCTTTTCTTTTTCTTGACGCAATCATGCATGTGTTTCACGAGGGGAAATGAAAAATAAAAAAATGGACTGCTCAACAATGGAGGCTAATATAATATATTCATTAATGCAGTTCCATTCAATATTCGGAATGAATTCATAATACAATCCTTTTCACGTCGATGAATGAGATTTATGAAAAGAGGCAATAATGATATTGGTGGAAAGCTTCATTTAGTGCGTCAAATAATATTACCCGCTTTGAATACAGGATTAATTAACATTGGACTATTCCAAAAACGACGACAAAAGAAATAGTACACTCTTGAAAAAAAATTTCTCTACCTACGGAATAAGTGAACAATTTTTCATCTGAAATGAATGATGCACTTTCCGCTGCGGTATTCAATATACTATTTTGCACCTTCGTTGAACTCACCTCATCAGGAACGAGAGCTTTCACCACTAGTGGTGCTGCACTCGACATTGCCATGGCAATCTGGGAACTTATGCCGTAAAGTGTACCACAATGGTTTGGTGCTATGTCTAAATAGTTCACGAGATGTCCGCTGATAGTAGCACTGGAGAATCCAACCGATATGATCAATAAAGCGATGCATTCGTTCCTCTGATCCAATCTGATACTCCCAAGAAGAATCAAACTCACGCAAGGAACTAGGGAAGCTGCAATGACAAATGAATTAATGACATGATATATTTGCCCAAGAAAGCGAGAATTCAACCATGAAAAAATATATGGACTTTCTCAGAAAGAGGTGATTTGAGCGGGTTGAAGTGTGTGTTTCCATAATGTTCGAGTATGAAAACCTACAGTGGAATTTTTGTTATGTGTTCTGGCACGCTTTCAAAAACCTCACTACTGAGGCTGAAATGGTACAGAATGAAAAAGGGGTGTTGATAGCTCTTGTGTACTTTCGGTAGCATGGAAACCACAACAATAATAGTGTTGATTTTGTAAGAAATTGTTGATTGAGAAAGATCATTTTCTAAGAAACTGATTATTTTTATTGATGGAATAGATGAAAGAGGCCAGTTGAAATAATAAACGTGTCATATTCATAATGCAGGTTATTTTCACCCAATTCAAATCAAACGCGCCTTGTTCTTGAGACCACTCCCACCAGAATTGATGTTGCTAGGTCCAAGAATCACCACCCACATACGAAATCAAATGTACACTATCTACTTCGTCAAAGAACTTGCTCTGCTCTGAAAACGTCGGAAAATAGTTATTCGCATATTTCGTAGATGTGTTGAATTAATCTTGAGCGTTTCAGTTTCAATTGCTATACATACATCATGGAAGGAGCTGAAACAGCTTCTCACTTTGAATAAGTACAAAAACACTTCAGTAATACACCCTCAAAAGTGTTTTTTCGCATTTCAAGTAATGCGAGGGTACGAAAACAATTGTGTGAGATAATGAGGAGGGATAATGTAATTCCAAAGTCGTGTTCACATTGTGGTGAGCTCATTTCAACGTGAGTGTGTTACTTTCATTTGAACTAACCTTACTTAGTTTATCAGATATCGGACTATTGATTCATAATATACATATGTGCTCTGGGCATTTATGAATACCAATCTATCTTATGGACTCAGTCATCATATGCTTTCACTCCGAAATCGAGTGATGTTACATTCCGTTTTGACCAATGGGGACGCATTTTGCAAGTTCTTTCCTCCCGAATTCTTTGATTTTTAGAAGATATTTTCTAGGTTTAAATGATCACTAAATGAAGAAATACCTTTTAATTAATTGGAGAGCATATCCTTCGGTGAGTTATTCCAGTTGCTTGCTCAATTGTCTAAGCAAGCGGAAACCTCTCCAACTCGGACGCAATATTATACAGAACTCACCATTCTATTAGAAATTTGATCGGCTTCAAAGTGAAATTGCGTTGATTACCTTAAAGTACCTTTCGGTTGCTCGATGCCTACCAAATGAATTTCTGACTCTTATTTGTTGTCTGAAGCATTCACTCAGATGCAATATCATCAGCAATTGGTTGATTGTGAAAAAACGGTTCGTTCTTCATTGGGCATGTTCCTTTCATCAACCAAACACTCCGAGCAAACCCAAAAAAACTAAGGCATTTTCCAAACAAGTCCCGTCACTCGTCTTATGACATTAGTCAAATATTTGAAATTTTTGTTGAATGGAATAACACAGATAGAGAAATGCCACACAAACGTCAGTAAAGTCAAAACCTCACGGCTCGAGCTGAATTTATGTAGGTATGAAATTTACAAAATTCGTCCGAACGTTAATCTTCAGAATTTGAAACTTGCCAAGGAAGGTTTAACATGTGTATTTCATGAATGAAACGTGATCCAGAAGGTTTCATTCCGAGTAGCTACATTGTAATGCCCAATCATCTGATGACTTCAGTATTTCTTACTATCAATCAATTATTATCAGATGATGAATTCAGTACACATCCGAATTGTGATAATTTGGATGACTACGGTCAAATAAGCTGAAAATCACTTTCGAAAAACAATGCAATATATAGATCGGTACTGAGTTGATGGTGGGGCTAAGTGGCAACTGGGAATGCTGTTGAAATTTCAGAAACATTGCAAGAAACAAAATTCGATGTCTATTCTCACGATATATCATGAGCTGTTCCTTTAATTTACTAGATTGTTATTTCATTATAAGTTGCTTTGTTTCAAACATTCAACTGCAAAAGTTAAAAATATTTTATGAAGGAGTGGCCAGACTGAATCTGCGAAAACTTATCAATAAAAAAAAACTCCAAGTAAAAGATAACAAATCATTAATAATCAATGAGAAATACTCACCGAGGGCTTCCATGATTTTTCTTGTTTTTCCAACGTTCAATATCTTTCTATTGATTAGGAAATCGCCAAGGAAGCCAAAAAATAGACTCAATATCCATTTTGCCAGTAGAAAAGCTGCAGTAAGCGATGCGTTCTGGATTAATGGTAAAATAATAGATGAATGACTATTATCCCAAAATATAATATCTTCACGCGATAAAAACATTCACTCTGGTTTTTTGAAATTGTCGGAATAGTAAATTGCTCCACCACAATTGGTAATGAATGCAAAATAGACATTTAGGGTTTTATAGCCCATTCCAAACATGGCAGGAATTGAAAAAAATGTCTGCAGGAAATATAATATTTTTGTGTATATTCTTCTTATCAACTCCATCAGTAACATATGATCTGCAGAAATGTGTATTTCCGTTAACTGGTACTCCCTATTCATGACAACCCTCAAAAAATGAAACTAGTGCGAACCAGAAATATACTTATGCATACCAGAGCGCTTTCGACTAGAAAATTCATCATCAGTGCTTACTGTCAGGTGTACAAGAGCCACAACCATAAAGATACATATGTTTCTGAAGAGATAAGATAATAGGTGTGATCAAAGGTTTTCCTCCCGCCGCGCAGGGAGGAAATACAAGTGCAATGTTCCTTTCCTTCTTCAGAGGTCGAAAATGAAATTCTCTAGTGAAGTAGCAGAAGATAGCTGTTCTCATTTTATGGTTGAAGTAGTCATGATTGTTCACTCTTGAATGTTATTTACGCTCTCGAAGTATTACTCACCGATTCTATGTTAAATCCCATGACGGACTTCAAATACATTGGTATCACGGACATCAGAGAGTTGCATCCCCACATATGTGCACAATGCGCCGACACAAGTGCCCAAAAACATGAAGAGGTTAAGATTCTATACCAAGGTGTGCCCAATTTCTGTGAAAGTTTGTGGAATATCAGGTACTACGAGAAATACACATGGTCAACTTACTTTCAACGCCGGGCCTCTCCCATTTGTTATGAGCAGTATCTCTTCGCTGCTGATGGTTGAGTGGTCTCCAGGACAATTCCTGCCCAGAATGATGAACAGCAGGGCCCAGAGGAGTCCAAGACTATTGAAACAATAGAAACTCATCGGCCATCCATACCAACCTGCAGCTATGTAGCCACTCAAGAACAAAGAAAGCATTCCTCCTACTGATCCGCCTGATAGAGGACAATAAATAGAAACTCATGAAGATGAAATATCAATAATTTTCGTGATGCGGGTACGATGGTTTTTTAATGTGAAGTCGTTTGATAATCTCTGAGACATTTTTTCTCTGAGGAAGCAATCATAGTAATGATTTGGAACAGTTGGTCGATAGATCATACAGGGTGTTTGGTTATCATACGGCAAAAAGTGAGGAGGTTATATCCAAGTAGTTTGAACATATAGAGCATTCAATCTTCTCATCATCGGCTGTCATATTCTCTCAAACATACCACGGTCTTTTTTAATTGGGTTGTAATTGTTGTTGTTGTTCTATAATTGTTCGTTTCGTTAACCAGCTGACGAACGTCAACCCTCAGAAGTCGAAACTTGTGCGAGCAATGGATCAACGAGGCCTTACCTTTTAACGTGCGATTACCTAGCACGGTGGCCCGGCGAGGATTCGAACCCCGGCCTTCCGCTTGATAGGCAGATATGCTAACCACTACACTACCGAGACCACAATTCTGGTTGCAACCAGTAATTATCCCATTTCTCGAGTCGTCCGAATCATTTACTGCATTAGCATACATGGATGATCTCAGATACCTCCATTTGAAAAAATCCAGGAGGTTTGAGTCTGGGGATCAAGCAGGACATGCCTGTGGCTCACCTCGACCAATTCATTGACCCTCCATTTCAGTAATTCATGAACACTTGTACGTCATACTTTCAATCACAACAGATATCGAATGAGGTAGAATTGCGAGTTCACACTATCTTATCTAAAAAAAGAATAGGTATCAGAAATCACCATAGTACAAAAGAAAAAACATTCTTATATACATCAGTACACAAGATCCGCAGATTTGTTGAGTCCCCAACGACATCGACTAGCTGTTTCTAACAAAAACTCTCATGACTTGAACTTATAAAATTCTCGAAAAATCAGTGAGAATGCTGAGAGAGAATTTCATAACTTCAAAGCAATCATTAAAAGGGTTCTTCTTGAAAATTGTTTGTAAAGGGATATCTAAACCCAGCATGTATATTGAATAATACTCGATTTTTTCATTCTAAAAGAATGATTACGTGAAAAATCAATGATTTCGATAACCATCTCAATGTGATATATATATATATATATATATATATATATATATATATATATATTTATATATATATATATATATATATATTTGTTCGGCTAGGCTTCCGCGGTTAGGAATGTGCTGGCTGGAGCTTCCGGTTGATCCGCGTCTTTTCTTGTCTACGTTTCGGCTCCCATTTCGGATCAATTTTCAAGACTGAGTGACCTTGCGTCTAGGTCTGAGTTGTCTCACTCTATCATCACTAGAGCAGTGATATATATATATATATGTTGTCGTTGAGTTCGGGTTGAACCGCGTCTGGAGTTTTGTTCTCGACGTTTCGGCTCCGATTTTGGAGCCATTTTCAAGAGGTAAATGTGACTTCACGCTGAGGTCTCAATCTGCCTACTCCTCAGGTGTTGTCACTGGGGGCAAGGATTTGTGACTTGACGCCGGGGCCTCAATCTGCCTACTCCCCAGGTCTCGTCACGAGTTCTTTCTAAGGTCTCGATCTAAGGAGTAGGCAGATTGAGACCTTAGAAAGAACTCGTGACGAGACCTGGGGAGTAGGCAGATTGAGGCCCCGGCGTCAAGTCACAAATCCTTGCCCCCAGTGACAACACCTGAGGAGTAGGCAGATTGAGACCTCAGCGTGAAGTCACATTTACCTCTTGAAAATGGCTCCAAAATCGGAGCCGAAACGTCGAGAACAAAACTCCAGACGCGGTTCAACCCGAACTCAACGACAACACACAACTGACCGCGGAAACCTATCCGAACACATATATATATATATATATATATATATATATATATATATATATGTATATATATATATATAACATTAATAAAATAAAAATAAAATATATAATATTAATTTTCCTCCTTTGAGGTTATAGAGTCCATTGTGATGTAGTTTTTTGAGTATTTTTGGACTTGTCATAAATGTTTTTGAGCGTAACATGGTCAAAGAAACTCTATTCGATATATAAGGTGTTGGGTAAACATGCTATGCTGAGTTAAGTAAATTATTCACAAATGAAAAAAAGGATTTGTCTTTCAGAGCATTTGACACTTAACGTTTGTAGATGTCTTGTCATCTTAAAGTAACTTTTTTATATGTCGATAGGATAGCGTTAAAAATCAAGAGTCCAAATCAGGTGATATAGGTATTTTGATGAAAGAAAAAACACAAATGCAACATTTCGCTCTGAAAAACCTGTCTCAAACAAACGATTCACACTCGTCCGCATCATCACTCTTTCTTTCATCATCAGATGAGCAGATGTTTATGTCGTCATCATCTTTTCCTCATGATGAAAGATTCAATGATCATTCCTGTTTTTGGTGAAATATATTTCCTTGTGACATAATTTTGATCTGAATCACCATAGCTGTCAAGATATGGTCCCCGTCATCTAGACACTTCGTCGAACAGTTTGCCCAAACTCTTCTGATCTTGTTCGTGAGGGTCGTTGAGAATAACTTTAAAGAGTGAAGTCGAAACAAGCCATTATCGAGACATATGCGTGACATGACGCCGGGATCTGAGTTTCCTCAATCCCCAACTGTCATCATAACAAATTGAAGATTGAGGTTGTATGGATGGAAATATGGAATTTATAACCATTGGAGGGTCGGACAGTGTGTAAAATGGAATCGGACCAGGAGAAAGTTCAGTTAAAAGATTTTTTTCGATGGGATAGTAATGGTTTTCAGGTCTTCATGAGTCGTCACGCTTGTTGAGGCATTCAGGACATTTTTCAATTCCTATTGCTTCGCGAATTATTCGGGAGTGGTGTTTTTCTGATGAGGCAATGGTCTTTGTGTTGTTGGAGTCAATTTCATGTCCGGTTCCGTGGTGATGTTTGAAGAGGATCGAGGATATGTCCGAGTTACGTACTGCAAGTTCGTGTTCGTATGACCTGTTCGATACTCGTCTGCTCGTCTATCCTGTGTATGTTCTCGGGCAATCATGGCAAGGAATTTCATATATTCCTTAAGAATCGTTGGGTATTACATCTTTGGATGCCCTCACAGTGGGATAGTCAAAAATAAATATCTTGCAATCCAATACTTTTGGTGCTCAAATTCAGATATGAAGAATCTTTTGAAAATTGGAACATATGCATACCTTTTGCTAAATTTTCAAAAGAAATTCCACTTCTGGAATTCATTGCAGGTAAAACTGATTTCAATAGAATTCATATTAATATCTTGGGGCTTTTTGAAGGCATAACATTTTTCATCAGCATATATTTGTTTCGAAATGGCAGTTGGTCTGTGAAATGAACTCAGTTGATTCTTCAATATCCATGGAGACATTGAAATAGTGTTTTGTAAAATACGCGTCAAGGGGCTGCAAAAGTTCTCGCGTTGATGTTTACTGGCCGGCTATCGCTGTAGATCTCTTTCAAAGATGAGTGCACGTGAGCGGTTGAACTATACACAAACTTAAAAATATCTATATAATAATAAAGCAAAAAACTAATAACTTATAGAAAAAACAAAGTGCTGGTATGATGGGGGTATACGGGGTGTTGAATATGCGGCATTAAAAATAAAATATCATGATGTCAATGTAAGAGAAAAAAAACATGGCGAAAATACATAACGTGACCAATAATTTATTTTGCCACAGCATAACATCTGCGGAATTCTATAATGAAAGAAGTTTTCAGTGGTTTACAGTTTTTTTCATTATAAAAGATAGTATAACACGAAATAATCAAATCACTGAACACAAAATAGTTGAGTAGGCAGGACTTAATAAGCCCCTGTAGTGGGGTGACTTCTGAGTCGTATTTTTGTATTTGTCGGCTGTACAAATCTGTTTCGGAATATCGGGTCTTGTTTTCAGATAAGTCTAAAACTCAGTGAATGATTTATTGATATTTATCGTCGTGATCAAATAGCTTTTGTTACTGCAATTACAAACTGAGTTTTATTACTTGTCTATATTTTCATAATTTGGCAGGTGCGCCACTTTTAGACTGATACATAATGTACTCAATAATTGTAGAAAAATTTGTGTAATGAAAATAATTGGTTCGAAATTGCTGGAATTATCCGACACAAAGAATTTCAGAAGAAACATTCTCGGCATTTCAGCCAGAGATTTTTTCATCTATCGCAAAGTTAAAAATATGTGAAAACTCGTCACTTTCGTTGATTGGTATTGATTCGGATTTCCATTGTCTTTATTATTAAGTCTGTGAAAACCTGTTACTGAGAAAAAAAGACAAAATAACTTATATAAAAAATACCCTTCGAAGTGTATATTTGGGTATCATCTGCACATTGGTGACAGTTGCTGAACTTGATACAGTTTTAGAATGTATGTTTATAATCAAGCATAATATAGATGTAAGCTTTCTTGTCAATGATATTAAAAAATGTTTTCGGTGATTTCCAGAAACGCAGGGACACTTAATCCCGACTGGCACTTCTGAATAAATGCTGTTATTAATACTTTTCTCAAACATCTTCGATTGCGTGCAGAGTATCCAGGAAGCTTTGGGTTGGTAAATCTTTTTCAAAGGGACGTGAAGATCAAATTGATCAATAATGATTTGGTGAACCAGTCAATTCAATCATCAATATTGTCTGCACTGGGGACCATTTAAAAATTCGATGAGTTCAAGAGTAGTAAAATGGATTGAGTCGAATGATTTGATGTCACTTAATGTATATAAGAATTGTTGGACTAGTTCCGATATATTTATTTCTATGAGAACAGTATATATAGAATTATATGAGAGAGGTATCGTCAACACTACTTTTTTCAATAGGTACCTATTGATTTCCCAGGAATTATAAGATAGATGATTTTTCCACTCGTGGGACCCATTCGATTGGGCTAATTAATAACTTGATTATCTGCATGAGAATTTTAAATGGTTTTGAGTTTTTTGTTAAAGAATTATCGACAGCTAATATATCTATATTTAAATCCCGTCAGCAATATTCCGTCAAAGTTTGGCGCGAAACTGCTAATAGAAAATTTCAGATCATATAAAAATTATTCCATAAGAAATTATATGGGGTCATATTTTTTGTTACAAGAGATGAATGATATCCACAACTGCTCAGTGCTGTAAATGGTGACTCCGTCACCCCTGCCGATAGATCTACCAAGTCTCAATATTAAATAATAATTGATATATATAACATCTGATCCGAAATGTTCGATGAAAGCCAAGTTTCACTTCTGTTTCTTGATTGATTTTCATCTTTCGGTATTATGTATAAGTAATTAAGTCATTAAAAAAAAGTGTGATTCAGGCTACGGAAGAAAATACATAACTTGGAAACCAAATCACTAGTGCTATCTACCCGTAGTATTTCATCCCTTCAAATGATTTTTTTTATTCTTTATTTAACGTCGGCCTATTTCCGCTATCAAGGCCAATCACCGACGCCGGTGAGCACACTTTCCCCAACCGGATATTTTGTCGAACCCTCTGGTATTCCAACCAGAGGTAGGGATCTTTAACGAGCCCAACATCCATGGACTCGGGACCGCCGGCTTTACGTCCCCTCCGAAGGACGGCATATATTCTCATATATCTTGTGCTCATTGATATATTGCCTGCGAGCTATGATATGCTATTCAGCTGCAATTGTATGAGCTTTCGACACGGTGTTTCCCTGCATGGTCACCTATACGAGTACTAACCGTGCTCGGCGTTTCTTAACTTCAGATATCGAATGACTGTCAGTCAACCGGAAGAGCTGAGCCCCCTTCAAATGATATTTCCATAAGGTTGACTAACTATATCTCCATAAACAATGGTATAGGCCAGTGATAGCAGGTACAAATTACTGTGAACCATCTGTGAATACTTGATTCAATAAGTTGAATGTTCTTATCATTATCTCTATACCTGAAAATCAGGTGAATTACTTATGGTTTCATAATATATCAATTATTCATCAGCAAGGAAAAATGTGTTTTATGCCTTGAAACATTTCCCAAAGGGTGATTGTCTTCTTCCATTTAAGTCTGTAATTTTTCAGTTATGCAAAAGGGCCTGACGGAGGAAGAACTATCTTCTCGAATTACTATTGCAAGATGATGATTCGATTATTGGAGAATTATCTGATTTTGACGATGTTGAATTCGAAAACGAAGTAGAATGGTTACGTTGTAAAAAATGGAAGATTTTGCCTTCGGAGATGTGGAGAACTCAAAGAAAGAGCTGGAATTTTTGTGAGAGGAGAATACAGAAAAAGTGAAGCAGGACGTTCTGCTAATGGAAACGAACGGATCAACCAATGGAGAAGGCACCGAGAACGACATGAATCACGAGAAGAACAAATCAAAGACTTCCACAAAGGAAAAAGCCATATTTTTTGCATGAAATGTAATATCAATTTATATGCTGTTAAAGAACGCAATTGTTTCACCAACTTTTTGTTCTATTTATTAGTTATTTCATTAGATGTATTTACGTACCAATGTTCCTGTTGAGTGACAAGCCCTAATTTCAAAATAGTTAGAATTTTGGCTGTGTACCATACCAAGAAATTTAAGAAAAATATTATTCAGCTGTGCCGAAAATGGGAATTTTTAAAAACAATGTCTGGTAGCGTGACCGAAAGGGGTTTCATAATCTGCTATATCTCACCAGTTAAAAAATCAGTTCTCTGATATTGAACTCTACCACACAGAATATGCAAAAAATTTAAAAACTTGAGTTTTTTGACGAGCACTCGAGTGTGTCAGTGAAAACTTGTATTTATGTAGGTTGATGGACATAATAAATGACTCATTCCACCTGGTGGCGATTCTTCAGGAGATTGAACATTCAGAAAAAAATCATTGATGAATTTGCGCTGTATACATTCAAAAATTGTATTAGAGTTAAACCAGTTTTTGGTGACTTCGAAAATATGAACATTATTTGAAAATTGAAATTAGACAAATAGTGATTATGGTCTCTGTAGTGTAGAGGTTAACATGTCTGCCTCTCAAGTGAAAGACCAGGGTTCGAATCCCCGTCAAGCCACCGTGCTGGATAATCGCACGTTGAAAGGTAAGGCCTCCTTAATCCATTGCTCGCACGGGTTTCGACTTCTGAAGGTTAATGGAACGAACTATTTCAGTGCTGTGCCAACATGAGACGTTATATGTGTTCCTTTCGCTATAAAATGTTCAAAATTTCATTTGTCGAAAGAGATAGATGATGAATTGTGTGATCTAATAATAACTCCTCAATTATTTGACCGATTCATATTTCGATATCTGCTGTAGTATCAACACTTTATTCATGATTTGTTATGCATCTCAGAGATTTCGTAATCAGACAATAATCGAGAATTACCTGTTTGCAAGACTGCAGTCATTCTACTTCTTTCGCACAGAGGAACCCATTTGGAAATCACAGCATAGGCCCCACTTGGGAGTATCGATAAGCACAATCCTTGAATAGTTCTGCATACAAGCACCCCCATTTCACCGAAGATGGAAGCTGAGACAGGGATAATCAGACCAACACATGAACTTATCACCATGGAACCGACTATAAACCATTTGGGACTATAAGTATCGACCAACCAGCCTCCTATGAGTTGGGGACTCATGATACCCCACATATAGGCAGAAAGTATGTTGTTTTTGTTCGTCCAGTTATAAGTCTGTGAAATGAATGCGTTCCTCAATAATATTGATAGTAGTCACCAGAAGATCAATAAATCAATTTGAAAAAAATTGTGAAGAAATAATTTAAATATAATATAACAATACTACTAGTAAAAATCAAGCAATTCCGCTCATTCCTGGTAATGAAAAATAATCTACCGTTCCTGTTCTATAAATGAATTAGGAATAAATCAATTCTTCCACTTGGAAACGATTATTTGTCTTTTGTTTGTTGTATTATGTTGTGCAGAAATGAAAAATAACAAACATGATATTGAAGTAAAAAATCAGTATCACTGTAGTCGGTGCTGTCTTACCACACAGATAGAGGTATCAGAGTGCCTAACCTAACCACTTTTAGTGTTTCATCTATTATTTCTGATCTCCCTGCCTTTCTTGCACAATGATTGGAAAACCCACCAAATATTAGCACAGTGAGATAAGTTGAAGTTTTTGGAAATAGCCATAAACGCTCTTAATCAACCTATTGGAAATTCTTCAAAGACTCCGTTCAATCTATCTCCATTCAGAAGACTTCGATATTTCGTGCCTTTTTTTTTTATTGAAAGCATACAGTACCGACGTAAATAGTCCTCCTCCCTGTTAACTTTCGAGGCAAGAAGAATTTGGAAATATATTTTCCTCTTTTCCAGTACTTTTTGGCGAAAAGGCATCACTTGCCACCAAGAGGGCGTTATAAACTTTTTTCGTGGATGGAAATCATCGCAATCTCATACAACTTCTAGTGTTCCTCAAGGTTTTCACTTGGTACCATTATTGTTATCGATTTATATCGATGACATCAATATCTGTTACAGCACATTTTCTGCTGTTTGCCATTCACAGTTATTGAATCAATTGAGGATGGTCAGAAAATACAACATGATTCAAATAAATTGAAGGCTATGGCGAATGAAATTGTTAATACATTAAACCATTTGAAATATGAAAATGGGATGCGCTTCCTGCCAAAACCGGATGTGTCATAATATATGGTTTGATATTTGCTGAATTGTACACTCATGGCATCAAATCGAAGTACTGAATGTGAAACATCCATGCAGATAAGATACGGGGGAGTAAATTGGTTCCGAGCCACCCGGTATAGAGAGCAGAGGGAGTGCGTTGAATATCGACATCGCAATCTAGCAAATAAATAGGCGAACTAGTGCAATCATACTTCGAGCCACGTTCTCATAAATTGTAGTCAAGCCTTTCTCGTGCTACTAGTCGATACTTCTTGCCAAAAAACTTACAAAAACACTGAAATCATATCGCTCACACACCCGTGCCCTGAAAAACTCACTCAAGTTTTTTAGTGCGCTAGTGAATACATCTTACAAATGAATATTTTATTGGGAAAATGCCTAAACGAAAATATAGATGGGAATGTGATGAAAATAAGAGGATACTGAGGAAGATTGAGAGATTGGTATTAGATACATTGTCATCAGATCCAGACAGTACAGGATTTTGCAGAAGTCTATTCTGTGGCATGCAGTTGTTCTATATAGCAAAGAAAGCGGTTTGTGCCTTCCTTTCGAAACTTTGCTAGTTTAAATAAACACTGCTGGATATTGTTCATGACATATTCCAACCCAAATTCAGATGCAGATATAAGCAAGGTAGAAACTTACTCATGTGATAATAATTTGAGGAAAGTCCCAAGGTGCATCAGATCAAGGTGAGCATTTTTTTTCTGGGTTGCTGTGCAGTTTTCTATATAGCAAATGACAGCGGTTTGTGCCGTTCTCTGGAAACTCTGCTCGTTCAAACGGACATCGCTATACAATGTTCATGATATTTTCCAACCAAAATTTGATTTCAAATATAAGCTTTTAAAAAAAATTATATTCCAGTGGTAGAAAACTGAATAATGTTATATAACAACCCACGAGAAGTCGCCAGATGCATCAGATCATGATGAACAAGTCTTGTGCCGTTTTTATAAATAGTAACTAAAGGTGGCAGTTTCTACCATACTAATGATCGGGAAAAAATGAATTTTAGATCATATTTTTGTGGAATGCATGCTTCTAGGAAACACACTTCACTTACCGGAATATCTTTATTGATACTTGCTGTTGGATCGGTCATGGCTACCAGAGAAATTGACATAATATGCTCATAATTGATGTAGAGGAACATCAAACAAGTGAATAGAAGTACTTGTCCATGTCTTTTACCAAGTACAGCTTCTGAAACAATATCAGTTTATACAATAGTATTCACAAGATTATGATCGTTCATGGTGATCTTCTTCAGAAAAAAGCTATTCACTTATCAATAAGGAGTATCAGATAGAAAACTTGTTTCATTCGTCATTCCTTAGTATCGATAAATAATAACAAGTGCAACCTGGGATTTTAGTTGAAAGAAAAAAAAGATCAGAACGGATCCCGTGCAGCAATTATGCCAGCTATGTCACTGAAATTTCTACTGATGATCAACTGTTTATTCAATTCAACGAGACGTGAATAAATTATTTTCAGTAGTATAATGAATTACTGCCGAGTTTCCTGGAAAAATTGACCATAGTTATTTTTCACTTCTTCATTTCCAACTGCAGAATTAAAAACTGAATTCAGAATAGTTCATAAATTGTGGTCGTTCGAAAATGAAAACAGGACTATGTTTCACATTTCATTCTGCACATTGAAACCAATGAAATGCACTTGCTTCTTTATAAAAAAACAGTTTGGGATTTTGCTACGTTTGATTGAAAGGGAGAATGTTCCACTTTTATGGCTGTCGCAGCCAAACCACACCAACCTGTTGCCCGTAACACGAGAAGCGCAGCTTACCTCAATCTAATGACCTCAGCAGGAATAGAATAATCAACATTTTGCGTATTTTGATATGTCTTCATCATCATTCCTAGATGTTCGGTTTATTTACAAAATCAATGCCGCGATGGGCGCCGATCACATACAAGTCCATGCTCAGTTCAGTAATTTTTTATTATTCTTCAGCTCAGAAATAAGTCAACTTACGTGAAAATTTTCAAACAGACATTTTTCATTGAGATCACTCCAAGCTGCTATAGCATAAGAAGACAAACTGACAAGCTATTCGATGATCATAATCAATTATTGAATATATCAGACACACACAATCGATACTTCAACACTGAGAAATGATGAAAACATCGGTATTTGAAATAATTTGTTTCATTTGCAGTATTTCGATACGCTTGTCCAGCAGAAGTCACGCTTGTAACACATGAGGTAATTTGTGTAACTTGGAATAGTTATTTTGAAACTTCTCCACTGACACATTCCAACCTATATTGGACTGCATAAAAACTTCATCAAATTTACCTTTTCGATGGATATCTGGATGAGGTTGGGAGTCAGTGTCGTCTGAGGTGGGTATTTCCGTGAGAATTGTCTCGTAAATCGATTTATTGGCCATCTTTCATCTGTAATAGAATATTGAAGTAATGATAAAAGTCAATAAGTCAATTTTTTCGTAACTAGTGTCAACAACTTTTGCGAAGATTATATCAATGAGATCCCTCAACGTAAGACAACTTCTCTAAAAATGATCCACTTAAACATAGGCAGTCTACGAAATAAAGTGGAAAAACTTGAATTTCTGCTAGAAACTCTTGATTTTCCTGATATTATTTGCCTAACTGACACGTGGTGTAAAACGTTTGAAATTTTGCATGTTTCACTTGATTCTTATGGCCTTGCTGACTACTTCTGTAGAGAGAGCATTCTGGGGGGTGGAGTGGCAATATTCGTGAGGGACATTTATGATTTTTCAGTGAAACAGTGTAAAATAAAAAAATTCGAAGAAATATTCGAGTTTTCCCTCATAGAAATAAGTGCTCATAATGCCAAATTTGATGTGGGTTGCTTTCATAGAGCTCCATCCAGTGATCCAAAGGTATTTCTCGAAAACATGGAACACTTTCTTGACTCAACACTGAAGCATACTAATGTGATTGCATTTATGTGTGGCGATTTTAACTTCAATATCGACGACAATATAAATGGCAACAATGCCACATCACTTTGTAACATTTTTTCATGTTACGGGCTGTACAAGTGCATAACCGAGTTCACTAGAATTAGTAAAAATAGCAGTTATTGATAATATCTTCACGAATATCCATACAGACATCAGTTGTGAAGTAATTCATGTCGATTTTTCAGATCACTCATTACAGAGTGTTTCTACACAAATAGAAGCTTCTGATAGACAAGGTACTGAATACTCGTATCACAGGGCTTTCAGTCCCAGCAATAAAGATTACTTTCAATATCTTTTGAACAGCGAGGAGATATTTTTTATTTTCTATAATATTTTTTTGAAACTGTTCAATATTGCTTTTCCTCTAAAAGAAAACAAGAAGCGAAATGAGAATAAAAAATTGCACAAACTCTGGATCACGGAAAGTCTTATTAACGAGGGCAAGTTCTTGAGGGAGGTTTATTCTGTTTGCAAAACGAATCGAGACAATGATGAAATTCTGCAACGGTATAGACTGCTACTCAATTGCCACCATGAAAAAATTAGGCAAGCAAAGAAAGAGTATTTCGGAAACCGGCTCGCATCATCTCAAAATAAATCAAAAGCTGCGTGGTCAATAATTAATGAAAATACAGGCAAAACACCCAAAACTGCGAAAAATGTTGAAATTATCAACAGTGATAATCTCATAACAGAACCTGAAGAAATAGCTCAAACCTTTAATGATTTTTTTGTAAATTCTGCGAAAGACCTGGTGAAACATGGCCGTCCAATTGGAGAGCCTCACAATGATATCAAAATAAATTCTCTATTTTTAAGTCCCATTGATGAAACAGAGCTGCGTGATATACTGAAATCAATCGCCCAAAAACACTCGTGGGGTCTCGATGAAGTTAACACCTCTTACCAATCTAATCAACTCATCTTTCGTAGAGGGTATTTTTCCTTCTTCGCTAAAAGATGCTGCTCTGGTCCCAATCCAAAAAAAAAGGTAACAAAAAAGCTGTCAATAATTACAGAGGCATAGCCCTATTATCACCTTTCTCTAAAGCTTACGAAAAGGCATACAACAGACATCTTACTGACTTCCTGCACAGGTATGGCGTTCTCAATAAATATCAATTCGGTTTTCAACAAGGATTAGCTACTGAGGACGCAGTTCTTTTCTTGTATAATTACATTCTTAAAAATATTGACACTGGTAATAAAACCTTTAACATATGCTTTGATCTTACTAGGGCCTTCGACACGGTGGATCATGATTTACTTCTCAGTAAGCTATACGACCACGGTGTGCGAGGCTCTGCACATAGTTGGATCAAGACATTTCTCCATAACAGAACACAACGTGTTAAATCGAATGTAAATGCGAATGTGCATTATTCTGATCCTCTTGCTGTCACCACCGGTGTCCCCCAGGGAAGTGTTCTGGGACCAACATTATTTATTTTATTCGTTAATGATCTCTGTACTATAAACAAAAATAATTTCACTACCCAATTCGCCGATGATACCTCTTTTGGTGTGCACGCTGATGATACCATTGTACTCTCAGAAAAAGCTAAATTCAGTTAATAACATGATATCTTACTGCTCCAGAAATGGCCTTGTACTAAACAACTCTAAAACAAATAGCATCGTATTCACTCCGAAAAATATCGATTATAGTGTTCTAGTAAGATACGATCATACTTCGATAGAACAAAAAGAAGTCATTAAATTTCTTGGGGTACAAATCGACTCACATCTCACTTGGGGGCATCACGTGGACTATATAACTAATAAGCTATCTAGACACTGTTATGTTATATGGAATCTTAGAAAATCTGTCCCTATGAACATCTTACTTAATTACCACTATGCATATGTTCACTCCACCCTCAATTATTGCATCATTTGATATGGGAATTCAACCAGAATCAATGAAGTATTAGTTCTCCAAAAGAAAATCCTAAGAGTTATGACTTTCAAAGGTCCTAGAGACTCCTGTAGGGATTTATTCTTGAATCTTAAAATTTCAACAGTCATCTCATTATATACAGTGTGTCCCTAGACCAGTGGGACAGTTGAATATCTCTTGAACCAATAGGAATTTTCAAAATATTATAAGTTCACATTATATCGCATTATGAGAGCTAACTTCAGGAATTACTATTTTTTATACGAGGGGCGCAAGAAAGGCTCACAAAATCGAACATCAATTTTTTCAAATGGAACACCCCATATATTTCAATATATCTTAACTCTCATTCCTTTAGGCAAATTATTGGTTTTTTATTTTTGAAAATCCGACAAGGCGTTGCCAAGTTATACCAGTGGTTCATGAAATGCAGACATTTTTTTAGACAAACCCATTATTCATCATACGAAGAATTTCTGGAATCGTTCAAGACTGTTGGTAGTCGGTAGCATATTCTATGATATGGAATACTCATCTTCTTCGAGAGTTATACAGGGTGGTCAGAAATATTATATGATTTTCACGAAATTCAAACTTTCTTCACATCAATTTTTCAAATAGTGCACCCTACAATATGAATTATTTTATAGCCCATTGGTGATTTGATTGCTTATGGTCAATGGTTGTGAAAGAGACATGTGAATTTCATCATCAGAAAATGCAAAAAAATCATCAAACTAGGTATTCTAGTGTAATTAACTACATAAGAGTCCCTACAAGAAACTACCTTCTTTAACTGACTATGATAGGCGGATAGATTTCATCATTGAGATGATGGTAAGAATCCATGATGATGGTGATTTTTTTGTCAAAAATTATGTGGTCTGATGAATGCCGCTTCCACAATAATGGGAAAGTTAATCGTCATAATGTACACTGGGCTGCAGAAAATCCGCACCGGGTTCGAGAAACCAATTTTCAGGAGGTTTGGGGAGTGAATGTTTGGTGTGGAATTTTCAAGAATAATTTGATTGGACCATATTTTTATCAAGATACTCTGAATAGTGAAAGATACCTTTGTTTTCTTCGAAATGAGTTCAGTAATCATCTTGATGAGGTTTCCCTTGGATACCTCAGAGAAATGTTCTTCCAGCAGGATGGAGCGCCGCCTCATAATGCTGGGATCGTGACAGACCAATTGAACGTTCTTTTTCCTCAACGATGGCTCGGAACAAACGGTCCAATAAAATGGCCGGCTCGTTCGCCAGACTTGACCCCCTTGGACTTTTTTTTGGGGGTATCTAAAATCAGAGGTGTATACTACTCAACTATTGAATCTGGAGGATTTGCAAAATCCAATTGTTAATGTTTGTCAAAGTATAACACCGCAAATGTTGGAGAACGTCACAAGAAATCATGTAATGAAAAATTTCGAAATGTGCCTTGCAGCAAACGGAAAACAATTCGAACATTTACATTAATATTATCGTCCCTTATTATCTGTCAACACAGTTTTTTTCTTGTTGAGACTTTGTTTAGGACAGTTGAATGGATAAATAGTTTACTGCATTTTTTTATTTGCATTTGCTGATGATGAAATTCATATGTCTCTTTCACAACCATTGGCCATAAGCAATCAAATCACCAATGGGATATAAAATCATTCATATTGTAGGGTGAAATATTTGAAAAATTTATGTGAAGAATGTTTGAATTTTGTGAAAATCATATAATATTTCTGACCACCCTGTATAACTTTCGAAAAAGATGAGTATTCCATATGATAGAATATGATACCGACTATCAACAGTCTTGAATGATTCCAGAAATTCTTCGTATGATGAATAATGGGTTTGTCTGAAAAAATGTGCATTTCATGAACTACTGGTATAACTTGGCAACGCCTTGTCGGATTTTCAAAAATAAAAAACCAATAATTAGCTTGAAGGAATGAGAGTTCAGATATATTGAAATATATGGGGTGTTCCATTTGAAAAAATTGATGTTCGATTTTGTGAGCCTTTCTTGCGCCCCTCGTATAAAAAATAGTAATTCCTGAAGTTAGCTCTCATAATGCGATATAATGTGAACTTATAATATTTTGAAAATTCCTATTGGTTCAAGAGATATTCAACTGTCCCACTGGTCTAGGGACACACTGTATACTTAACTGTGTATATTATGTGAAGTCACACAACGAAAACTTCAAAAGCAGAAAATAGTTGAGTCTAGTTGCAGGATATAATTTTCGCGAAAATCAGATTATGTCGATTCTACTTCATCACTCATCTCTTGTCTCAAGAGGTCCTCACATTATGTCAATAAAATTATATAATATTCTTCCTATCGACATTAGAAACCTCACAAGTCTTAATTCATTCAAAAATGAGGTAAAATCCTTTTTACTAAAAAATCCATTTTATTCCATCAATGAATACTTTAATCTACCCTAATCGATGTGTATCTACAACATACTTTATTATATGTAGTTTCAAATATAAGTTTTTAATCTGTATGAGTGAGCGGTTCTTTTTTTTCCTTTCTTTTTAATGTTGACTCGATTTTAATGCTAGTTTATCATAAGGATATTTGTAATGCGAATTTATGTGACGCAGTTTCTATGTTTATTTGTATAAACCTGAGGAAGTAAAGGAATACTACTACTACTACTACTACTAATATTACTCTTATCTATAAACATATAATATAATAGGAAACAAAAAAAACTTGTTAGCTCAGATGGTTAGAATACCACACTATAATATAATACAAAAAAACAGAAAATGTATTGGTCACGGCAAAAAAAATCAATTTCTAGAAAAAAGTAACATGGAATAATTATCTGAACCCCTCTGTTGATATATGTATATCATTCGTTATCGTTCAACTCATTTACAAAAACGAAACGGGAGTCTCCACAGCTACTTCTCTGCTTATATGGCGCTACAGCGCCTATCGCACCAAATAGGTAAAGGAGTAGCTGTAGATAGACTCTATCCTCCTTCTGGTGAATGAGCAGTTGAACATCTATGAATATCGTAGACACGTCAACAGAAGGTTTTTGCTGATTATTCGATGCTACTTCTTCTATGACAGTTGTGCGTTATTTAATCGATAGGCTCAAATCAGGAGAGATAAATGGACGTTTTCTGACATAGGCGAAGTAAAACAACAACAATCCCAAAATGCGATCTTTCTCGAAAAATTGGATTGGAAACGAGACAACGAATTCACTAGAGCAGCTTAGCCAGAAATCGATGATGTCCGTAGAATCCAGCATTTAGCGGTGACTAGAGCAGGAAGTTCTGGGGCGCCCCGTATATAACCAGACTCAGCTCAATGATGTTAATGTAGGTCGTCGATCAATCAGGATGACGGATCAAATCACTCAAAATCACTTATCAAATGAACGAAAAAGCACTGTAACTTCTATGCGTAATGTTAAATAAAATAGCGTAAATTGCGTACAACAGCACACCCAATGCTAATGAATGATAAAACGGTACTCATGGCCTGTTCAGTTATTCCTTATCAGCCAAAGTTTCAAAAAAAGCCCTTTGTTTTCAGTCCGAAGAATTCGAGCTGTCTAGTGAAATATCATAGTACAGAGTGAACGCGCAAAACAGATCGCATTCTAAGACTGAGTTAAATGAATTATTTCATGAAAACTTAACAACAGTTTTGAATATCGGATCGACTATAGTCACAAAGCTATAAAAGTTCGCTTCAAAGAACATATATGCACACTTAACATACAGAAGGTCAGAAAATCCAGGTATCGCCCATCTTCCTCTGCATGATGACCATTGAATTAGTGATAGCAATCTGAAATATCCTGAAATTCAAATTTTGAGTTTTGTCGAGAAAAAGAAAAACCTTCGAATTATTTTAATATCTGTTTTGGTATATTCACCCCGATACGTAACAGCAATACTATAAAGGAGCAAAATTGACTGACTATTTTATCTATTACGTATCGTATTCTTTTCGAATTTGGAGATTGCTTTGAAAAATTATATTGAAAAATGTTTATACTTCCCCTTGCCGCCGCGAAGTTTCGGAAACTATTCTGCTTCCTTTTTTCGAACCTTTTTGAAATTTTGTAATGTAAATTTTGAATGATATTGTTACGATATTTCCCTGGAAACTCCAAACAACACTTCACTACTTTTATTACAACTCTCTATTACAATACAATACAATCACTTAAACTACTCCGCTAACTATCCAACGCTCTGTACTGAACACTCCGATAAACTGTCTGTAATAGAAATTCTCTACACTTCGACTTCTGCACTAAGCAATACCAAAGCTCTCTTCCACTAAGCTAGAAATTCTGATAACTCTCTCCGAATAAATTTCCGAATAACTCTGCTAACTCTGCTAAATAACTCTCTCTGCGAATAAACTGTCCCCTCCGCGATGAAGTGTCTCCTTTTATACCTGCATACGCCTATGGTGAATTTTCGAGAGAGGCCTCGATGATGTGTATCGAATTCTCCACGCGAATCAACAGTTCCTGGAAAAATGACGTTCGCTCTTCGAACCCCCATATTACTCTGCATTTACGATCGCCAGGGCCGGCGCTAGGAGATTCGTAACAATATTTTCAATCATAATGTTGCTATAATTCTCATGGGTGACTTTAATTTGAACTCATTAGGATGTGATAAGCTTCTCCCAGCTACTGTCGCATTTGATCTTATTCCCAGGGTTAATGAACCCGCATTTGCTCTACTACTCAAAATATACTTGATCAGATCTATAGCAACGATACAGACTCCGACAAGTATTTGGTACAGGACAACAACGTATCAGATCATCGAACAATTCTTACATTCAGAAGAATGATGAGTGATACTAACATCAAAACATTAATAACCGTACTGAAAAAGGAAAACTGGGCAGAAATTCATTCAGGAACAGATGCAGAAACAAAATTTAACTGTTTTCATGACAATCTCGTTCACTACTTCAATATGCATGTCCACTGAGGACAGTTGCAGTATCACGAAACACTGACAGTGGAAGGGAATGGGTAAACGAAACTATCAAACAGTCGTGTAGAGAATGAAAAAAATTATTTCATGCTCAGAAAATGGATCCCAAACTGAATCGAAACTATAAGACTGACAAAAAAAATCATTCTGACATTATCAATGCCACAAAAAGTCAATACTATATGAATGAAATTCAATCATCTTCCAACATATACGGACAACCTGTATTATATTATTCCTGCACTGACCGGTAAATCTACTCTAAGAAACAATATTCTTCTGTATTCTTCTGAAAATGGATGATGAGGAAATAAATAACCCACAATCCATCTCTGAATTCGTTAATGTTTTTTTCATCCAGGCACCCTATGACACTATCAACAAATTATGCAACACAACATCTTCTTTCTCGAAGAAAACCGATAGGAGTATATCCAATAGCTTCTTCATCAGATAAGTAACATAAGTAAGAAATTACAGATATTATAAAATACAAATTCAAAAATAAACACTCCTCTGGTTCTAATGAAATTCCTGGATTTCCGAAACTTTTACCCATAGAATGAATGTATCTCTCCAAGATTCAGATTTGAAGATACTCTTGCTTGTCTTCTCCACTCTAAAGAAATCTGATACACAAAAAGTGGAAAACTTATCGTCCCATTGCAATCCCTCTTGAATTATCTAGAATTTTTGAATGATCAATGCTCGCACAACTTTCTGAATGCAAACAACTCAATCCACCCGAACCGATATGGTTTCCGTGGAAGACTTTTCAAAACAGGTGCAATTCACGACCTTTATAAAAAGATTGTCTATGCCGTTGAGTTAAGGAACAATTCAACAGGAATATTCTGTGACCTCAGTTGAGCCTTCGACTGTTGAGTTGTTTTTACATTCCGCTATTCTTATTCTCAATGATCTTGATGTTTCATGAGTATAAACACTGGCATATTCACATAGGATACTATAACACAATTTTGCTCCGTTCAAAGCTTGGTTTCGGCTCAATAGGGATCAGATCATGTTCTGTTTTGAATATTGTTTTTGGTATCTATAACCTATAGGTACGTTTGATTTTTTCCGATGAACATTGAATATAAGTAATGATCATTTCCATCTGATTTTTTCAATATTGGTGTTTGCTCTATAGGAACCTTTTTTTTATTAACAAACTCATCAGGATAAGCTTTTTCTCTGAGTGAATTTTTTATGGTTTTCATTTATCTGTCCCAAATATCTGAGTTTGATATGATTTGTGCTCTGTCTTAGAGATTTGGGAGTGAGAAAACCATTCATTATCAATCAAGTTATCCTTATAATACTAATGTTCATTATATTATTTGCAAAGTACTCCCCATTCGTATAGAAATATCCTGTGAATGGTATCTGTTTGATTCGAGTTTCGTGTGTTTGACATACAAATTGGGCAAGACAAAGTGGCTTCCATGTGATTCAATGCCCGACGCGCCATATAGACAGGGAAGTAGCAATTTTAGATTATATTATCTATTGTTCATGAATGATATACACATATCAACAGAGGATTTTTGCCAAATATTTTATATTATTTTTCTTATAGTAACCTACAAGTAACTGAGTCCTTGCAGCACATACTCAATGCGAGTCTGTCGAAAATTCGGCGATATAGTACTTCTACTCGATACCAACATTTCATACCTCGAGAAGTCCCTAACGGTACTTTTCGGTGGGATTGAAACCTCTGATGTGAAATTAAGAACTTTTTATGGAAAATAATTATGAGGCATACCATTAAAAAATATTTTATTTAAAGAATCAAAAATCGACCGATATTTTTCTATTCCATCTTTGAGTGTAAAAAGTACTTATTACTAGGGGATTTAGACGATTTTGTGTCTCCAATAATAACAAAGTAAACTTTCTCCACCATTATATTGCAATTTACAGATGCTATTCCTCGACAACCCTCAAGGAACAGTCCGATAGGTTTTTGCTTGTATTGAAAATCATTTGTCACCTAATTTCATTTTCCAGTAGCAGAATTCACCCCGAAATTTTTTGAACCCACTCCTCACAGAGACATTTCGTTGACCTGGACGGGGTAGTTCCACATGAGCATGTTTACATCATTAAGTGCCCACGTGTGTAATTTAGTATTTCAGATACTAACTAGATGATAAGAATAATCATTATTCTGTTTTTTACCTCACTGACATTTGTTAGTGGATTTGAAGATATTTTCTAGTATACCCAATTAGTGTAGAAAAATCTAATCATCAACCAACTGATAATTATACGTTGATTATGAAGTTGGCGCATTCCAGAGTTGGACAAATTCACTTCTTTCGTGAATTGAAATCACAAGTCACAATTCACGCGAAAAAATGAATTGAACTCATGAATTGACAATTCATCAGAAAAAAAATAATTGAAGCCACAAGCTAGCTTGTGAATTGTTTCCTTGCCAGAGTTCAAAATAGGGTTTTCCGTTGATCAGCTGACGCTCTCACCTTTCCACGCAAAAATTGAAAAAATGTGTATCTGTAGTAAAATTGCACTTTTTTTCAACAAAAGATTTTGATGAAAAATATGTCGTCTTTTTCAAATGTTTCCCAGATAACAAGTGGTGATATCTATGGAAAATATATAATATTCTTTTGGCATGTTCGTAGAAAAAATTAAACACTGCTCTTTGGCAATTTGTTTCGTCGATGATACTTGAGTCACGGACTCACTAACTTTTCTCTAATTGAGGTGAATCGGCGATTGATCCCTTTTCTTATCGAATTTCATCACCACTGCTCTCCAGATATATCATCAATGTCTTTTCATTGGCATTTTCATCACAGTTGGTTGATCCCACTAGTAAATTTTTTCGACTTCTTTGTTGTGATCTTGGAAACCTCCCGAATCTGTTTCCCTCTCGCAGGTATCTTTTAAAAATGAGACTCAGAACCTTCATATATCTGAGATGAGAAAGTATTCGCATCTCTTCTCACACAGTCTTTTGTACATCGTGTACACTCGACGATAAAAAATAAATTTATGATAGGTATACCTGGGATTTCCGAGAAGTTTCAATTTCTTAATCAAAAACTAAAAATTCATAATAGACATAAATTTGTTAACAGGGCTTCAAGAAGATTCACTTTTATTTCAAAGATCATATTATTCTAGAGATATATATATATATATATATATATATATATATATATATACATATATATATATATATATATATATATATATATATATATATATATATATATATGTATATATAAATATAAAGAAACCGCGTTTTCCAAAACTTGACAAAAAATTTATATATTGTTCTTCAAATCTGGTGAAATATTAACCTGAGTATAACAAAACTATTCATAACTTTTATTCAACAAGTGATCACTAACAGATGGCAAGAATCATATAAACCAATTAATGTTCCTGAAACTCCTGAATATACGCAGACTGTAGCTAGAGGATATCTGTGAACGACAAGGTGCTCCCTATAACTTCATTGGCTTGTTTAGAGAATAACGAGAAGCATCTGCGCTTAGAGAATGGCTTGTGTATGGTGAATCTGAATTGTGGCTTCAATTCATTATCGTGATTTGAATTCACAAAAACAATTCAGAAATCAAAATTCGCTGAGAAAAAAATCGCAACCCACAATTCACAATTCACTTTTTTCAAAGTGAATTCAATCCAATGAATTGCATTCACCAAAGATGAATTCAATTCATTTCAAATAAATTCATTTTACAATTCTGTCCAACTCTGGCGCATTCGTAAGGTGAAAATCGTTCGTCAAACTTGAAGATTGGCTAGCGATCTTTTCGTAGGATCACGTTCAGGAGAGATTTTACACCTAAGGATGTCATTGACTGCCAAGTCGTACCTGCCAAACCGTACTTGAATTGGAATTCTCATTGACAGAGTGGTATACTTATTCATAATTTTGGTAGCCAACGAGATCATTATCAACACCAAAATTCATAACCTCACAGTCATGAATAAGACATAATTGTTGAATCAATTCAATTTTCCATCTCGAGCCTCTATTGTATACATATTGCTCAACCAATCATAGAAATTTTAAACAGCTTTTCAAAATTATAGTGCTTTCAAAAAAGGATGTAATGGCCTGAGAAACAAGTATATTGGTACAGGGTGCCCAAATGTTACGTTTTGTTAAATTCAGTTGAAGTTTATGCGATTTCTTCAAATGAAACACCCAGTATATCCGTCTGTATTCGTATTCTGCATAGTATTACCTATCTAGTGATACCAGCAGAAGGCATAAGTGAAGGTAATTCCCATAAGAGAATCTAAGGTACTAAGGTACATTCTGCAAATTTTGACTCATTCAAGATCGTTCGACGGATGATCTGACGCATTTGACGGAGCGTTAGACGTTTTTGATAAAGCGTTAAAAACGTCTAACTTTGACAATACCAAAATCAATGAAGACTTCAGGATCGCCAATAGCGAAATTTCTCGCGCCAGGGATCACTCTTATAGACGGAAGTCAACACAGACTCCAGCTCTGTGTAATGACATTCAAATCATTTTTTCTGGTTCTATGTCTCTTTACTTCAAATGAATCGAAATAAATCGTCAATGAGACTTTGTTATTCATTGAATTGTACTGGTCTATACTTGAAGGGAAATACATATCAACTCAATCTGATCATTCGACCAAACGGTAAAGTTTTTCCCGGTGAAGGTTTTCATTATCACTACTCTGGTTCGGGTTTAAAGACCGTCGTTTTTTGGAATTTCTTCCTGACGTTTCGCTGGCGCAAGTGGCTAGCTTCTTCAGAGGCTCATATATTTTGAGATAAACTCCCATAAAACTGATGCAGATGGTGTAAACCTCCAAGAGACATCGACATCTGCTGGGTGACGACCAAAGTCTCAAACTCCTACGCACCTAATCACTCTCTTTCCATTGTCGTAGTCATCTTCCTTCAGGGTGAATGTTATCAACCTATGGACGAGTAATTGCAATACTGCCATTTTATATTGTGGACAGTAGAACAACATCAAATGGCAGCACTGCAATTCCTCGTCCATAGGTTGGTGAAATTTTCTTTTGAGGTAGATAAATACGACAATGAAATCGAAGTAACTAGGTACGTAGCTAAAGTGAAAGGTTTCAACTCAGAGATACTTGATGAAATAATAGGAAAATGTGAATTTAGAAAAATATTTCGTGGATCTTCGACTTTTTGAAAAGATGAGAGTAGCAAAGAGTTTACAGTAATCCCAGATATTCGATAAAGCACATAGGAAAATTGCAAAGGAAATTTCTTATGATTAGAACAGCTACTTGGTATTTCGAAAGATTGCAAAAAAAACTCCTCAAGCCCTAGCTGGCGGGGTATAAAAACTTGTTTCGAAGAGTATTATGCATACATGAGATACAGAAAGGAAGGAAAGTCCAGTGTCGGACAATATGCTCTGGGCAATAATAATATAATTGAGGAAAGCAATTTGACACTGATTGAGAATGTGTATGACATTACTACCCGATGCATGAGTGTCCGAAAATATCAAAATATAAAAATTGTATGAATTGTGGCAAAGGATCTATTCCTCTTATCCCACTTTTTAGTTTACTGTTGGGAAATTGATTAGTACCTAACAAACGAAGTCCACATCTCGGACCAAAAACTTTGTGGATAGGCTTTGCACCATCTCAGAATGTGAAGTATGTAAAAATAGCTAACCCTTGTCTTCAGATTTAGTATCAGTTGTCTTTTCCTGAAGATGCTAAACCTTGTTTGCAAAACGCGCATTGCGTGCAAATATCAGTTTGGTGTTAAGGTAACTGATCATTACAAAAATTTGCAACTTCAACATCAGAACTTTCAATCTTATCGTTTTTTCGAAGATGTGCAAATCATTCATAAACAGAAAAAAAGTCTATCACCAGCTATTCTCCTGCCTATATGACGCGATGGGCACTTAATCGCATAGAAGTCATTTTCTCTCTAGTTACACTTAACATTTACTATAAATAAAAAATTTTGTCTTTGATTTCCTATAATTTCACAAAAACCTCGCAGTGGGTGATAAAAATTAAATTTGAGTCCAATGGCTATCAGTATCTTTCAGAAAGATGTAGACTCACCGAGCTGCATACGAAACATGTATCACTCTAATGAAGACTTTTTAAAAATATGTTTACAAATAATCGTTATCGAAATATTAACTGACGACGAAGTCGAATGAATCAACGTTATTTGTATTTTACTCAAACAATACAAATAATCCAGTCAATGACGTAAAAAAAGTGTAAACACTCTATTTCTTCCCTACTGCACCGATTTGAGTGAAAATTTGAATTTAGGTTCTACTTACTATCTTTTTCAAAGTCTATCCTGTGCCGGGGGTTGCTTTTTTCTTGGGGGTGGATGCCACACCCCTTCTTATGGGTGAAAAAAATTTTATTGAGAATGAGTGCGGAAATCGATAAATTGACTAATTGTAAGCAAATTTTGTTCAATGAAGTTTGTAGATTTTACTTTTTTGTAGATACTATTGTTCTCTTCATACCGCGCTTAGTTTTGACGAGGGGAACTTTTGTAATAGACAGAAATGAAAGTTTTCGAAGGAGTTCAAAAAAGATTTCATGAGTTTTTCCCAAAAAATGCATTTTGGTGATTGAAGGTAGAAAATTTACATTTTGGCGTTGGAAAGTACCAATCAAATTTCAACAAGCAATAATTCCTTTTGTATTGAAAAAAACTTCATAGAACAGAAGTTGCTAAGAATTAGTCAATTTATAGATTTCCGCACTTATTTTCAATGAATTATTTTTCACTCCAAGAAGGGGCGGCATCCACCCCCAATAAAAAAGTAACCCCCGGGACAGGTTAGACTTTGAATTAGATAATCAGTAGAAGCTAAATTGAAATTTTCATGAAAATCCGTGCTGTATGGGATAAATACACAGGAAAATGATCATTGACTGGACTAAAAGTAATGTGTCAATGTCAGATAACGACAAAATGATTTTTTGTGTTCTATATGCTATTTCGATCACAGGAGACTTCCGAAAACCTACAAAACTGCTAGTGAAATGTCACCATACCAACAGTACTTGTGAACACAATCAATATTTCACTTCGTCTCTGAGATGGACAAATGATGAACGACAGTATGTAGATTGACGTGCAAAATATTTACTGACATCTTGGTTACAAATTACTGTTACCATTTATTTGGTGAATATATATATATATATATATATATATATATATATATATATATATATATATATATATATACACAACGCTATTCAAATTCGTTTCTGTATTTGGAGATCTCGTAAACGATAAGAGATAGAGTGTTGGTTGAACTGTGGCAAAGTTGCGTATTTCAGAGACCTATTCAATGATGTAATTCGCAAACATATTGAAAATCTGTCTACATTTCGCTATTAGCACTCGATGTGGTCTACATAATGTGTTCATGAATGTGGTATACAGGGTGTCATCTGACTTAGGCCACCCCATCTTTTCAATACGGACCTGTAACTTTTTTTCTGGATCGTCGACTTTCACTTCATACTAAGAAATTAAATTTTATTTTTCATGATGTTTTGGTAATATTATATTATAATTTGGTGAATTATTCCCTTTCAAATTACGTCCCTGGGAATTGGTTGACTGAGTTAAATATAAACACAACTTACACGTCTCCCTATGTACCGTAGAGTTTTTCGAGAGTATTTTTTTCATTTTTAGGTACCATTTCATATTTCTTCACATTTTCAATGCTTTGAGCGTTTCCAACAATGGAATTCGAACAGCAAAACCTTTTATGATTATCTGAAACAAAATATCTACTTCAAAAATATGTAGATTATATGTATTTTGATAAGTTGAAAGAAAATGATAGCAATAATTACATCCGAAACGAATACTATAATTGAAATGAAAATTGAAACAAAGTAATTTGAGTATATACACAAAAAAATTGAGGGTGCAATACATATTCGAATTGGTTTCTTTCCATTAATAGACAGTTTGGAACTCGTCTTTCATATTTATTACCCTTGATACGCTCCTTTTCGAAAGCATACAAAATCCTGTTTCTTAAGTCTCCCATATTTAATATCTCTCTGTCAGCGTAAATCCTATTTCTCAATGTGCCTCATAGAAAATAATCGAAAATATAAAGATCTAGTGATCTTGCAAATCATCTCATTGGTCCATCATTTGCTATCCATCTGTCAACAGGTCGAATGGAAGCAATACCCACGTTTCTCTATGCACCATAAGAGATTCTTGAAGATAGAGAGATCTCAACACCCCATTTTCGCTTGTTACTATAATACTCATCTATAAAGTTGCTGATGTCTTTGTTTACCATGTTTAATACCGATGAAATCTCAGTAGACTATGAGAACAATTTTCGATAATATTTTAACGTTTTTCATATTCGTTTTATATCTTTGAGTTGATGGGGGTAGAAACGATGTTTATTTTTCTGCTTATCAAAATACATATAATCTATTTTTGTTGTAGATATGTTTCAGATAATCACAAAAGGTTTCGCTAATCGAAGTTCATTGCAGAGAACGCTCAGGGCAATGGGAATGTGAAAAAATATAAAAATGTACCTGAAAATAAAAAAAAAACTGTCGAAAAACTCTACGGTACATAGGGAGACGTGAGACGTGCGTTTTTATTTAACTCAGTCAACCAATTCCCAGGGACGTAATTTGAAAGGGAATAATCCACCCAATTATAATAAAATATTTATCGAAACATCCCGAAATATGAAATTTATTTGAATTTCTCAGTATGAAGTGAACGTTGACGATCCAAAAACTACATTAAAAAATACAGGTCCGTTTATAAAATTTCAAAGATGGGAGTGGCCCAAGTCAGATGACACCCTGTATAAAAGATTGATATTTTGATAGCCCGCATCAAGTGGCAATAACAAAATGTGGACAGATTCCGATATGTTTGCGAATAAAGATACAAGCAAAAACATAATTTGGGAATTTCTAGGACCAGAAGGCTACATTCGATTTTTTACATCATTGAATAGGCTTTAAAATACCCAAATTTTCCACAATTCAACCGACACTCTATCTCTTATCGTTTACAAAATTATATATATATATATATATATATATATATATATATATATATATATATATATATATATATTACATTCACGAAATTAACCCTCCTGACAAGTTTATGTCCATATGTTCGAGGTGTATCGTGAGATGAATCCAGATGTTTCAATCTTTGTTGAATATCTGCGGTATAGCTCCCCAAACAGCACAAATTACCCTGATACCATCAATTGAATATTAAATGAAAATATTCAATAAATTATACGATCCTTTACTATCACTTGTAGATATTTCAGGGGTAACCCAAATATAATACTATGAAAAAAAATCTAGTAGTAATTTCAAATATTTCTGAGTTTTTCAACTTCTTCCTAATGCTAGAAAACACTTTCTGTTTTCTATTGGAAATGTATCAAATTCCAATAATCTGTTTAATGTTTCTGTATTTTCAATAAACATATATATGATAACATTATATTGTTCTAAATTGTTCTAGAATTGTTCTAAAATTGTTCGTTTCCATTAACCAGCTGACGAACGTCAACCCTCAGTCGAAACTTGTGCGAGCAATGGATCAACGAGGCCATACCTTTTAACGTGCGATTACCCAGCACGGTGGCCCGGCGAGGATTCGAACCCCGGCCTTCCGCTTGATAGGCGGATATGCTAACCACTACACTACCGAGACCACATTGTATTGTAACATTATGAATTTATTCTTCATGATCGTTCTATGCATAATCCTAAATAAGTATTTCATAGGTTTGTTCTGGTTCGAAGATCCAGAACTGTTTCAAACCTGCGCAGGACATGATGCGTAGAAGCCAAAAATCCCAGACAGTCCAGGACAGTCTCGAACACTTGGTTGAACCAGAACGCTCTTTTTGAGTGACCACTGCGCCATCTTTCGTATACAGGAAGCTTTCAGTTGACAAGTGAGCAGCTTGAAAATTAATGGTTTCAACACAGTAGGTTTGAGTTTTGAAGTTTTCAGTTGGCTGCCATTAAAAAGTATTTTGGGAGTTCACTCAGTTCACTGTTTGTTCGTCATTCGTAATCGCAGTTTGAATCGTTCTTTAGTTTTTTTTATATTTTCATTATTTTTCTTGAACATTTTTGGTACCATGTCAGGTAAACATTGAGTCAAAAAGTGCATGGTCCCGATACAACTAAAAAATAAATATTTTTCAGAAGAATATCAGTTGTCAGAGTTTCTAATATAAAATGAAGAAAATTACGATAGGGATGGAGATAACTTTTTTAGCAGGGAGAGAATCCTAATACTTTTGGATTTGTATAAATCATACAAACCAAAAGTAGGTAGAGGAGAAATTAAGAGTATGAAAAAAATGTGGGAAAAATTATCCATAGATTTATCCAATAGATGCCATATCACCATTCACCCTTCGAAATGTGAAAACAAATTTAAAGTATTGGAGCGATCCTAGAAAAAAAGTGGCTGACAACAATAATCAACTTTAACAAGAAGAAACTAGGGCTATGCCACAGCTTACAACTTAATAAACTATAAACAAACACCTACCCTACCTGCCTACCTGCGACTTGAACTTGACTGCGCATGCGCATCGAGAACAGTTTTCATCAGTTCTCGCTCAAGAGCAAAAACAAGTCGTGATAGTTCAGGACGGTCCGAGATCATTTTAAATGCGAAACCAGAACAGGATTCATCAATCCGAACTTGTCCTCGATAAACCAGAACGCTCTTTATTAACTGCGCATGATCCTGACGTCCGAGTCGTCACTGACTGTTTCGACAGAGTTCACTATTCCTAATAGCAAACTGACAACACTTCTAGTCGACCGACGATAAGAGATCTACCAACCGCGTAATTATCTTCAGGAGAATATTTATTCAAGTAAACGGGCATCGAAAGAATTCATTTCATCGAAATTCCTATGACGCTCTTCCGAACGCCACCAAATTGGCTCAGGAAAACTATGTGATTGAACTGATTGAAGATCTTTCTTCGAATTATCACCTGTATAGTACCACTAGTGGTTGAATTATTTACGGAAATTGTTTCACGAATATTTTGAAAATTATCCCGAGCCAAAGGCCCATAATTTTCGTGAGCAAAAAAATTCCTAAGGATACGCATGGTATTCGGTAAGAAAATTGCACACCATATTGAACACGAATTATTTGAAATTCATTTTTCAGACTTTCAAAGTACGTCAAGATAGGCTTGCAGATCCAGCAATTGAATTGAAATTGCCTTATTCTGTCGTGTTTGATTCAGCTTATTCTGTGAGCTTTGAGAAAATGAATCGATTCGGTCAAGAAACTAGCGAAGTTATCATTGTACCGAGTTTAGTTGCATAGAAATATAAGCTAGATTTTCAACATTGTACGTTTAAGTTACGTACGTTGGTAAAAAAAATGCAAGGATACCGCCGCCTGCTGCCACCTCCTAATATTTTTGTGAAACATTTCAGAAGATATGGACGACAAAAGGTTTGTTCTGGTTCTGAAAAATTGTGGTTCTCGGAGGTCAGGAACATGCGCAGTTAATAAAGAGCGTTCTGGTTTGTCGAGGACAAGTTCGGATTGATTAATCCTCTGTTCTGGTTTCGCATTTAAAATGATTTCGGACCGTCCTGAACTATCACGACTTGTTTTTGCTCTTGAGCGAGAACTGATGAAAACTGTTCTCGATGCGCATGCGCTGTCAAGTTCAAGTCGCAGGTAGGGTAGGTGTTTGCTTATAGTTTATTAAGCTGTAAGCTGTGGCATGGGCCTTAGTTTCTTCTTGTTAAAGTTGATTATTGTTGTAAGCCACTTTTTTATAGGATCGCTCCAATACTTTAAATTTGTTTTCACATTTCGAAGGGTGAATGGTGATATGGCATCTATTGGATAACTCTATGGATAATTTTTCCCACATTTTTTTCATACTCTTAATTTCTCCTCTACCTACTTTTGGTTTGTATGATTTATACAAATCCAAAAGTATTAGGATTCTCTTCCTGCTAAAAAAGTTATCTCCATCCCTATCGTCATTTTTTTCATTTTATATTAGAAACTCTGACAACTGATATTCTTCTGAAAAATATTTATTTTTTAGTTATATCGGGACCATGCACTTTTTCACTCAATGTTTACCTGACATGGTGTTAAAGAAAAAGAATGAAAATATAAAAAAAAAATAAAGAACGATTCAAACTGCGATTACGAATGACGAACAAACAGTAAACTGAGTGAACTCCCAAAATACTTTTTAATGACAGCCAACTCAAAACTCAAACCTACTGTGTTGCAACCATTAATTTCCAAGCTGCCCACTTGTCAAATAAAAGCTCCCTGTATACGAAAGATGGCGCAGTGGTCACTCAAAAAGAGCGTTCTGGTTCAATCAAGTGTTCGAGACTGTCCTGGACTGTCTGGTATTTTTTGCTTCTACGCATCATGTCCTGCGCAGGTTTGAAACAGTTCTGTATCTTTGAACCAGAACAAACCTAAAAAGAGATGCCCCTTGAATGAATCAAATCTAATCAGAACAACTTGGACATCTGCTAAATATGATGCATGAATGCTTTTATTTAAGTTGTTGGCTTGCATGAATCCACCTTTATATAACCCCAAATCAAAGACCGCGGTCATGTGACGTCACACGCATCAGCCTGCTGACAAACAAATCGTATTTCCATAATTAACAAATCGTATTTCCATAAATAACAATGGTAATTCAATGAGATTATAATGTGCAATTCTGGGATACAAAAATTATCAGTACTCAAATCTGCTCTTCTAGTTGCTTGAATGCACAATTCACGTCTCTTAACAACAAGAGGATTAATATTCTTTCTATTGTCGAAAATAGAAGGGAATCGATGGATTGAAACTTCACAATCGCTCCAAAATGAGTGATTACCGAGAAAAAATATTTTGAAATATGACACAAAAGCACAATAAGCATTTGTAGATTCGTTTGTTTGTCCAGCAGGCTGGATTTAAAACTGTCTAATTTACTGTCGTCTGTCAGATATGTCCGCAGTCTATTTAACTTCTGCTCGAAGTTGGTAAGTGACATGTTATGTCAAACAAAATATGCTCTGCTTATGTCCAAAAATTTCCACCATAATTCGCTGCAGCTTACCCATGCGGGAAAAAATTTCCGATAAAATCCTCAAAAATACCTGAGTTGCCATGGTGAAGCTAAACAGAATGAGCAATTCATTGGTCAAAAACTGTTGGTGAAATTTTGCAACAACATACCTATGTAGCTGATATAATCAGCCTATTGATGAAAATTCATGATAACATAATTGAATAATACTTTATTATGTGTAGGAAATTAGGTATTTTTTAGAGAGAATGAGGTTTAATAGTTTATCTGATGGCATGTCATAATGACAACGTTATGTCACTCAATTTTGATGACATAAGGAAGCTCATTATGGTACTAAGTACCATAATGAAATTCTATAAGGAAAACATGTAATGGTTATTGCCGTTACAACCTGATGACGTTGTCAAGGAAATGGCAAAGCACAGCTCACTCACCTACTAATATTTGAAACTACACAATACTTACTCCTTTAAAAATAGTTGTCATTGTGACATGTCGAAAATGCAGTTTTTAATTTTTCGAAAATGTATTGATATAAATGCCATCAGATAAAATTTTGTATGTAATACGAACCATAAACAATCATTATGGCACACGCCGTGTTATCGGACTCAGCTACGCCTCGCCCGATAACATTCACGACTTGTACCATAATGATCGTCTTTATGATCCTTATTACATAAATAACTATTGTTTTATAATATTTGAAAAACAGAACTCATAATAATTGATTCAAGTACTGAGTACTTTACTGATAATCAACAACAATTTTCCTTGCACTACTTGGTTGCAAATGAACGGAACGATCCGCATATTGTCTATACGAAGCGAACGACCAACCCGACAATGTACCACCATATTTTTGAAAAATTCAACAAAAAGTCAGTGGAGAGACAACTCATAAGTGAAGAAATTCATTCAGAAGTACAAAAATGCCAACCAATATGATGAGCTTCAGTCAGAGACTGCAATCTTTTTCTCATTCCATGTCTGTACTTGTCCAGATCCAAAAATCGTATATATTATTGTTGCCACGACATACAGAAGTGAGGCCAAGTAAAATATGATTTTCCATTGGTCAGGATCTTCCTAAAAAAATAACAATGAAAAATAAATATGTGGCTTTCAATCGAATCAAATCTTATTTTTCAGAAATGAATACGATAGTAGTGGTTTTGCTTGCTATTTATGACACTTTATATCAAACGCCATCTGCTCCGACCGAAGTTTTTCAGAATATCACGTGTGAATACTCGCGAACCCGTCAACCAGTCATTTGCAAATACGACAGATAAACTCTCAAGAAGAGAATGTCTGTCCTATTAGGGGAACGAACCCAGAAACTCTCGGTCATGAACCGGACCCACAGCCACATACAAAAAATGTCTCGTCAATGATTCTGATGATAACTGAACTGCATCAACAAGTTTGTAACATTTGAATAATAGAACCGGCAGACTTGTCACAGAAGGTTAGTATGTAGACATTAAATATACTGACTCTAGGTTAATGATTGTTGATGAATATTTCCATTTCCTGCAGTTTTCTTTTTCAATTATTGTTTCCAGATGGCATTCAGAATTATATTTGAAATAAATGAGTATTTTAGTAATGAAACCGTTGCAAAGGTTCGGCTGAGAGCTACTCACCTCATCAGTTACCACGTACTGAGCCAACGTGGGTGCTAGTGCTGAAATGATGATCGCGGCCTGATTGGAAATACCCATCAAAGTACCAGAGTGGTTAGGAGACAGATCCATATGGTTGACAGTGTGTCCACTGAGACAAGCGCTACTGACGCCGCCTGCTACGATGAGAGCAACAACAGCCATCGTATCATCATCTTCTCTGCATTTGCCAAGGATAATTAATGATAAAGCGGGGATAATCAAACCTGAAAATATGATTCAATTTGGTTTTGGTAGGACGTGAATTCATAGCAAATGTTCTATTGGAAGTCTTCACTGTGTCGTTATTGAGTCCTACGAAGTCCAATCATTTCTGATGTGATGACAATAACAATTAAGGCTGGGGGCGGGGCAGAGCTTAACAACATGAAGATTTCGTGAAAACTTGAACCCTTTATGAAAACTGAAGAAAACACAACCACCCTCCGCTGGGTACCTACACTAATAACCTGATGATAATCTGAAATCGATCAATTTTGATGTCGTATTGGTGAACCATCAAACTTCAATTCTGCCCCTAGCCTCCTATCTCTAAGTAAATATTCCCTACTACGGCAATCTCTTCCAATTTTTCTTCATGGCAGCTCTCAACGTACAAAATGCAACCTAAATAGGCAGATATTGTGAAACGAAGTTAGATAGCTAGAATTCCTTAATGAGACAAATTTTTCTCTATGCCACGAGTGAGAAAAAAGGACCTAACGGGAAATATCCCAAATAAGAATAATAACCGAGATATTGGTCAAGAAACTTATACAGGAAATCAAAAAGCGAATATAGGATTCTACAAGAAATAATCGTTTGTTGAGGAATGATTTGTGAGCTCTCGGAAAACAAAATGCAGCATTCCAAAATTGAAAGAAATTAATAATATTTGAAATTCAACACTTGAGCTAAGTAGTTTTATTATTCCTAACCTTGTTAGCAAATTGTACGTCGAATGCAAATATTATAATCTTGATAATTGATCTATATGAAACGTTTCAGCTTCTACACCAAAGGTCCTAATCTCATCGTTTATTATTACTTTATACAGATCACCAGATCAAAGCTCCAAAAGGTTTCCCAAAGTAATTCCTAAACTTAATGTCAGTACGATATTTACAGGAGAAATAAAATTAAACATCAACTCCTCTCGGAAAGTGACTGTCGATAAAATATTTACTATTCTTGATCAAAAATCAGGAACCGTAGCCGTAGGATTTTTTGGGAACCTACTGACCACTTTGGTGTAGTTCTTGAGTGTCACGCACAGCCTAGAAAGGATTTCAATGGTGACATACCGACCAAAAACAGATAAGGACATATTTTGCTCATATAACCTTCTCGAGATAATAGTTGGTAATTTGTAACTGATAAGGATTCTATTGACAATAAGTTCACAAAGATTCATTGATATTATCAATCAAATTTTTTTCTCATAAATCTGAGCAGTTTTGAAAAATGCCAGTCCAATTCATATTGAATTGTTCAGTGATGATTCAAGATAAATGAGGAATAAATTCCAAACACTTAGTACTATTCACAAACAGGGTACCAATTTGGTTTCCGAGTGAAGAAGGAAATATAGACTGGAAATTTCCGAAGCTAATACGAGAGGGGAAGATAATCACAAAAGCAGATCTGGCAATACAAAACCAGCTATGTGACATGTAATATACTTCAAATCATCAGTAAACGAATATTCATCTACGCCTGACCAACTAAACTCACCTATTTCCAATTACTTCTAGGAACTATATAGGTTTTATAGGCAATAAACTGATGCCAGGTATCTCATTCGAATTCAATGAGGTGGCTTTCAATTCAGTGAAAGTTGTAATTAGTGGATTGATCTTCGAAAGAATTGGAATTGTATAAATGTAGGGCAGATTTTCAAGCAACACCAAAAAACTTCTGCGTTCATTAAAAGCAAACAATCAAACACTATTCCTACTATCCTTCAGTTATACTTTTTGTATAAAGTAAATTTGACTATCACAGAAATACAAAAACTAATATAGGTAGAGGGCTTAGGGCATCTGAGGACCTTTCCATTCACTTTTGACTGTGAATAATTTTGATGACAATTCACTTTGAAAGATCTCTGGTCTGTGTACCGTCTAGTGTGCTAGTTTGACCTTGAATGCACTACTACCTACAAATAACATTGAGCATATTCCACAGTCCATCTCATCGGAGTCTTCCACTTCGAAATGGTCAAATATTTCTCCGTTGGTGTCTACCTCATCACCTTCCAACTGCTTCCACTGATGATTGTTAATAAAACCGGCTGCCAGCAAATGAAGCTTTCATTTCTCACTGCCATGTTGCTATTGATCAATTTTACAGGTTGTATTCTTCGAAAAGAATGCTGAATAATAAGATCTGAATCCACAAACTGAACTTATATATGATGGTGATTGTGATGGTAATGCCCCCCACCTGTTGAGTGGTATATATAAGCGAAAGAATTCAATAAATGGATGTAATATATTCAGTTTCGATAGTTCTAGCTTGAATTTACTTTGAACTTGAATGAAGAAAATGTCAAGCTTCTTACAATTTTTTGTTATATCAACATTATTACATAACATTATTCAGGAACTTTCAACGATATTTGCATAGCATTTCAATTTTGCTAATGGGGCAGAAATAATCGAGTCAAGTAATTTTACTACGGACTTGAGTTGCCTGAAGATGAAGTATGAACTTAGCATCAAATTTACTATGACAAATGTGAATTTTGTACTAAAAAATTTTCAATAACCATTGGACTCTATCGATGAACGTTTTTCGTGTGAAATTCGAAAAAAAACACACCCCAGTTTTGTGTGACGTCAGAAGCCATTTACCAACTTGGCTCACTCTGATTGGTCGCCGGGTGGGACGTCATCTATTGCACACTTAAATATGGGAGCTACGTATTTCCTCTTCATCAGCGCAACAAGAGACGTTCCTCTGTATTACATCAACACCATATCTACTATTTAACGCTTCATTTTAAGACACCCTGTATGCCCAATTATATCACAATTATGTATTTTCTCAAACGATTCAACACCCTGTGTATTGCCGCTGTTTTCTGAAGCTTTATTTTGGAGCACCCTATGCATTGACGCCATGTTTTTTTCTTCAACACTGTATTTTGAGACACTACAGATATTTTTTTTCCATTTTTGCATGGAGAGGTGACAGCGTCAACCGATTAACAGAAAAGCCCATTTTGAACTCTGGCAAGGAAACCGATTGATGTTTCGTTTTGCAATTAGCAAAATTAATTGTGAATTGATTAGAGTAAGAATTCACAAGATAGCTTGTGGCTTCAATTAATTTTTTTCTGATGAATTTTTAATTCATGAGTTCAATTCATATTTTCGCTTAAATTGTGGCTTGTGAGTGCAATTCACGAAAGTAGTGAATTTGTCACATAGTTTATGACTGAAACAATGGTGTGCGGTTCTTCAACTGCTTGCCAGTGTCCTTTAAGCTCCTTGGGAAAAACATATTTTTTTCAATTGGAAACATTCATTCAACGAAAAATCATAATATTCTAGCAGGAGTATTTTGCCAACAACTTTGATGACTTTTTTTGAATGTGGTAACTTTCAATTCAACTGTCTTATTATAGGTGAAGGCTTGTGTTTAGTTCCCATTCAATTGTGAGGTCAAGTAATTTTTTTATTGTCACTACAATATGATATAATTAATGATGGATATAAAATATTATAATCATTTCATCTTTTATATTATAGGGAAATCCTGACAAATATTTTTTGTAGGTACTGTTTGAGTATGGGTAAAGTTTATCCTCTTTATGCGTGAAAGCACTCTGTGTATTATTACCAACGGATCAAGTCGATTCGATATCGAAAAACTGTACATTATTTCGCATCAATGGCTGGAGTGTAAACATATAAAGATCATCCATGGATTCCCATATTCCAGTGCCCTTTTCCTAAAATTCCTCACTATCATTCTAATAGTTGTACATTCATCCACCATTATAAATGATTTTTATGGTTTTTGCTTGAACGATGGGGCCCTTTGATTGCACATTTCGATTACATATTTGATCTATATTCAAAATAGTTCATTTTATGGAACAATAAGTCACATAACGGACCAAAATGAAAATTCACTGAGGAATTATGTTCAAATCAAATATCAATATAAGACCAAATGAAATCAAACTTCCAAAAAATATTGAGGAACTACATAGCCTCCAAATCGAAAGATGATTAGCCTTCAAATTTTCGTACTCAGGTAATCATTCAGAACTTGATAATCGAATTATTGAAATATTGGAAGAAACTGAAGATGTTTTTTCAAATTGTTACCGATTGAACACTGAAATCACGCATCGTGAGAGAACTATTATTCGAAAATGCACACAAAAGATATGATTATGTTTTGTAATTCAATTTGTTGCAAAAATAAAACCTAAGCTCTTCTGGATACTGATAGAGCAGAATTTCAAAATAGGTAGATTAGATTAGATTATATGTTAGGAACTTTCGTGCTACGAGCCTTTACACCGCGACCATTACAGATCTATTGTGTTTGTCCTCGAGGACATTATAGTGGTCCAAGAATCAAAGAATTAATATATATATATATATATATATATATATATATATATATATATATATATATATATATATATATATATATATATATTATAACTTATTTTTGTTCTTGCTTACGGCAGCTCCTTTTTTTGAGGCAGAGGGTCGGGGTAAGGATACTATATGTTATGTCAATTTTTCAGTGGGCACCACCCAGCTTTGCTGAAGTTAAAATTGGGAAATAAAGGGTGAAATGAACGATACCTTACATAACGAAGGTACAAATATTTATTAACTTAATAATGTAATATGACACTATCTCTCCTATGGTGCTGAAGGGGTTGAAGTCTTTGTTTCAAAGTATGACCACAATAAACTAATTTAGAAATATTGTTTTGAATATTCGAAATATCCTCCTTTCATAGTACTACGATTGGGTTACACAATATGTATGTATATCACACTTTTATCAATCGTAAACATCAATAACAAAGGTTACCCTACACGATCTCGACGGTAAAGAAAATGTTCCTTAAAATATTAGGAGTGTTGAATTGTGCCACGGAAATCCTATAATTGAAACTTGAAGTGTCGATATTACCACCGGCTTGTACTTGCATTCACTTTGGAATATCAGAATTCGAAAAAAACAATGGATGAGTCTGACCTGCGTGTCCAAAGATGTGGAATTGCCGTCGGAGCTGGCCGAATAATTTTTGTTTTTGCCCAATTTCCTCATACAACCTTACTTTCCATCTGATAGGCTCAATTTCCTTTGCTTTCCAGGAATAAATTTCAGGTGAGATACTAAATGCCCCCGAACCATAAATGTTTTTCTTTTTTTCTCAAAAAAACAGCAAGGCCGGCTGATCTAAAATTGTGATTGAATGCCTGTGTTATATGTCCAGACTCTCAAAAAAACTCCACCTACCTTCTCACAATGGAATGGCCTTTTATAATATGAAAACTCTATTCGTAGAAAATATTCGCAAACCGTTTTCTAATTGTTTATAGGTGTTCACTAGCCACCATGAATTTCAGAGTGAAAACTCCACGACAAATCTATGGTTTTTGCGCAGTTTGGCGATAAAAGTCGGTGACCGGTTTTTATTTCAGATTTCTACTCAAAACTATCGGGCGACCAGGAGGTCGGAGGAGTTTCTTCGATTCAATGTGGGTTTGTAGTGTACAGGCTGTTTCGCAAATTGTGCTTCAAAACGAATTCCTATTTAGATGGGACAATTTGTCGTTACACAATCACCCCCCTCCATAAACAATGAAAATTGAAAATTTTCATTAGGACCTTCATTTTTTTTTATAATTTTTTTTTTAATAGACTCATTCTTCTCCATCCACACATTTTATTTTTACATTTTTCAATGCCCTACCCTAATCAATCTTAACTTAACTATTTACATTATTTTCTTAACTATCTAATCGAACTATCTTCCTATACTAACCTTATTCTTGAACATTGACAACATATCACCTACTGTCTGGAATCACTAAATTTGGTGAGACCTGAGCATATATGAATCAAAGGTACTTGTTCTACCGATTAATCCCGATCTGAATCCTCGGACAGTTTCGTTAGCGAACCCGATATAGAACCGAAATAAGGCTTTAAATCTTTCACATGCCAATTTCCGGCATTTGAACCGTCTTCATACCTAAGAGAGTACAGTAACTTCGAAATTCTCTTTTTTATGATACACAATACGTAACGTGGTGCTAGCTTCTGAGCAAAACCGTGCGCAGCGTCCGACAGGACTTTATTCCGCTTCCACACCCTATCACCTACAGCAAACTCAATTTCACGTTTCCGTAGATTGTAGTTACTAGCGTTGCGTTTGTAGGCTTCATTGAGCCTTTTCTGTACAGATTCATAAATCTCCTTCAAATTTCATAGACTTTCAGCATATCCCTGTCTAGATGTACAATCGAGGCCTGGCTCACCAGAACCTCCGTAGTAGTCTCCTGTTGCTGGCACTACCCTTCCAAAATTCAAAAAGGTTGGACTGTAACCCGTAACTTCGTGTTTCGCAGTCCTTAACGCAAAACCGATTTTGTAAATATTTTTGTCCCATGATTTGTGATCACCATCAATGTAACTGCGAATCGCAGCACCTAAAGTTCTATTCGTTCTTTCCACGAAGTTTGCCTGCGGGTGATACCTCGCTGTATACCATATCCTCGATTTATATTGTTTCACGAGTTTTTTGAACTGTGTACTAATAAATTGTACGCCATTATCGCAAAGTATGTACTGAGGTACACCATACACCAAAAAAACCTCGTTCTCTATAAACCGAGCAATATTGGGGGTTTTCGCGGTACGTAAGGGACAAAGGATTGGATATTTTGAAAACCAGTCACTCACGACCAAAAGATAGGAATAACCATTGGAGCTTCTCGGCAATGGACCCATTAAATCAACGGAGATAATCTGCCAAGGAAACCTCGCCTTCTTTTCGGCTCCCATGAATCCAAATCTACCAATATTAGGAGATTTTTGCGAATTGCATACGTTACAAGCTCTTATATAATGATATATGTCCCTACGCATTTTTGGCCAGTAATAACTGAGAGATATTCGAGCATATGTTTTTACGAAACCTAAATGGGCAGCTTTGGGATCATCGTGGCATGATTCAATGATGGACTTACGCTGAGCTTTCGGGACCAATAATTTCCACTCCGATATATTTGTTTGCAACGGGACTTTCGCGGGAATAAGTTTGTACACATAACCTTGCTTCACACACCACTGTGGAAACATTTCCGGTTGATCTGAAATCTTTTGACGCATATTTTCATAAAATGAATCAAGCTGTGTCAGATCAACATCTAGAGTAATGCAATTGTCCTGATCAATTACTTCTACATATTCTTCCTCCTGAATTGGATGATCGACTGGGTTACGCGAAAGGGCGTCAGGCACTATATTGAGGTTTCCTTTCCGGTGGACGATTTTAAAATCAAATTGGTTAAGCTTTACGCTCCATCTGGCGAGTCTACCAGAAGGTTCGCGCATATTATGCAACCATTTCAAGGCAGCGTGATCGGTGAGCACCGTGAAATTTGTACCTTCTATAAAGGGACGAAATTTATCGCAACCGAACACTACAGCCAAACACTCGCGTTCGGTACAACTGTAATTCCGTTCTGACTTAGATAAGCTTCTGCTCGCAAAAGCTATCGGTTTTTCGATACCGTCTTGTACTTGTGTGAGGACACAACCTATACCTGTATCGGAAGCATCAGTTTGTATACAAAATGGCAGCGAAAAATCAGGTGATGCAAGAATAGGAGCCGAAATAAGAGCTTGTTTAATATTTAAAAAAGCTCTCTCCGCCTCTGGTGTCCACAAAATTCCTTGGCCTTTTTTCCGCCCTTCCAGGAGAGCATTAATTGGTGACATGAGTGTACTGAAATGTGCAATAAAACGTCTGTACCAACTGCACATTCCTACAAAACGTTTCACTTCAGTTGTAGTTCGGGGTTGGGGAAAATCGATCATCGCAGAAACCTTATCGGGGTTGGTTCTCAATCCAGACTTGTCAACTATGAAACCCAAGTATTTTAATGATGGTTTAAAGAACTCGCATTTATCTAGATTGACTGTCAAATTTGCGTTTTCTAGACGTCTAGCTACCTCCTGCAATAGGTCTAAATGCTCCTGAAATGTTTTAGAGACAATGATTATATCGTCCAAGTACACAAAAATTTTTGGCTCAAGCTCTGCACCGAATACTGCATCCACGAGCCTTTGTTGGCATTGGGCTGCATTTGACAAACCGAATGGCAAAACTTCAAAATGGAAAGAACCTCGCCCTGGAATCGAAAAAGCTGTTTTCTCTTTAGAATTTTTAGATAATGGAATTTGCCAGAACGCGCTGCGGAGATCTACAGATGAGATATAGCGAGCATTATTCAACATATTGAGGATGCGATCGACGTGAGGCAATGGGTATGAATCCCTTTTTGTCACTGAGTTTAGTCTCCGACCATCAAAGCAAAACCGATAATCGCCATTGTTTTTTTTCACAAGAAGAACTGGGGATGACCATTCACTCATAGATGGCTCCACCACTCCAAGCTTCAACATCTTATCAAGTTCATTATTGAGATGACTCAGCATGAAAGGGGACATCAAGTACTGTCTTTGCCTGAAGGGTTTTGCATCACCGGTGTCAATGTGATGTTCCATTTTATTTGTCAAGCCTATCTTATCAGTGGGGCAAAGTTTTTTGAACACCTCAATAACTTCTTTCACTTGTCTTAATTCTGTTTCGGAAAAATCTTCCCAAGTTCCAATGCGGTCCTTCTCAATTAACATTTTAGTATCTACGGAACAGATCTCCAACCCTACTGCATTGCGCCCGGTCCATGACCTTTTGCCAAAATCTACTACTATTCCAAAGTCTTTACAAAAATCACTCCCGAATATAAAACTTTGCTTGAGAGATGGAACAACCAAAAAGGAAATCACCCTACATGCTTGTCCAACACAAAGTGGTAAATCTACTACACCCTCAACTGTTTGTCTCTGGCCATCTGCGGTCTTCACAAATTCGTGGGATGATTTCTTGATTTTCAAATTGAACAATTCTAATACCTCTAAACCTGTTTTTCCCACGATAGAACTATTTGCCCCCGAATCTAAAAGCCCAGTTATTTTATGGTCCAATAAGTCAACCGAAACGTAGGGTCTATTATCCCTAGATTTTTCTACAAAAACCGGTAATGCGTGATTTTCCGATTTCGAGGAACCAATTTCATTAAAAAATTGTTTTACCTCCCTTAAAATTTGTAACTGCTCTATGGTACTATTTGACGATTGAATTTTGGATCTTTGTGAATTTCTGGCTCTCTGATTAATATGAGGTGGAATCCGGCCAGACAGATTCACCTCCGTTGCCCGTTTCCCGCGCACCTGCTACAATTTGCAGTAACTACATTCTGTTGACCGCATTTATAACAGAACCGTTTACGTTTTTGTCTACAATTCCTGAAAGTATGGTTTGCCTGGCCACAGTTCCAACACTTAATTTGATTCCTTAGAAGGTTACTTTGATTCTCTACAGCTTGAATTCGAGGCACTACTTGAAAATTTCTCTGAGTATTAACTGGCCTATGACTAACGTTATGATTGGTTTGCCTACGAAAACTTTGACTAGTACCTTGAGAAGTTGATGGAAAATCATTGCAACAGTTTCCGCTATTACAGCATTGATGACCGTTATCAAAATTTCTTTGATGATGGTGGGAACTTTCATTACTTAAACTCCCTGCAGCTGAACCAATTTCCTCCACACAATCGACGTTAGAGTGATTTGATCGCGATGCGAGAACTTCCTCCCATCTTTGACAAGCTTTTGCTAACTCTGCTACAGTTGAAAAATCATTTAAAGCTACTCTCTCGAAATATTTGTACAAAAGATTTTTTCTTATGTTATTTATTTTTGTCAGCCGGAGGAGAACTCAAACGCCTGAAATATCCCTCCATTTCTGTAATAAATATTGTTATCGATTCTTGAGGACGTTGTTTTCGTTCTTTGATTGTTTTCCATACCAACTCATCATTATCTTTTGGAAGAAAATCGCTCCTAAGTTGTATCTTCAATGATTCCCAATCTTTCACTAACGTTTTTGCATATCGCCACCAATCGAGCCCCCTCCCGGAAAATAGATCGACTGCCGAAGCATAGAGCTCAGCCTTACTAACTTCGCGTGCGTTTGCTAGTTCCTCAACCCGCTCTATAAAAGCTTCCACTCCGAAAGTTTTCGAAACTCCGTCGAACGTTACTCCCCATTTATAAATAGAAACCGGTTTCGGCTTCTGCGCAGGCAAAGTAATTATTGGTTGGTTCTGCGCAGCTACCTCATTTTTTGCAACATCCGAATTAGCAAGTTTTTCATAAAGTTCAGCCTCTAGTTGGAGACAGGTCGCGTATGACTCATTTTTAAAAGAAATTTGTTCAGCTGTCGCATTATCTCCCAGTTGAATTCTTTGTACCCTAGCGGTTATATGCATCAATCTAGAACGTAACCTCAAAAACATACTATCAGTGGAAGGTCCTTCAAACTCATCGACTAATGCTTTAATATTTTCTAAAGTTTCGGTAATAGCTAGACTCTCGTTTGCATAGTTGAAATCAGGATCAACTATTATCAATGCCTTGCCTTTCTCTTTAATTAACGCTCTACCAAGAATTTTTCTTTTTTCGTGAACATCTCTACTAGTAAGTATACCCCTAATCCTCAACTCATAAGTGATTTCATTCGCTAGCAGGTGATTCGGTCTCATTTCTTCTGCCATTTTAAAAATACGTTACGTAACACTACCTTGGATAGATTTAAAATATTAACATTCAATTCGACTAACATCCAATTATATTTACATCTACTATACAAAAACGAAAACCAGTCAACCGCCTAGTGGATGTAATGTTTGCGATGTTTGATAATGCACAACAAATAAAAACGACAGAGTAAATCAAGCAAAATAACCTTTCGAAAAAATTTCAACACACTAATCAATCACCTCGTACAATTTGAATGAAAGTTATCAAATTTTTTTTTCAACAATCTCCAAGTACATATAAGTTCATCAAATGAATCGATAATCAAGCGACTGAATCAATTTTCTATTAATTATTATCAAATTTCATTAGGTATTTTATTTCACTGAAAATCAATATGTTTTGCGAAACAGTCTGTACAAATGAATGCAATGTGAAGCAAACAATCACAGAACTCGAAAAAAATCCGCTCGGCCCAGCAGATGGAAGAAAAGGAATTCGAACTCGTTTTTTTTTATGGTAAAACACAATATGCTGAATCACAAAAGAGTAAATTTTGTAATTCTGGCGATTTTTACACTATCGAGGAATGCAATGCAAGTACAATTTGACACCGGTATGAAGAAAAAAGTTTATGAAAAATTCTATGAGAATATTTCAAGTTTCATTACACAAAAATAATTTGATAATTTCACTTGAGAGACTTCAAAAGTATTTGAAAAATTGGCAATACTAGAAAAATCGGGCCCCACGTTCCAGCGCCACTTTTTATAACTTATTTTTGTTCTTGCTTACGGCAGCTCCTTTTTTTGAGGCAGAGGGTCGGGGTAAGGATACTATATGTTATGTCAATTTTTCAGTGGGCACCACCCAGCTTTGCTGAAGTTAAAATTGGGAAATAAAGGGTGAAATGAACGATACCTTACATAACGAAGGTACAAATATTTATTAACTTAATAATGTAATATGACACTATCTCTCCTATGGTGCTGAAGGGGTTGAAGTCTTTGTTTCAAAGTATGACCACAATAAACTAATTTAGAAATATTGTTTTGAATATTCGAAATATCCTCCTTTCATAGTACTATGATTGGGTTACACAATATGTATGTATATCACACTATTATCAATCGTAAACATCAATAACAAAGGTACCCTACACGATCTCGACGGTAAAGAAAATGTTCCTTAAAATATTAGGAGTGTTGAATTGTGCCACGGAAATCCTATAATTGAAACTTGAAGTGTCGATATTACCACCGGCTTGTACTTGCATTCACTTTGGAATAGGTATCAGAATTCGAAAAAAACAATGGATGAGTCTGACCTGCGTGTCCAAAGATGTGGAATTGCCGTCGGAGCTGGCCGAATAATTTTTGTTTTTGCCCAATTTCCTCATACAACCTTACTTTCCATCTGATAGGCTCAATTTCCTTTGCTTTCCAGGAATAAATTTCAGGTGAGATACTAAATGCCCCCGAACCATAAATGTTTTCCTTTTTTTCTCAAAAAAACAGCAAGGCCGGCTGATCTAAAATTGTGATTGAATGCCTGTGTTATATGTCCAGACTCTCAAAAAAACTCCACCTACCTTCTCACAATGGAATGGCCTTTTATAATATGAAAACTCTATTCGTAGAAAATATTCGCAAACCGTTTTCTAATTGTTTATAGGTGTTCACTAGCCACCATGAATTTCAGAGTGAAAACTCCACGACAAATCTATGGTTTTTGCGCAGTTTGGCGATAAAAGTCGGTGACCGGTTTTTATTTCAGATTTCTACTCAAAACTATCGGGCGACCAGGAGGTCGGAGGAGTTTCTTCGATTCAATGTGGGTTTGTAGTGTACAGGCTGTTTCGCAAATTGTGCTTCAAAACGAATTCCTATTTAGATGGGACAATTTGTCGTTACAATATATAATGTTCAACCTCACCTATCATATTCATCAACTTTCTGGTCATTCCTATGGAACATACTTTTTTGTTTATGAGCCAGTCCGACAGGAAACTGAAGAAAAAAGCTAGAAGCCATTGCACTAGGTAAGGCATCGAAGACAGCAAACCATTCTGAAAAAATAATGTTTTCGAAAGATTAAACTGCTACTGTAACTTCCATCGAATGTCATTGCGTACAGATAAATGAAATGATGTTTCCAAATCGAGAATATCTCAAACCGTTTCTAAAATATACGGGGAAAACCGAAATGGTCCGTTTCCTTTGCGCTGGCGCCTCTATTTTTGGGAATATGGAAATGTGTTCAGGAAACGTTATTCTCTATTTCAAATTTGCTTCGATGAGCTGTACTTTGATTTTCAATACGACGTTTCGTTCCACGGGCGCCACCCTCAACTCTATTTTTTTAAATACGGACCTGTATATTTTTAAATAAATTTAAGAGGTCTTTGTCTTACTCAGTTCAGATATGTATCTTACCTGATATTTGTTTCTACGTTTCTGCCCATAAATTCCATCATCAAGGTCCGAACAATGGAAATCCTCCCCTTCGGAATACGGTCCTGATTTTATTTTTGTTTGTATTTTGGAAGGATATTTGACTGAAGTTGCGTGGAAACGTTCTAATAAGAATTCTACTTTGAATGATTACTCAAACATGAAAACAAACTGAGAAATTTTATGGTGCGACGAAAGTCGGTTTACAAATAATGGATGGTTCAACAGGAATATTCATTATCACTGGCGCCAGGAAAATACTTATTTACTTAAACCACTAATTCTCAAGAGAGGTTCGGCATCAATGTCTGGGGTGTTTTGAATACCAAAATCATTGGTCCCTACTGTTTTGATACTTCGTTGACGGGGGAGTTGTATCTTGAGTTCCTATAGGAAATTTCAGGCGATTTTTTTAAGAATTACCTCTGAATATCCTAAGGAAATATGAATATTTTCAACACGACGGAGCACCACCGCATCGCACACGAATTTGTAAAACCTTTCTCGATAGGACTATGCCAGGAAGATGGAGAGGAAAAAACGGTCCTAGCAATAATTGGTAGTAATGAGTGTTGTTCTTTGTTATTTTTATCGTTTCTTTAACTCAATTCTAAATAGTTTCAAGTTTAATGAGTACTTAATTCAAAGTAGAAAATCACCGTTTGCCTGCAAAGGCAAGAGCAAAATCATTAGAAATTGAAATTCGAAAATTTATTTGCTCGGACCATGATGATGGAATTCATGGGCAGAAACGTAGAAACAAATATCGGGTAAGATACCTATCTGAACTGGGTAAGACAAGGACTACTCAAATTCTTAAAAAAAAATACAGGTCCGTATTTGACAAAATAGAGTTGAGGGTGGCCCTCTTGGAACGAAACGTCGTATGGAAATCCACAGCACATCGAAGCACATTTGAACCAGAGAAAAAATTTTCCAGAACATATTTCGATATTCCTAAAAATATATAATCATATATTGAATATGACAAAAAAAGGAACTTACGGCCTGCAAACTGAACTTCATTACAGAACTCATATAAACAGGTATTTCTGTCAACAGAGTCCAGTATCCCCACGTATAACAGGTCTGCGTGATGAGAAGAGCCCAAAACGGTACAGATTTGAGAATGTCCATCCAAGGTGTGGGTAGATCCTAAAAATAGTGAATAAGTATTCATGGTCCGTGTACCTATAATAAACTAACTTTGGATTCTTTTCCTTGGCTGAGATTTGTTTCTATATAATTTTTTTCGTCCTGGCTTATATTTGGATGATCCGCCGGGCTATTGCAACCAAGCCAAGCAAAAAGGACGTTCCAAGAAAGCAACGCAGAATAAAAAACATAGAAAACCATCGGCCATCCATACCAACTTGATGCTATGTAACCACTTAATAAAGTACCTCCCAACAAGCCACTAGGTCCACCTGCAATTATTGTCAAAAATCAATTGTTTTCAACGTGAATTCATAAGAAAAATTATGTATTGAAACGAAATCAACGAATATGATAAAAAAAATTATAAAATATTCACGTAACTTCTGATCATGAAGAGAGGATAGAAAATTTATGAAAAACATATTCTCATTAATGAAGCTTTTTGATTTCTGAGAGAATTGTTGACAAATGGAAAAATGTCATTTCTTCATTGTTCCAATGAGAATCAGTTCTGAGACCTTTCAAAAGTAGCCCAGAAAAAATAATCATATTTGTTATTCAACAACCATTGCATTTGCAATGTTCCTGTTCAAGTAGAAAAAAAATTGTTGATCAGCTTATGCATATTCAACTGGAAAATCACGATAAAAAATTTTTGCTGGCGAATATTACTGTTCATTCATTTATCCAGTAAGTTCCGGGATCATTTCAATTCAAGATATTCAATGAGCTGAAATTATATTTTTTATCAAATGGGCCGTGCGTGTCTTTCTCAAGCCAGAGTATCCATTTTACGACTTCAACATTCTGCGGCACTTTGATTTTTCTAAAAATCATGTACACGCTATTCCGAATCAGATGACACCTCGTTCATATTGTTCGGAGGCAGAAAAAAAGTTCGACCTGACCGAGTGTGGGGTAATATAAACTGAATCATTGTTTTCTTGAATAAGTTGCGAATATAATGTGATGATTTGAGATAGGTTCGAAACTGCTGAATTGAATTGGTTAAAATCATCCCTTTATACAGTGAGTTACCTCGAGTTTGCAATAATTGGAAATTTGTTCATTAGTTGCACTATCAAGAAATTAATGTCTCCAAATCTCTAGCCCAATCAAATGTACTCAGAATGGCTTCAAATCAAACAGCAAACAGACCAGGACAAATGATGTTGCTTTGATTCGAGAATGAGAATTGTATAGAAATAAAAATCATGCTCAGTTCCAACATTGGAACATCCTATCATTTTGTTTTTATAAATTTTGGACAACTCAAGTATGTGTTTGTTTTCGTTTCAGTAAATTACATGATCAAGTCACTCTGGCAGAACTTCTTCCAAATCGAATCGTATTCATGAAATTAACTTTCATTCACTTTAGTAACCATATTCAACATGATTCAAGAACATTTTTCCAACTAATCAAACATCGGAACTAAATATTCTTCAAGAATTCATTTGTTTTTTCCAGGGCTATTTGTAACAGTCCTAGTAAATTTATAATATGTGAAAATCTTACAGGCAACTGTACCTATATTATTTGTCTAGTAAATTTCATTGAAATCTGATCTAATTTGAGGCAATTTCAGGAATGGTATGAACATAAAAATCATACACTAATTTCTTCCGCATTATTTATTATTCGAAAGGAATTTCAGAAAAATATAAACCCAAGTGAATAACAGAAATATGCCTCAAATTTGAAAGTGATTTCGTCGTGGCTGCTTCTGATGTGAATCGAATACTGGAGAATATTTCAAGTATCATTTGTTTATTTTTCAACGGAAGGCCTTGGCTTCGAATTCAATCACAAGTTTCAAACAGCTTAGCTGAATGGCGTTCTGTGGTATATCTCGAGATGATAGTTCCTGATTCTGGAATGAATTTGAAACTTTACACCTGCCCTGTATACTTTTTGACATGGAGCCATTTTTAGTCCACACGATTTGACTATATTCAAGTTGAATATAGATTGTGGAACTTATTGAAAAAAACTATTTGTTGTACATTCAACGGACCACACTATGAGTTGTCACGATTTCAAAAAAGTGAAAATTGACCTCGCAGAAAGTTCTATAAATTCACCTGCATGAACGAAACTTCCCAACCTACTCCTTTCATTCGTTGGTACCCATTTTCCCAATAAAGCTTGAACTGAGGGAAAGAGCCAGCCCTGACAGATACCTTGAAGAAATCTGCAAGCCATGACACCGTGAGATCCGAAATTAATTGCTAGAGTCGGGAGTAGCAGTCCCAATAAGGAGCATGTGGTCATCCCAACCACGAGAAACCATTTGGGGCCGTAACGGCTGGCCAACCAACCATAACCAGTTTGTGGCAACATATAACCCCATAGGAAAGCAGATAAGACCAAGCTTTTGTCCGTCCAGTTGAAAGTCTATAACAAATGTGCTCATGAAATTTAGGATAATATAATGAAAATCATCATATCATAATTTGATCTTACGAGTAAGCTAATATACCTATATACTCAATGAAAGAGAGTTTTTTCAACAGACTATTACGTCCAATAACAGGGCAACACAAATCGACAGATTGGTGAGTAGTAGTATAAGCTTCTAGACTGTATAACCATAACGTGATGTGAAGGGAACTCATGAAGGTAATTCTTCAATTGAAAGAATCGAAAGTTTCGTATCTAATGTTTCTCATGTACTCTTTTTGACATAAGATTTCAACTAAAAATGGGAATCTGTTTCTGGTCATATAAAGACAGCAATTCATCGGATATTGCAAAATTATCTGAACTGCGTCAAGCAGTTCAATAAAAATTTCATGAAAAGAAAAATATGTCTCATAAGTATTGTTTGAACGTCATTTTTTTTGTGGTGGATCAATATTTGTTCCGTAGTTTTTTGGGTTTGTAATCTACCACAATCTGAAAAAAAATAAGAATTAATATTGGAATCTATACAAGTGTAGAAGGGCAGATTTTCAATCTACCTCGAAAAGTTGCTGCGTTTATTGAAAAACAGTTCTTTCTGGATAGAACAAGTCCAATTAGTCAGCAACTTCTCGTATAACGCAAATTTTGCCTATCAAAAAAATAATAAGAACTGATTTATATGAAAATACTTATCTGTCAACGTTTCGGAAACTAAATCTGCTTCCGTTCTCAAAACTTCTAGGCAAATACCTCGTATAGACAATTTTCGTGTTTGACATTTGTCACTGATATGTGGTGTTTTCGATCAATTGAATCATTTTGTTTTCATATTCATCTGTGTCCATGATAACTATAGCATTTCCCTTATCAGCTGGAAGTATTTTTATACTTTCATCACATCTTAAAGACTTCATTGCAGCTTTTTCAAATTTGCTCAAAATATTTTTAAAATTACAAGGTTGCGTGAGTACCCGTTTGCATTCAGATCTATAGTCACCAGCTATCTCTTCTGGTAAATTATGAGCTGTACTCTCTATTGATGTATTCATTTCGATAGTAGGTGAAGTTTTTGGAGTTACTGCAAAGTTCAAACCTTCTGCTAATAAAAGTTTCTCATTGTTATTCAATATTCGAGAAGATAGATTAACAACGGTTTTCTCGGCAAAATTTCGATTAGTAAGGGTATTTGTCAAATATTCATGCTGCTTTTCTCCAAAAAGATTTCTGAATTTATTAATATGAACTCCTTTTCTATCGTTATCAAAGTTTTTGTAGGAGTGTTGAATACAATTATATAAATAATTGAATTCGTTCTGTATCATATTTTCTTTCATGAATTGTTCTAGTCTAAAAATATCATCTTCAAATATTACCTTGTTCCTTCAGTGAAATTGTATTTTCTCTCTTACCATAGCATACACGAAAATTGTCTATACGAGGTATTTGCAATTGAAAAGGAATTTGCCTAGAAATTTTGAGAACGGAAGCAGATTTAGTTTTCGAAACGTTAACAGATAAGTATTTTCATATATATCAGTTCTTATTATTTTTTTGATAGGCAAAATTTGAGTTATACGAGAAGTTGGTAACTAATTGGACTTGTTCTATCCAGAAAGAACTGTTTTTCAATAGACGCAGCAACTTTTCGAGGTAGATTGAAAATCTGCCCTTTTATACTTGTATAGATTCCAATATTAATTTTTTTTTTTCAGATTGTGGTAGGTTACAAACCCAAAAAACTACGGAACAAATGTCGCATAACTTTCTTCTAACGAACATTCGTTGAGGTTTCAAGGCTTTCAATAGCTCCTACATTTTTTCTGTTTCATTTCCTATTCTTTATAATTTTACTGAACCTTCGATTTCCTTTTTTGCCTCAATATAATCAAATTCTGACTGAATCGCACGTTTTTTCATACTCACCTTAATATCTTCATTGGCACTTGCCGTTTGATCGTTCATAGCTACGATACTAACAGACAAATCCACTCGCGTAGCGGTAGCAATAAATACCAGTAGGGTGTATATGAGTATTTGCTCATGCCTCTTACCAAGTTTTCCAGCTGAAAAACACGTAGAAAAAGTCATTGAAATAAGTTTGTTCGATAGAATCGATGATATCAAGTGAGCTTCCCAAAATAACACTAACCTCATGTGACATGAGTAATCGACACAAAAATGTCAAGTTATCACTCTAATTTTAGATATATCGTAAATTGCCTTTCAATTTTTCCCTGTTAATAAGTGCTTCCAGTTCGATAATTGTAACAAATTAGTTTGAAAAAGGATAGGGTCATTGCTAAATTTTTCCGGAAAGAAACATATACATTTTATTTATCAGTGAAGAAATATGGGTGTCGCAGTGTGTTGGTGAAACTTGTCGCAATTTATCGATAGAAAGCTGAACTATCAATCGCATCGTGAGGAGTTGTCAGTTTGTATTTTTTCTCGCAAAATGGTGATGGTGGTAGGTATTTAACATACTTCCAGGGCCGACGGGCAGACAACGTAAATCATTTATATAAAAGTATGATCTGATGGCCCCTCAGGCGATCGGACATATTGGTTAGTCTGATTCCAACTCTAACCAGCATTAACATGTGCTCAAATTAGAATTTCGGGTAAGACAATCGGAGCATGTCCTTGTACATCATTCATCAACCCAAAATACAATTATTTCAATCTCATCGATACCTCTGGTGATATTAAAAGGATAATTTCTTGTGGAAGTTTTCCTTTTAATATGGTATATCCGAGAAAATCAATCGATTGACAAATTCTGTAAACTGATATATCCATAATATGAATATACCCAAATTGGTTATCCATTCTTGAACTCCCAGTAACACGTGTATCTGTTATTAAAAAAAAACACTAGTACTCATTTTTTGTAGATTTTTGGACATATGACGTTTCGTACAACCACCATTTGAATGCATGTGACGATCTTCTCATCACGACTTTTCTCTTATAAATCGTTGATTGCAATTTCGCATGCCGTCACGGACTCAAATGGCAAGTTATGATTTTTTTTAGATTGACCCTACCCTAGCTACTTCTTTCATTGATCTGAAACCACCCGTTACTTTATTTACTGACTAGTTAATGCCCTCATATAATCACTTCGGAATATTTTCTCGGGAAAATTTGGGATGTTTCTCCAAGTCGATAACAAGAAGTGGACGATTTCGGAAAATGTTAGATCTAAATTCAAATATGTCGAACCCAATCTTTGTTGTTTTTTGAATTGTTACCCTACCACAATCTGAAAGAGAGCATCATTATTGAAATCTAAGCAAGAGTAGAAGGGCAAACTTCTGGAAAATCGAATCTGTTTCCGTTCACAAATTATTATTTTTCTATATTCGTTGTTGACAAAAATTATTTAAAATCTTAGATCGTTGACAGATTGTCAACAACAAATATAGCAGAAGTATTTATGAATAAGGTTTGAGGACATAACGGATTTGGTTTCCGAGACATTAACGTAGATAAGTATTTTTATGGATATTCTGAATTTTTTGGCAAATTTGAGTTATATGAGAAGTTGCTCAATTATTGAACGTGTTCGATTTATAAATAATTCTTTTTTAATTAACCTTTCGGAGTGGATCAGAAGTTTGCCATTCTACACTTCTATAGATTTCAATATGTACTCTGAATTTTTTCAGATTCTAGTAGAATAACAACTCAAAAATATTCGAAAAGAATATTCATCCATCACAAAATAATGCTTTTCAAATAGTAGTTGAACCCAAGATTTCGAGTAACACTGATATCTACAATGATCTCACCCTGTTGAATTTCAGTAGTATGAAGCGAGAATCTTTGAATTTGCATTGCTCTTTCATCATCCGAGTTCATTTTCTTCATATATCAGCCAACACAAAACAATTGCCAAATATATCGAAATACGGTAATCCCTGTGTTTTTTACTAACGGCATGAGTCCCTTCATCAATAGTTTCATCAACTAAACGATAACCATCATTATTTATCACTTTCTGACAATATTATAATGCATAATCCCGCCTTGGATCTTGGAGTACCTGATACGTCATGATAATCATATCAAAATATCAATCACAGGTGAAAATTAATTTGTTATTATCTGATCTGTTCTGAGTGGAAGTATAATTTTTAATTTGTATTGAATTGTTCCTAATTTACCTCATTTATGTATCAGTTGGTTCAATGTTTTTTTTATGGAGGTTCACATGTCCTGAAATACATTTTTTGTATTTCCCCTCTCCTGGAAATGGAAAAAAGCTTGAACTTCTTATAATATCTGTTTTGAGGGCAAATATATGATTCAAAACTAATCTGTAGGAGGACTGGAAGACAGGATATTTGATGAATCTATTTCATTATTAATAATCTTATGAACAAATAGCATCGCTGTTTCTGTCTGTTTTGAGGAAAGAATTTTGAATCTATTTTCCAATCCTTAGGCCAATATGATATTCCTAACGATGCAGAAATCTGAGAAGATTATTCTGCTTTTTTCCAGTTCACACAAAATTGTAACAGGTTCTCCAAGCCAAATATTGGAATCAAATTTAAGCTTGGGCACCACTAAGCTATATTAGAGACACTTGATCACATCTAAATTCTTGCAATTTTTGGGTTTGCCTACAGATGAAAGGAGGGCAGATTTTTAACCCACCTTATTTTCATTTGTGAGGGTAGAGCGAGATATTATGAGGACTACCTGATTTGTTCCTTCGCTGTTTGTTATGACTCTTTCATTTCAAACCACCCTCTACCTCTACAATATTTCTTCACGATAACTCCCTCGCACAGATTTGATGTCCGTGGTCTGAAATCACGGAACCAGACCTTTTCTAGTTCCATGAGAAAGTCGGATTTGTTATCACAATAATTCATTTTATGATCATGAAACTCCCCCTCAACTCAACATCAAGTCCAGCCTGGTGCCCATTTTTCGCTCCAATAATAATTTAGACGGGGTCTCACCGGTGGTAGTGTGAATCGTACTTCTGTATTGAAATAAGAAACTATCTATGATATGGTTGATATCTCTCAAACTATCTCCTTCCATGGCCTTCATTAAGGCTGTTCTCATTATTTTGACCGCCGATTCCACCAACCCATTTGTAGCGGGATTATACGGAATTCTGTACTGTGTTTCACACCATTCTTTTTCAAAAAATCCTGAAATTCCTCTGACATAAATGTTTGGGCAATATCTGTACAGATATCCATAGGCAGTACAAACCTAGCAAAGACGCTAGTTAGGATTCTTATGGTGGTTGCCGCTGACATATTAATAATATGAAAACATCAATTCCACTTCGTGGTGGCATCTTCTATCACAAAAAAAAATCAAACAGCGGACCGTAGAAATCGGCGTGCAGCCTTTGCCACGCTTTATACGGCCAGTCCCAAGATTTCAATGATATTTTTGATGGATTATTCAGAAATGTTACACAAATCTTTCAGTTTCGTGTCATTTCCTCAATATTTGCGTCAATTGAAGGTCACCACACATAAGACCTTGCAAGAGTCTTCATTTTCGTTATGCCCATATGACACGTTTGAAGTTCTTTCAGAACATTGGTAACAAATATATTCGGCACTACTATCCGATAACCCCACATGTGATAATATTGTTCTGTCGTTAATTGTTTATTCCTAAGAAAATAAGGATGAAGCTCTTTCGAAACCATTTGTGGCCACCCATTCTGTACATAACAACATAATATCGTCGGATTTATGGAAAATTCAACGAAAAATTCTCATTTTGAAGGAAATGAAAATATGATATCGAATCTGAAGCCCCATTGTAATGAATTGTTGAAATGAGAGCTGGGTTTTCCGCATCCATTGTTATCCGCGAAAGATAGTCGGCAGCGTTTTTTTCTGAAGGAATATATTCAATTTCATAATCGAATGCTGACAATATATGTGTCCAGCGCTGCAATCGATTTGCCAAAAAACTGGCAAACTCTTTTTTTCTCCGAGAATCGTAAGTAACGACTTATGATCAGAGTAAATAAGGAATTTTCTGCCATATAAATAGTAGAAGAAATGTTTTACGCCAAATGTTATGGCTAGTCCTTCTTTCTCTATTTGCGAATTTTTCTCTTCTGCTGGTGTCAACAATCGCGATGCAAATGATAGGGGACGGCTGATAACTGCACCAATAGCATTATTTGAATAATCTTTCGTCGATTTTAAAGAAACTTATGGACTAAGACCGTAGGTGACATAAGCATTTTTTTCAAGATCAAAATATTTTTGACATTCTGTTGTAACCCATTTTCAGTCAATTTCTTTTCTCAACAAATAATACAGGGGTCGCATAATCATAAAAACTTTCTGCACAAATCTATAATAAGAATTATCCATCCCTGAAAATGATTTCAATTCATTAACATTACGAGGCATAGGGCAGTTTTTGATAGCATAAACTCTTTCTTTCGATTCATGACGACCGTTTTAATCAATCTTGTGCTCCATAAAAACAATTGAGTTTTTAAAAAATGCTCATTTTTCTTTTCGGACCCACATTCTTGGAAACGTTTCAGAACTTCGTCTAACCTCTCATTATCAGTTTTCCCCGTGATGAGAAGGTCGTCCAATAAACGCACTACCCCAGGAATGGAAAAGTACCTTTCCATCAAATTCTGGGAGATTAAAGGGGCATAATAAATTCCATACGGTAGACGCTTAAAAGAAAATAGCCCCTTATGGGTTGATATTGTAACAAGATTTTTATTTTCTTCGGACAACAATACTTGTTGATATGCTTCCGAGAGATCTATTTTAGAGAACTACTCTCCGCCCTGTGATTGATTGAATGAACACTCTATTAGCGAGAGAGGATATCTTTGTACTTACAGCTGAGGATTGAGGGTGATGTTAAAACCTCTGCATAACTCCACCATTGTGTTTCAATATAGGAACGATGGGTGTGGCCCACTCTGAAAATTCGACTGCTAATAAAATATTATTGTCGACCAATCTTTTGAACTCATTTTCTATTTTGGGTTTCACGCTAAATGAAACAGGACATGCCTTATAAAATTTTGGAACAGATCCATCCCTTAACTTCACTAGACCCTTGAATTTATTTAAGTTACCAGAAGATTTTTCGAAACCGGTCTTGTTTTTTTTGATATAAAAATATCCGGGTCGGCAGTAGAACTTATATTTTTCAGAATATTTTCCATATTATCTATCCTACTGATTCCTAAATTCAACGTGGCTAACCCATTCCTTTCAATCAATGGTGGAGCTCCATTTTTAACAACATAAATTATCAATGTATGTGATTTATTCTTATAAAATATTTCATCTTCAATAAACCCCAATGGCTCGAATGAAATACCAACATAATCTTTCAATGACAAATCATTTTTATAAAGAATTGTATTCCTAAATTGTTTTTGATTCAACCTCTCCAAAATAGCAGCGAATGCAAAACCGGAGTCCGCTTCAAAACAAAATTGTGTATCATTTACTGTCAATTTATTATAGGTGGGCTTTACATTTCCTACATTATCAATTTCAATATTCTGTAAATTAAGATGTACTCTCCCGCATTGTCATCAGATTCGATGCTTCCTGACATGAAATTTTGGTTGAATTTAGAGCGATTACACATAGGTGCCAAGTGACATTTGGCGCCGCATCGATAGCAATTGATTTTGCCGACCTCATGTATAGATTTTCTTGAGTTCCGTGAAGAGCCCCTCGAGGGAAGCTCCTTTCGCTGAGCATACCCAGTCCTACCTGCCACTGCTGCCCTTACACGACCTCTGCTGCCCCCAGGAGAGTGGCTGAAGTGGACTTCCCCTCCGACCTCCACACTGGTTCTAGCCGTCTCCACTGCCGTGGCTTGCCCTTTTCCTTGTTCCTTTATAGATGACTCCTTCGTTGAAACCAATTTCACCATAGCAGCCAATGTCACTGTATCACTTGATGCATCCTCCTCGAACAACCATGATATGATTTTTTCATTTCCAATCAAAAAAATATCTCGCAGCACTATATTTAATTACGCTTCACTGAGCTTCAATTCCGCTTCCCACTCCGAAACAGTCTCCTCTGGACTTTTTCTGGCATTATAAAACTTCAAACGTTCCGAGAAGTAAGACTTCACCGAAGAGAAGTACGAAGTTAGAATGTTGATGATATTGTCATAAGTTTTTCTCTGGCAATACCAGAATACACGGATTACACAGCAGAACATACGATTCTTCGTTCGAAGTATTCAACAATATTGCTTTTTGACGCGTTTCTTTCATGATCGCGTTCGCGATATAAAATCTGAATTAGATGTTCCTTGAATACGGAAAAGTCTGAGTTTTTCGAATCGAAAGTGGTAAGTATGCCTAAAAGTCTTGTTGCCATTATTTTATTTTCATTCTTACTACCCTTCACAATGGGTTCACTAAACTTTCTCGTCGCCAATTGTTATGTATGCACATTTAATATGAAACGAAACGTCGATTCAAAACCCTGGTTTATTTACAAGGTTGATGTCGATCAACTGAGCACACTCGAGAGATGGTTGGCGGGTTAAAAAAAATGTAAATATTTTATAGATATTCCGATATCAAACACTTGACAAAATGATTTCAAATGAAAAGGGGAAATGTTCCACGTTCTTCATCAGAATCTGGGTGTTGCAACACATGTGTTACTGGACCAACCCTTTTTTCACCCCATGAGGACCCTCAAACAAAAGTAAAAACTTTTTCGTCTCAGACTTCAACGCGGACGAAACTGGGTTTGTTCGCAGCAAAACGAAGTCTCCAGGATTGAAGGTGGTTCGAGGTCTCGTTGGATGACGAGCATTCCGACGAGAAGCTCTATGTTCTGACTTCCCCTTTGCTAACCTCGGTCACCATGGTTGACAGATATATTCGTCGTAGCTGGCCCTTGGACTGATGAAGGTAATTATTTTGCTATTTCCAAAATGGAGTTCATGAGGGGGGAAACCCGATGACTCGTGGATTACTGAGTTCAAAAATTTTTCGAAATTATTCAATTCGTTGGCCCGTTTAGTAAGTTGGTCATGGCAACAGGTACGACATAGCCGCCCCAACTCTCTCATAACACTCTCCGCCGTATTCGCTTGTGGTCTTCAGACAGACGTGAATATAACTTCGATGTTTTATGACTCCAAAGTAGTACGACATTTCCCAGAAGTGAACTTAGTGAAGAACCGATTGAAGTGACCCCATCTTTGGAAGAAACAATACGTTTGAGGATTGATCTCGTAGTGTCTTTTTGAGAGCATGAAAAGTGACAAATTTCGAGATACATCTATTGAAACGAGAATATGAGAAACACACACCACCTCTGCTCACTGGCCATATAAATCTGAAGCAACAAGCTCACCTATGGCCATTGGTAACACCGAATAAAATTCTTGATTGGGTAACACAGAACACTTCCTCCATATCTCACAACGACGAACTACCTTTTTTTACGTCCTTTACCACAACTCTTCTTATACGATACGAAATGCCCAAATGCAACATGGTAGGCTCCAACAAAAGTTTCCCCATATAACTTGGGTATACAAAGTAAAAGTGGTTTTCATTATCTTGTCTAGAATAGAGGACATTGTTAAGGATAACGAACCAAGTACCTACTGAGCTTAAGACAATTTTGTAATTTATCCCTCAACTTGGCCTCTTCTTGCTGGATTTTGGTGATATTCTTTAGAATGCCCTGAACTTGCTTCGGTTGTCTCGATAAGGGTAATCTGTAGGTGGAGGTCGAATAGCAGAATGACGCGAAAGAGCGCCGGCGATACCATTTTGAGCTCCAGAATTATGTTTGGTCTCGAGATCGAAGTCTTGTACAGCCGAAGCATATCGCAATATTTTGTCGGTGTAAATGGTAATTTTTTTCCTTGAAAGGTATATCCTAAACTATAAAACAGCCCACACAATCGCTGTAGCTTCTTTTTCGTAGACGGAATATCGAATTTCGTAATCGGATGATACACAAGATGCCCGAGCCACTGGTTTTCGTACTCCAGCTACTACTTAAAAAAGTTGACGAACGGGCGCAGTATCGGTTTCGATACAGAACGGTAGGTCTTTACAGGGATGATACAAAAGAGAATTTCCTGAAATATTTTTTGGAAGTTTCCGAACAACATTTGCTTTTTTTCTGTCGAAATTGGCAACTTCTAAAAACCGTTGTAAATCTTTCACATTTCTAGGGATCCTATAATCGACCAAAGCCTGATTTCCACTCGGATTAGGACGCACGCCCATATCATCCAGAACATACCCCGAAAAGGGCATTACCTTCCCCAGGATTTTACGTTTCTTCAATTTGAAGAGGAACCTGTTTCTATTAATTTACCAAAAACAAGTTCCAGATGATGCAAGTGTTTATCAAAACTCTAGAAAATGGTAAGTGAATCATACAAGTAATTAACTAAAAAACTGTCATACTCATGACCAAATATTTGATTCAAACAACGAACAAAAGTGCTCACACTCGTACATAAGTCGTAGGGAAGGCACTTAGAGCAATAAGTATTACCTTCAAATTTGAAACCAAAGAACTTTTGTGATGTTTTTGACAGTGGAATCTGTGAATATTCACACGTAAAGTCAGAAGAGAATATATAGTTGAGAACTTTCAAATTACGTCATATTTCCTCCATCGGTGGTGTTCTTACACCATCAAGGTGTTCAAATACTGCGCATCGAGGCAGATTGCCATCGGTTTATTGACGCCCCACCTAACAGCTGTCGGATAATAGGCTTGTGAGATGAAAGAATCGGGTAATGTCTCAAAAAATTCTTCATTTCCTTCCAGATGAATTTCACGTTCATATTCATTTGTTCTTCTCGGTATATCTGAAAACAACGTACGGTACTGCACCAACAATTTATTCAAATTTGTTTTTTCATTCGTAGATAGCTGAACGTTGGTGTTGGAAAAGATATGTTCAATTTGACTCTCAAATCCAACTGCCGTTAAACTGAAAATGAACCGTGGACTGTTTTTTATGTTAATGTTTTTGATAGTCAATGTCTCAGGTACTGGAGTACCATGGCCGATATTCATGAATGGAATGCGAACATTTCTCATCTATCTGAAGGCTCAGCAAGTTTTTATCTAGGTCGAGGGTAGCTGAAAAGCAACTCAAAAAATCCACACCTGTTATAATTGGGCATATCAAATCCGGAATCAATAGAAATTCGTGATGATATTTCAGATAGAGGGTTATTACAGATTGCTGTTTGATTTCCATCTTTATTTTGGAGACAAACTGAAATAACCGGTGATTGGAAACGGCCGAAACCGGGATCAGAGTCACTATCATGTAGAATCTCTTTTCTGGGATTATTGGATGGTAATTTAACCCTGGAGTATTTGTTTCTCAATCGAGGGTCTGCTCGTGAGCAACATTCTCGTTTTCCTGCTCGGAATCTGCTGCGGAATGGGAGTTCGTTACTTTCAACTGAGCAAATTGGCGTAACCTCCGTTCATCTTTGCGAAATGATTTCCTATCACCTTGTTACAAATACTGCGGTGTTCGAACTCTGCAACGCAGTCGTATTCGTGTTACTGAACTCCGCTGTGTTGAGGTCGCAAGCGATATATTCATCGGCATGCCTTAACCTTCCAAAAGTCTCAAAAAAAATATTTGCCAGAGTTGGAAATATTCGGGGAAACAATTTCGCAAATTTTTTAATAAGTTCTGCTTCGAACATGGTGGTGTTACCTTCATAGTGAGATTTTAGAAGTTTGTTAATTTCTTCTTGTTTATTTTCATTCCGAAATTGTTGTTATATAAATATTCTAACTGCTCGATAAAATAAATTCGGTGCACACTACCTCTATCCTCGAAAACTAGAAATTTATTGCTAACTTCTGACTTCGTTGATTATTGTTTTGGTTATCATTCGCGCTCTTGGAATTAGATGAGCTTTGCATCGCGTTCATAACCAGTGCTTCAATCGAAACAATTTCTCTCTTATCAATTGAATGAAAATTTTCAGAAATCTCATTTTCTGGGGAGCTAATGAAATATGGTTTCACTTGAGAATTCTGAGCAGCCGTGTTTGCCGGTTTATGCAGCTCTTTCCTGTACCTGTTACTGAAATCTAAACCTTCTAACTGAATCAAAAAAGTCTCCTAACCATTGTTTTTCACAGTTTGATAACAAATTCGAAAAATTTTCATTGGTATTAGAAAAAATATTTGCCCGACGTACATTATTCTGGCCTTTATTAACATAATTATTAATCTTTGAGCTATTTCTAGTAGTTTTTTGCCCTAGTTCTCCTTCCAAATTTTTGTTGAGGTACATATGAGCTGGTACCAGCGTCTGATGACTGCGAATTTGGGAGCTGAGTTACATCATCATCGAGGTCGGTGAAAGAAAGGTGCAAAGATCTCCTACCTGAACGGCTGAACTCTGATACTCGCTCCTGTGGATTGGTCGATTTTTGTTCATTTCTCTTCTCTTCACGGGTTGATTTCGGAAAAGCACCAGTCTGTTCACGTCCCGAATTGTATGGATTTTCCTGGCTCATCTTGACTTTCCTTATTTGCCGTAGTTGAGCGCCAGATGTACAGGAATGGGTTTCAAATAGGGGTGAGATCCAGGCAATATTCAAAGTAGAAGGAATTTATGCCATCTAAATATACATAGATATAAACATCTCAATGTAAAAATCACTACAGAAATACACGAAAGAGTTGAACGCCATGAAATATTGAAACAATGCTTATCGCCGAGCACTTAGAATGAATGATTACAAAAAAGTATAAAATAAACATTGCAAAACTCACCTAAAACCAGATACACTATTCGTAACTTGTTTAACAACTTCTGATAGTTTCACCCAAGGAATTCTAAATTGGTGTTACTTGGGAAATTATATGAATAAAATTCTCGTTCATTAGCAACAAAAGAATTCAGAGTAAAAAGTGCACGTGTTTCAAAAATTATTCAAATTACAAAATGACTGGTAGAGGCATCTGGTGAGTAATTATTGTATTAGTTCGAACGGGTAGAACTTATGTTGAACAGATTTCTGTACAAGGATGTATACGATTCTGTTACAAGAGCATTGTATTGCGATATCTTTATTTGAATATTTAATGATTATTTCTTCACATGTTTCTTCAGAAGTCTGGAAATTAACATTTTTTTACGTTCCTCATGTTTTTCACAAAATGTTTGCTCTGTATTTTAACAAAGTATTGCAGTTCCACGTTTTTTTTTGACGTTGAAAAGTCCTTTTTGTACGTTTTTCTCTTTCTTTCCTCATTTTCGTGATTTCAGGAAAATCGACTAGGCACCGCTATTGCTGCTTGTTCAGGAATAGCTGAAAGGGAGATGAAAGTATGTAGAATTTGCTCGATTTTCGAGTTAAGGTCAAGTATCTGAAGCAGACATGAATGTGGGCAATGTACTCTAGGATTATTGAAGATTATCACTAACGATTTTCTGTATTCAGATCTTTCGGTAACGCATAATCGTTTTCAACAAAAACGCGAATGTTTTGAAGGGTTATAGTTTTCCTTGGAAATCGCTACTAACCATTGCTTCTAGAAAGTTTTATCCTTGGAAAACTGAAGTTCCTCTTTTTTTCTAACAAAATGAAACTATAAGTTACTGGAGCATGCTTGATATTTTCAATGAATTGGTTTATGTATGATTTATGTTCACGCTCGTAGAGAACAAACTTTGACCGAACCCCTCGCGACAACTGGTGAGCAAAAATACGGTAACCTTGTTTGTAAAAGTAATGGTTACTTATGAAAGGAATGTAAAGAACCAACTTTATTTTACTTTGGAAGTGGTGAAAACCGAATTATCCTTTTCATTCCAAGTCGAAAAACTTGTCTTCAACCGAGCAATTTCGGTAGGCATGGACGAGCAACATTAAAGACAGTAGGTATTGTTACAAAGTTACCAGTTTTCAATAAATCGGCTCAAGAAAAATCTCAGATGATAATGGATGGTCTGATTGGCTCAACATTATAAAACATTTTTCAGGAAACAACCGAATACTACCTCTTTTTACTTACTAAGAACTTGATAGTAGACTTTACCATCACTTTCAGATACTGGAGCGAACCATAGTGTTATTAAGAAGTCAGCATTTTCACACTTTCGAAAAAAAAAATTGCAAACAGTCCTAGCGATGGAGCACACACGAGACGATATATTTCTTACTTACTCTCCGTCACGAGATTCATATGGAACCATCCTTTTCAGGATAGGCGCACATTACCGTTCTAACGCAACTGAGTAATATAAGTGAATGAGAAATATTTAATATAGAAGAAAAAGACAAGCTAAAATAAACGCAATGCGTTAACATTACCGCCAACTAAACCACAACTACATGTTTTAAGATGATTTGTTGAAATTGACAATGGACAAAGCTTCACCAGGGGTCTTTGAGGAAGACCTTGGCTAGTTGAATAGTTGCTACCCGTACCATTTCGTCAGAACCAGGGTGAGTTTTGACAAGTCGGGCGATCCGCCATTGCACAGGGAAATATTCATTTTCGGGCGCGAAACAAACATTTCGTAGCAGAAACAGAGCGGAAAAAAAACATTCCGCGGACGTTACCTAGGGTGACAACCGGTGACATTTTTACGGCCGTTGCCTAAAGTAAAAAGTAAAAGTAGAGCAATAAGTATTCTCTCCAGCATCTCGAAACTATATGAATTAAATTTAAAGGAACAACTGACTGCTTTCTTTACTTCGATGAAATTATTGTCTCCATCCCAACATGGTTTCACGCCTAATAAAAGCACTGATACAGCTCTATGTGACTTTCACAGACGAATAATAACTGCCTTGGACAAAAAAAATGTGTTTCAGGATTATTCATTGATTTTTCACGTGCGTTTGATTGCGTGAATCACAGCCTTTTACTGGAAAAACTGTCGAGATATGGAGTTCGAGGATTGCCACTAAATTTACCGAATTCTTACCTGGAAAATAGGAGACAAGTAGTGAAAATTGGGGAGAATATAAGTTCTGAAAAACATATTACTGATGGTGTACCACAGGGATCCATTCTGGGTCCATTTTTATATCTTGTTTTTGCTAATGATTTATTAGTTTATCTAAATAGGAATTCTGCCATTCATTGCATATGCTATGCTGATGACACTAATATATTAGTTATTGAAGATGACTTGAACACACTGAGAAATACAGCTGAAAGCACATTTGAAAAAGTCATAATTTGGTCTGAGAAAAATAATTTGCATATGAATAAAACGAAAACTAATATGTTACAGTTCATGGTAAAAGGACAACAAAATGAGGAGTATCTGTTTGTGAATACTGATTTGGAATCAAATGCAATAACATCTACAAAAATGTTAGGTGTTGTTTTTGATAACAAATTGCAATGGACGCCACAAGTTGACAATTTATGTAAAAAACTAAGAAAAGTCTGCTATTCTCTAAGGTATCTCTCAAATTATTGTTGCAAAAACATCCTGCTAACCCTATATTACGCAAATTTTAATTCTCATCTCAGGTATGGTATTTTGAACTGGGGCACAAGCTCCTCTGTAGGCCGAGTGTTCACCATACAGAAGTATGCTGTAAGGATAATTGCGAAGTTAGGATCTAGGGATTCTTGTAAGGAAACATTTCGGAATATGAAAATATTAACAGGTATACATCCTTGAGGCTTGCACATATGTATACAGCAATAAAAACAAACTGGCTGCCAATAGATCAGCACATAATTACTGTACACGAAATGCCCACCTAATCCTCCCAAGTCAACATCGCACTGTACTCTATCAAAAGAGTTTTGAATATCTGGGATGCAAACTCTATAACAGACTTCCTGATGAAATCAAAGTCTCACGAAATGTATACATTTTCAAAAAAAGTTAAGAAACTACTAATATCAAAAAATTGCTACACTGTAGAGGAGTTCCTGTCGTGATTTGGCATTTGTATGTGATGTATATGTTTTTATATTTATATAAATTTACGGTTGATTTTATTTATACAAATTTGTCCTATGTGTACCTATGTGATGTTTCTATACTAATATCCACTTCTATTTATTTCTTTTATTTATATACATCTATCTAATGACGTCTTACTCTTTTTTATTTGTAGTACCACGCTGTTGGTGTGCAAACTAATTTGAGGAAATAAAAAACTTATTATTATTATAACTGCTGGCAAACTGAACGTTTGTATTGCTAAATATTTCCTTTCCATAGAAACACCGTGATATTATCGCCATCTGTTTACTTTTCTATATTCGCGTTGAAACGATGTCTTTTTGAAACGGCATAATGTTTATTGAAATTATATAATTCCTTAAAGTTGCACGAAAAATGTGTATACTATGTCCGCAAAATGTTTTCACGAGCCCGTGATTATCTTGCCTCGGCCGGAGCGGCCTCGGTGATAATCTCTCTCTCTCTCTCGTAACACGAACTACCATTTTGCGGCCTCAATATACAAATAACTATTTTAATAAAAAATATATCACCTAGAGATAGGGTGTTATAGGATTTTTGTCACTTTTGTCGTTGATGCAATTTGTGCAATTATTCAATGTTCCATTTCTCTCAGATATTCCGATGCAAACTCTGTGGCAACCGCACCTCCAAATCTAATAATAATATTTTGAAGATACTCTGCCATTCATCAGACTTCCTCCATTGATTTCCTTGACCCTAAGAAACCTGAATTTTTGACTCAGTATAAAATCATGCAAACAAATGCATTCAGAGATGAAGAAAATGAGGGCAACCGACATTTTACGCCTTGCCAAAGAGAAAACAGGATTTCAGTAAACCATGTTTTTCGTGCCAAAACGGGACGAAGGCATCAGACTCATTTTCAACCTCAAGCATCTGAACGAATCCTTGAGCCCAAAAAAGTTTCGTTCACTCAGCCATCAAAACGTGCCGGGATTTTTGCAAAAGGGCTGTTGTTCAGCAAAGTATCCTAACTTAAACGTACCGGTGAAACGTTCACATCAGAGGTTCTTGGCACTCGTTTACAGAAGAGACGTTTTTTGTATGACCTGCCTCCCAATTGGACTGGCTACAGCTCCTCACGCTCTTGAAACCGAAATGGTTAAGGATAGCCACTCAAACCCGAAGAAAATTAGTAATACCTCTTGAGACCATCCAAGATGGATAGCAAGTCTTCTCCGTTCAAGGGGTATGGAGGTGATAGCTTGAACAGAGGTGGATAAAAGTTCGACCGTCAAAACAGCGAGAACAGAATTCCAAACAGTTCATAGTGTTTTGAACATCTAGAAACAACAGGGATCAACTCCATGAACTTACAAATTATTTAATAAAATTACAAAATAGATAAATATTAGTAGGTACAAGACTTTTTCTTACCTAGACCAGCCCAAATAGCACATAATATCGGCTGAACTCCGATTTCAGATTGGTGCAATATAGATATATCGTAAGTGGAAAAATTGGTTTAGAACAAATATGAATCAATATTGAAAAACCAATATTAAAATATGAATATTGGTTCAATATTGACAATAAATTTCAACAGTATAAGGTGCAATATTGATAAAATATGGGTTTGATTTATCAGTTCAGAATCAGTATATCAGGTGATAAAGAATAATATCAGTTCAACAACATAGATATTTAGATATTGTCTGCATATTTTTTATATTCAATTTTTAATATTAGAATACCAATATATATATATATATATATATATATATATATATATATATATACGAAATTGGTTTTCTGGGAGTTTATCCGTTGGTTTGTCGGTATTGACTTTCGACGTTTCGCCAACATCTCAGTTGGCATTTTCAAGAATGTTACTGCTCCTACTTGGTGCTAGCAACTGTTCAAGTAGGAGCAGTAACATTCTTGAAAATGCCAACTGAGATGTTGGCGAAACGTCGAAAGTCAATACCGACAAACCAACGGATAAACCCCCAGAAAACCAATTTCGCATACTCAAGCATCCATAAAGTATAATAATTTCTTACTAACAATATGATGTCGCAACTTGAAGTATATAATATACTATTATCTACACCCGTACTCTAATAATACACTTATATGCCCACAACCCGTTTTATAATGAAATCCATTACGATACAGATTTTCAACCAATAGAAACCCATTATTTTCCAATCAAGCATGATGTGCAAGCTTTGCATTTAGACGTTTATCAAGTCAAAATCAGTAGGTATTGAATTTTTGAAGAATTTAGTCAATTTTCGATAATCGAATGAAAATGTCTTATAGCAGTGATATAGAAGAATTACCAGCGACTCCTCCACAGATGTATTGGACAAGAAAAAAATACAATCAAAAGGATTATATTTTTCATTTGACAAATGCAACACATATGTTTTTATTCTCAACTAAATGAATGAGCTCTCATGGCCTAATGGTCAATGGAGAGGGCAGAGAATAGAAACGTCCGGCTTCAAATCCAGGCCTCGGAGGAGATGTTTTTTAATTTGTTTTTCTCTTCATCTCTCATTGTTGTATTTTCCGTGGTTATACCATTAATTATAATTTTGTAGAATTTCTCAAAGAAATACGATTGATTACCTACTATTATTGTGTTCAATATAAATACCTAATAATATAATACTTTTAGTTCTTTATTATTTATTGGGTGTAGATAAAATAGCGTATGCAACTCTCACGTAATGGTTATCAATACACTCGCATAAACCATACGAAACTCACCTTCGGCTCGTTTCGTATCCCGGTTTATGGTCATGTCATGTATTAATAACCATCATTACACGATCGTTGCATAATATACTATTATCTACACCCGTACTCTAATAATACACTTATATGCCCACAACCCGTTTTATAATGAAATCCATTACGATACAGATTTTCATTACGATACAGATTTTCAACCAATAGAAACCCATGATGCACATGCATGATGTGCAAGCTTTGTATTTTGACGTTTGTCAAGTCAAAATCAGTAGGTATTGAATTTTTGAAGAATTTAGTCAATTTTCGAAAATCGTATGAAAATGTCTTATAGCAGTGATATAGAAGAATTACCAGCGACTCCTCCACATATGTCTTAGACAAGAAAAAAATACAATCGGAAGGATTATATTTTTCATTTGACAAATGCAACACATACAGGGTGTTCATTTGAAAACTTCCCACCACGGATTCATCGAAAACTACTGATTGAAAGAAAAAACGCCGAGACACGCCAAAAGATACATCAAGGGGGACAACTTCGAACCGGAAGAACATAGTGAGGAGGAGCACCGTCTTGCTGGAAATATATCTGAGCCTCATCAAGTGTAGGGTTTCCATCCTCTTCGATTTGGTTTTCAATGGTTTCAGTGATAAGAGGATTGATAGTAGTTTCCAACATATCCAAATAAATGTCTCCATTTGAATTTCTATCAATGAACAATGGCCCAAGCACTTTGTTTCTTGAAATGCCTGCCCATACATTAATTTTTTGAGGGTACTGAGTGTGCCCTTCGACAAAAGCATGAGGATTTTCATTGCTCCAATACCTACAGTTATGCTTATCAACAAATCCATTTAGATTAAAATGTGCATTCATCAGTGAAGCAGATATTCTTCACATGAACGGTATCATCATTAATCGCTGCAGTCATCATTTCACAAAACTCAACTCGCCTATCGAAATCATTTTCGGTTAACTCTTGCAATATTTTCATTTTGAATGGATGAAATTCATGGAGTTTAGTAACTGTGTGTCCAGAGCCTAATGAAATATGAGTCGCAGCAGCAATTTTGCGTAACGACTTATTAGAATTTATTCCAAAATGACCTAGAACTTCAATTTGAGCGGCTTCATGCAAAACTCGTCTATTATCACGTTTTTTATTTGCAACCGATCCAGTTTGAGTAAATTTAGTAACACGGTCCAAAACATACCTATGTGAAGTTAACTTATCTGGATGTCTGGCGTTAAACGTGACGGCAGTTTGCCGAGCACATTGATTTTGGGCACCATAAATCAGAATAATTTCCACTCTTTCGGCTAGTGTGTAAACCATTTTCGAAATAGATTCTGAATCAATGATTTAATTTTCACGATCTGAAGACTGTGACAGAGGTAACTGACAGGAAATTCATCTGTGTTGATGAAAAAATCGCGGAAAAAATTGGGATTGTTATTTGGTTATTGCCACGTCTAATCTTTCGAACTGCTCTTTATGTTGGTAGTTTTCGTTTTGAATTATAAACGAATTGTGGATTTGGCACACCTTAAGTGTAATTGAAATGAAAAGTGATATTTTCGTGTGTTTTTGTTTTCTATCTGAACAAATAAAAATTAATGCAGATTTTTCTAATTTTCTGGAAAACGAATCGACCGATTTGAAAAAATTAAACGTCAAAATGAAGGACTTCGGAAGACTTTTCAAACAAGCTGTCACTCGATACCCCTTGTCATTTAAAATTCTCAAGGAAATGATCCTGGGGTGCAGAGGGTGAAAGAAGTGAAGTAGTTATTGGTTAAAAAGTTGTCCCCCTTGATGTATCTTCTGACGTGTCTCGGCGTTTTTTCCTTCAATCAGTAGTTTTCGATAAATCCGTGGTAGGAAGTTTCCAAATGAACACCCTGTATGTTTTTATTTTCGTCCAAATCGAATGAGCTTTCATGGCCGAGTGGTCAATGGAGAGGGCAGTGATCATAAACGTCCGGGTTCAAATCCTGACCTCGGCAGAGACTTTTTTTCATTTTTGTTCCTTCTCATTTCTCATTGTTGTATTTTCCGTGGTTATACCATTAATTATAATTTTGTAGAATTTTTCAAAGAAATACGATTACCTACTATTATTGTGTTCAATATAAATACTTGATAATATAATATTTTTAGTTCCTCATTATTTATTGGGTGTAGATAAAATGGCGTATGCAACTCTCATGTAATGGTTATTAATACACTCGCATAAACCATACGAAACTCACCTTCGGCTCGTTTCGTATCCCGGTTTATGCTCATGTATTAATAACCATCATTACACGATCGTTGCATAATATACTAATTTGCGGTCCGACAAGCAATCGAAAGAAATCTGGAGTTTCTAAAAGGAACGAATGTGATGATTCAATAAAAGAACAAATCAGTAGTGGCGTATATTTGGCACGAGGTCAGTGGTGCTATTGGAAAAAGTTGAAAAGCTTTTTCACGTTAGGAAACGATTCAACATCAGCATCTCGACCATGTGTATACCCAATGTTTACATCGGAATAGCAAACAGTTTATCCCGTCAGAAAGCTCTTCCAGACTGGCATCCTTCCCATTTCATAAGAAACATAATTTGTCGAGATATGGGGCTCTCCAGATATAGATTCATACGCATCTGCAATGTCTGCAGTAGTTCCAGTGTCTTCCTTTTTCGAGTTTACAGACCAAAAGGCTGCTTTTGTCGACGCTTTCAGTCAGGAGTAGAGCTATCATCTGGCTTGAATGTTTCCACCACCACATCTGAACGAGGCAAACGGGACATATATCCTGATTGTTCCTCAATGAAACAAGGTCTATTGGAGGCAGATCTGAAATCTCGTGCAATGGCTCCACCGTTTCTCATCCACAATCTACAAGAACACCTGATAGATCTGACCAGCAATCTACCTCTGTCACAGGCCGTGTCACTTTGTTCAGAGGCTTGGAGAATTCGGGATGGCGCGCCCTCGTAAAACATTGGAACGTGGAGGATAGCTTGCTATTACAATCTGTTTGGAAAAAGTGTACACTGAAAACCTATGTATCAATCGAATATCTAGTTTTCGAGGACCTAGTAAAATTATCATGTTACCTCCGTTGGCGTGAAAACTGTCTTACAGTTCATAAGTCGGTGGTTTGTAGTTTTGCGAATTCATTAAGAGCGTCAGACCTCAGTTATCACCCGTTGTTTCGTCATATTCTAGAAGCGATCAGCTCACAACAGCCTAAAAGAAAATGAACAATATGGAATAATAATATTTATTTAGGGTGGATCAAGAGCAATCCTTCTGATGCTAACAGTTTGTTTAAAGTATCCAGACACACAGCCATATTATGGCTGTTGTCCTCAGAAGGGGGAATTTATGACCTGACACTGCTTTCGATTCAGGTGGATGAGTTTCAACATGCAAATGATCATTTAGTATTCTAGCCAAAATTTGGCTCCAAAATCGATAAAGTTGATCATCAAAAGTCAGGCTGATAAGCTTTTAAATATTGAATGAAGAATTCACACTTCAGAAGTGATAGAAGAAGCATATTATACCAATTGTCCATTACAACTAGGGGTGATCTGGCACCGGTTATTGCTGGATTCGTAAACCCTGCTCTGAAATCTTTTTTTTTTCTGGAAGTTTGCGCTCAGCAATCGAATCCGCGCCATTCAATTTGGACATTTCCTCTAGATACCATATTGAAAAAAGGCAACTGGAAAGGTGGGACCAACTTTCTCAAATATGATTATAAATAAATCGAAATCCCTCGAAACAAATGGACTATTTGAAACTATTTGAAACCAAGAGAGAGGTTTTTGTGTAAAAAAGATTATATTCCAATTAGATTTGTTGCCCTATGAAGTATTACGAGAACGGTTCGTGTTTATTTTTTCCTGATACTAGAACAAGACAGAATATTGAACTCTCAAGCGACTCTTCGTTCATGATATTTTCACAGAATGCTTTATAGACCCTCGGGGTTCTTCCACTCACTAACTATAACGCCGGCAGAAAACAAACACGGCTCATATGGGTCAAGCAAAAGCACAGACCCAATAAGGGTGAAAAACTGTTACTTCTGGTCTGGCGCTAACTTGATGCATCGTTTAATGCCTTGCCGGCTACAACGATAACTTTTCTACCCTTCTGGGGTAATACTGTCCTAATTTGCCACCTAATTGAAGGATGTTTCAGGTCCCTACCTCCATCTTTTATATTTTCATGATTTCTGGAATCCTTTCAACCCAATGGTATATTACTTGGAATAAGAAATGAAATACATACGGGGGTTTTGATCAAGCATTTGATGTATCAGTCCCTAGTGACAAGTAAATTATAATTCCCGATTGAACTTCCTCTGTGGTGTATCACCGCCGATCTCAAAGAGAAAACTTATTCAATCTATCTCATACTGGATTAGAATCTTGGTATTTAGATTTCTACCTATTGAGTAGTGAGAGAGTTTCACTTCCGACTTTGAATAATTGGTTTTAATAATTATTCTCGTGTTGATAACTTTCCTACAGCACTAATTATTTTGAATACTCATAAAGTTGATTTTCTGAAATTCAATAATCTTGTTGCTTCATGATTCTTCAGTGTTTCAAAATATTTTTTAATTCCATAATTCAGGAATATTGAAGAGACTGGTCATTTCCTGTCTCTTAGTTGTATTTGAGCTACTAATTACCAAATGGAAGCCTTCCCCCTGAAATTTCAAATTTTACTCCGAAGTATATTTCATTTCCCACATATCGTTATCGGCCATGTTAGTTCAAGTACATACCTCATTGTGTGTAAAATGCTAATGAGCCATCATTTTCTCACTTGCATTGCTACCCTAGGTATATTGTTCCTTGAAAATATCGTGGTATCCTATAAGTACCTATTATCTGGAACATAAGCTTAATCACCACTTTGTTGAAGTAATATTATATAAAGCCTTTTGTCTTCAACTTTCCTTTTTCCTGATTATGTACATCATATTTAATCACCTCAACCTATATTGCTCAAGTTGGTCAGAGTAATCGCGATATTTTTATATAGCTTTCAATTCATAATGGTTGAATTTGACTATATATTTACTCATATTTACATTTTTTTCAATAACTGTCTATGGTCTGGCAGGCACCCACCCCCAAAACTTTTCTGTGAATATCAAAAAATGTTCATCTGAACCCACGAAACCTTGCTTCCGAAGAAGAATGCCAGCTATCTTCAGGTAAATAACTCTTTTTTTCTCGGAAAAAAAGGAGGATTATTATAATAGAAGAAATTAAAGTCAGAATATATAGCGGAATTAAAAGAATTATACCTGGAATAATCTCAAACTTACTCTGCGAGATTTTCATCATCGCATTGGGTTTTGTCAAGTGGAAGAATGGCAAACAATTTCAACATTCAAAGATTCACTGGTAATGGATATGTATTAAATTTTTTCTATTAATTAATTCTCATCACCCTGCATGATTTTCATACTTATAAGTTATTGCGTATAATTGGCATTCGTGGAGGATTTGAAAAATCCAATATTATTAAAAGTGTGCAATTTCGAAAAAGTGTCAGTTACATCGTTATTCTTTTATATATCTCCCTCTTAGTGATACTACCAATGATATCCATATCCATATTATGAATGATAGTCTATCATTCATAATATGAATAACTGAATTTGAAAATCGACCTGCCTGATACTTTCTTGAAATTGAAGCGTTCGCAAAAATAAATCAATTCCAAACTGTATTCAGAATTACTCGTATTTTGGAATATTGGCGGTAATAACTGCCTCCATTCTTTATCTATTCTCATCTCCGCTATGTGTGAAGTAGGTACTTTTTATGTATAATAGTATAATGTTAGTCCGTGGTCGATGATTACTGTAATTCGAAGGATAGAATCATTCACATTATAGTTCATCAACTATAGGCAACAAAACATTTTTTCACAGTTGCTCGATGTTGAAAAATTCTGCAATCTTGCTGCGCTTAGGAGTACCGTACTGATTGTTCTGTTCAATATTCTCAACTAATGGGGGAAGAAGGAGTGAAAGATGTAGGCAGTTGAATTCGGTAATGTTGAAATTCCACAATATATTATTACTATTAAGCTTGTTCATTTGAACGCAGATATTTTCATTATTCAAAAATATTGAGGAAAATACTAGATCGGATGCTGTCTACTGTCTACTCCCAAGTACTTTCTTACTAATAAACGATGAGTTTGGAACCTTTGGTGTGAATACTCTATTGAGTATCAATTTTCTTCTCCTGAAGATGCTAACCTTGTTAGCGAAACGCGCGTCGAGTGCAAAAATATCAGTTTGGTGTTAGGGTAATTGATCTCTAGGAAAAGTTTCAACTTTCTTACTATTATTTATACTTCTCAAAAAACACATACCTTGCTCCTTCAATGGAGAAATAGTTTCGAGCTGATCATCTTCGTCATTCAAGGAAAACATTTCAGGTATCATTTTTGATACGAGCAAAAGTCAATTCATAAGACTAAAACATGGGGTATTGGTATTTGTTGAGCGAACTCGAATATTATCATACTTTTGTTTGATATTGTCTACACGACGTTTCCTTGAACAGAAACAGGGAAACGAATATGATATGAGGAGGCTAATGATATATTGGGTGAACTAGGTGAAGCGATGGAATATTTCGGCAAAAAATCGTGCTGCGATGATCGTACTATTGAACTCCGCTAAATATAACCAAGTTCTCTATGCAGAGTTAGGCCAGATACCTAAATGCCAAGACTAAGGCCCACTTCTTTTATTTCTGTAGCGATAGAATTCAAGAAAATTCAATTTTTATCAGGTTCAAAAATGCATGTTCTTTCATTCAGAGAATACCAAATGAAAATTCTATATGAGTTTCGAATAAAAACAGAGGAATACAATGACTCAATTCCAATCTCCATCTGATTCGACCGTTCATTATGCGATTCTGAATGCTCTCGATTGTTGAATCCATAAAATAATTGAAGAGAGAAAGGGATATAATGAATAAATTACTGATGAAATCAATCATTCAATGGATGGAACTGAGACCTGCGAAGATATATATATATATATATATATATATATATATATATATATATATATATATATATATATATATATATATATATATATATATATATATATATAAGTCGAGTTCGGAGGACGAAACTCAATCATCACCTAGAAGATGGCAAATGAGACTTTGCCGAAACGTTGTGACAATTATCCTTCAGAGGATCAAAACCACAGAACACGGAATGAAACCCGAAAAAACAACTCATCATATATATATATATATATATATATATATATATATATATATATATATATATATATATATATATATATATATATATATATATATATATATAAGTGAGATGTATATAAACTATTCTTCTAAAATTTGACTTTTCCATAGCGTTATATCACGAATACGGCTGTAAATTTTTTGAATTCGCTTGCGAAAAAATGTGGGAAATTTCATTTGCTTTCTTCCAATTTCGGTGCAAGTTTTACTACAATGCATCGTTTCCGAAATATCAGCCTATAACCAAAAGCTAGGGGCTTTCGGTTTGTTCTTTTTTCCGAGTACTTTTGACTTTTTCACGAAAAAAACAAGTTTTATCTGGGGGTTACACAACACGTTCGTAAACTCGAAGATTCAAGGAAAAACATTCAACTGCTGTCTCTTGATTTGCAGCTGAGATTACTCGAACCCTTTGTACGATATTGATTGAACTTTTCTTCTATGAAATGACTGCAAATAATAATTTCTAAAGTTACCACATATTTTACCAGTAATGCTACAAATGCCAAGTGAAAAAGTGCTGTAGAAGTTTTCTTTCGAATGTTGCTTGCTGATTTTCATTCTCGTTGAAATATATTCTGTAGAAATGTGACTGAATAAAGTGTGAAATCAATTTTCAATCAGTGATGGTGGTCTGTAGCAATTCTCATGACATTTTATTCGATTCTACATCGTGCTCCTGTTTCCTGTTCGAAATTTTGAGGAACTATGAAATGATACAAATGCATGTTTCAATGTAGAGAAGGCAGAGAAGAGGAATGTAAATGTATTTGAAACATATTTCAAAAACATCTTCAACCTTCTGATGTCAGTACGACAATTTCATAGTCTGACTTCTGAATATTCAGTCAAATTGTTCTTGAACATTCAAATATATTCAAATTGGTGTAATTATTATTAGAATATTCATGAATGAATATCCGAATGGAAACATCTGAAAATGATTCTGAAAATTCGTAAATATTTTCCATCACCAACAACGTAGCTACCATCAGACACCTGGATCGTGTCGAAGAAAACCAAATCAAGAGTCTTAAATTTAATCAATCTTGGTGATGTTCGGAATCTATAAGTAAAATAAATGGTGCGAAATGTTTCTTGAGTTCATAAAGTCATAGATAATAATATTATAGGTGAAAAAACAATAGAATATGTTTCAAAAATGTTATTCAAACTCACTGATTCGTTTTCGAATTCGGAGCTATCTTCAACGCCATTTTAGATATCTAACTTTTTTGTCTAGCAAACCAAATTTTCAGATCATAAAGGATCGAAATAATGAACAATATTCACTCAATTGTTTTTGACCAGCCACAAATTATTCACATTACTTGATCCGATTATAAATTACACATACCTTGCTTCTTGATGAGAGAAACGGATTCGAGTTTATCGCCATTATCACTAAAGTAGACAACTTCACCAGATACCATTTTGACTACTGAAAACTCATGGTTCGAATCATCGTCAGAATAATCAACCTAATTAGATTTATTCAGAAATATGGAAATTAGTAACTACAATAATTACTGATTAGACTAAAGATATTTATTATTGTTAATAATATTTCGTTTCCTGATTGTTTTGTTGACAATTTTGCCAACATAAACAGTTCCATTCATGCAGTTACGATTCTTGCTACATTGCATTTTTATTTAGATCAGCAGTTACATTTGATGTGACAAACTGATTTCCAATACGATGTTATGAAAGTAACTGTTTGATCTTCACATCGAAGGCTCCGTTGATCTGAAATACAATTCCCAAATATATATGTTCAAAAAGTAGAGTTTCATATTCACTATCGTTATGAAGCTCATCAACTATTTGAAGAAATAGGAATAATTGATGATCGGCAATATGGATATCGTCATCAAAGGTCAACCAGTGACTTATTGGCATATGTTTCACATGTTTGACAGCATTCCATCGGGAAATTCGGAGAAACGTTAGCTGTTGCCCTCGACTCGGGTGACATATATTAATGGTACAGGTGCAATGAAAACCCTTCTTCACCCGTTTGAAAGGCTCCAAGTCTCATTAAAAAAATCATTCGACATAGTCATAGTTGAAGACTGGCGTTAAATCAAATCATCTTTCGAACAATTCGTTCAGGCCAGTCTGAAACTACCTACACAGTAGGTTTTGGCTGGCACCTGTCAGAAAACAACTACTCCCCTGCCTAATACCACGAAGGGCATTGTATTTTATCCGACCGGTGCCAGTGCAGGTTTCTTCTCAGAAGAAACTCCTGCCACAGAAGAAAATCCTGTATTTTGACGATTCAAATGAAGGAATTGATTTTCAATTATTGGGATGGATACACTTGCAGACTGATTTCGGGCTATTTGGCCACTCGTCAGTACAAGGCAGTGCCATCATCAACATAAGTCGATGACTCCCCATGATTAAATATCAAACACCCATCATAGCATCAAGCCTCGACCAAAGCTGATGGGAACAACACGAAGTCATTGCGCCATCTACCCAAGGACGAGGTATTCTGAAAACAAACCAAATTTGCCCATTTCTCCTGCGAGGAAAATACAAAAACATTCGACATAGTAAATAGGCTTACTTGAAGACAGGTGTTAAATCAATTCGTTCAGGCCAGTCTCAGGTCGAGGCTTGATACTATGTTTGATGTTAAATTACGGGAAGTCATCGACTTTATGTTGATGATGGCACCACCTTGTACTGACGAGTAGCTAAATAACCCGAAACCGGTCTGCAAGTGTGTCCGTCCCTATTAGTGAAAATCAATTCTTTCATTTGTATTGCCAAAAGCAAATACAGAATTTTTTTCTGTGAAGAAACCTGCACTGCCACCAGTCGGATATAATGCAATGTCCTTCGTGGCATTGGTCATGGAAGTAGTTGTTTTCTGACAGGTGCCAGCCAAAACCTACTGTGTAGGTAGTTTGGAACTGGCTTGAACGAATTTTTCAGAAGATGATATAAAATTAATGCTGGAATATACTAATGAGTTAAGTTAAAAGGTAAGTTTTTATGAGACAATGTCAAAGAAATTTTCATTAGTTGTTCGATTCAGAGATTCAGATCAAATACTTAAGGAGACAAAATCTTTAGTCCCGCAAAAGTTATGCTATCTATGATATCATTCAATTGATCTGAAATTATCACAATTGAATGAATAATTTGCTCAATATTTTCCAGTATTTTCAGTTGAAGTTCAAAATAATATTCATTTCCATTCTCGATTTTATATCTCCCTCCATTATTTTTAAGCCTTCATTAATTGTTTCTCCATCAATTCTCAACTTGTTGAGAGTCGAGTGGATATTTGAAAGCGTACTCGAGATAATCTGAATTTGATTCTTCATTAACATTTTAAAGTTCATTTTACTGTCCCTTTTGAGTTCATTTATACATATTTTATAATATTTTACATCAAATCCGTGTAAGTTTCCTGTAATTATTTTCCGAAATGGACCTCTTGCGAATCTACTTGTATTGGGAGTAATTTCTGATTTTTTTTTCGAACAAAGCATTAATTCAATAATAGAAGTTGAGCTGGAAATCCCTTTCAAAGTTTGGATTCACATCATCTATGTGCAAAAATTATCTTAATGATTGTTGAACATTTTGGTATTATTCAAATGAATTAACATGTAGCGAAATATCATCGTTCGATATTTTACCTATTTCTCTTTTTTGAATGAAAATACCTGCTGATGTGATCATTTATTCTAATCTTGCTCTGGCTGTCATGATTGCATTGGAACAATAGATACTGGTTTTATTCTATCAAGACCTGCACGGGGACTCTGATAAATAGAAACATATATTAGAATCGAAATGTGACGTCAAATTCGACATCTCGGTCCTATACTTACATTGCCGAGATGTCGAATTTGACGTCAATTTGACGTCACATTTCGATTCTAATATATACGTTTCTATTTATCAGAGTCCCCGTGCTGATCGTGTCACTTATGGCATTATCAGGAAATAAATTCATCCCTTTGATAGGACTATTTGTGTGAGGAAAATATTTGCTTTTGAGTTTCTTTCCCATCATTGTTATTATTATTATTATAATTATTTTTCGTCTAAAACTTTTCAGTCAGGTCCACACTTCCCACTGCTCAGACCGAGTAGGCGGATGCGCTAATAATATCAACCAATGACCACTCCCCCGCACCGCAGGTTGAATGATCTCTGGCTCCGGGAATCGTGAGACCTGAGTAAACGCAACGAACCGAGAATAAAGGCTTTCTGCATGCGACCGGCCAAGATTTCTGCCTCATGCCGGTATGGTTTTGAGTTCCTTATATTCAATATTTTGTGGAGATTTTCTTTGTGGAGATTTTCTTGTTTCTGTCTGTAAACGATGAGATTAGAACCTTTGGTGTGAAAGTTCAAATTCTTGCAGAGATCAATTACCCTAACACCAAACACTCGACGCACGTTTCGCTTACAAGGTTAGCATCTTCATGAGAAGAAAATTGATATCAATCGATTTGAATTTAGAGATAAAAGCCGGATTTTCGACTTTCAAGTAGTAATTTCCAAATGAGAGTCGGAATTCCGAGATAAAATTCGGAATTATGATAAAATAAAATGTATAAAAGGTAAGTCCCTTTTGCTTTTTTTGTGAGTCTACACTCAGTAGTATGGTTATCAAAAAAAACTCATTTTTAACTCCACGTCACAGAGTACAATATTGTAACAGCCGCCTTTCCGTGCAAAATTTGAAAGCTTAGGCCAACGATCAACGAAGGCGCTGATGGCGGTCATTTTGTTCCAACTAGGAGTGAAGATACCGAAACACAGACTTCTATTGACATAACTTCTGAATTCATTGTGACAAAATAGTTTTCTGTGAGTTATGAGCTGTGTATTTGAAGTTTGCATGAAGACCAAATGTTTCAGCAAAAAATACACGGTAAAGTCTTTGTTTTCTCAAGACTAACAGAGTGATTTTCCATACTTGGATCGAGTGAATGAAACCACGAAACTATGAAAATCTCTTTGGAATTAAATTTTCAGCCCATATTTTGTGTACAAAGTACATTCTTCTACGGAAATCACGATGCCAACATTAAAAGAAGACTTTCATAACGCTCTCATTTTTTTCAAAATAAAGTTGAAGAAAATAATGCATTCTCTTGAACTGCATTATATAATGTTAAGTCGTCTTAGGGTACGTGACGCCATATATTCAGAAGAAAACTGCTTATCGCATAGGAGATGTGTTTTAATTTGGTGGCGAAATACAATCTTATTATTGGTTGGTTCGTAACGAACGAACCAAGTATGGAAAATCCGTCATCACCTCTTCGATAATACAGTATTTTACATTTGTAGTTTCTACAGTTTTCTTTCAACCATCCAATTTTGTGAATAGTTGGGGTCAACAACTGTTACAGGAATGTGGCGCATTAGTTTTTGATTTTAACAAGTATTCTGTTTCCTATCTGAGCTGGTTTCTGTAATCTGTGCTCCACATTTTCGAAATGTTTTTCGGGGGTAGTTCACACATGAAAAAATGATTTCAGAAAGAAATCAAACAATGTCTGTCTAATTAAATTTTTTGGAAATTGTAAGGCGGAGCGAATCCACCCACGGTTTTGGCGGATTCGCAGGGTATTAGATTTTATATACGCCTCTTCAGTGAATTTCATTGCAGAGGAGGTTGGGAAGAACTGATAATTGGAGTATAATTTTCCTAATTGCCTTCCTCTTCTGGCGTCTAACTGCCGACACTGGTATGACCATCTAGACACTCGTATAAGGTAGATCAAATACGTAAATTCGACATATTCAGATGATGGCTTCGAGACATCGCCCATTCCGCATCAGCAACATGGGTTCAAGCGGTTATTTGATTCGTGAATAGGCCAACGCAACGTAAAAGTGTTCCATAACGAGACACAGTATTGTAAGATGCCTCGAGAGTATTGAACATCAAATGAACCGCCAAATGTGTCGCTACTCAGTGGTTTCAACTCTCGCATTCCCACAATGTTTCAGAACCCCATTGATAGCTGTCTCTGAATGTATGCTAACATTTCGTGTTTCGGTGAGTGCTCCATACAATCTATAGAGGAAAGTATAAACGAACAAAATATAACTTCTTGAGAATTTCTTTATTCGTGAAATATTCCAATGAATTACATTCGTGCATGAAAATGACCAGATGATTTTTATGCACTCGTGCAATTATAACCGAAAACATTTAATTCTTGAGCACTGCCAGTGGAAAAATGTCAGTATTAGTATTTCGTATTTCTCGAATTTGATTTGTATGTCTTATCCACTAATGATTTTCTACTGATACGGTCCAAACTCTATAACGCGCTCTTTTGTGTATTCGATCTTTCCTCCAAATGGGAAGTTTTCTTCTGAAATCTTTTACTAGCACTTATTCCCCTTCTTCGAAATCTTCCTGTCTCCTATATTCCTTTTCTTTTTATCTTTTTTGAGGTGTACTGGGTCGTAACAGATCCAATAGAGTCCGGAGTTGTCTCTTGAGAAATCTCTCACTTACCTTTTTAGTGGCATGAGGGGTTGCCTTACATTGATATATAAAATTTTGAAAAATTTTTCGTATCTCAGTTTTCGAAATTTCATATATAATTTTTTCAAATAATTTTTGAAAGTTTGCACTTTTCTCCTACTTGTCCGTTGGAATGCGCGTGAATTTTCAGATGTGTAGATCTTTTCAGAAGTGAACGCCGTACTATACTTACTACTACTATCTCTCCCGTTACCCATTTGGCATGAATAACATTTTCAAAACATTTATGGTAGAATCCGAGGTAATATCTCTCATATGTGTATAACTTCAGGTTATTTCAAGTGTTCATCTACCACAATTGAAAACATTTCTTCATATATGGGGATTCTGGTACCTGCTCTGGTTTTTCAGGAAACTTCGGAAGGTTTCTCGCCATTGCAAAACAGGTTTCAGAATTAGACTTGATATTTTCTATATCTACCTCAAGACTGGGCCACCAACGCATCTTCTTGCTTCAGATTTCATCATTACAACTCCTTGATGTGTAACAAACAGGTATTTGAGGATGTCATCCTTGCATTCAATGAACTGTATTTTTTTTACTTCAGATTGTAAGAAGACCAAATTGTACCTGAAACTTGAAAGAATATAAGAATTATACTATAGAATTTGTACAAATTCATTCAAGTAAGGCATTCTTTTGATTGCTCTTAGAAACGGAACAACAGTTTTTTTTTCAGTTTTATTTAAATGTTTTTCAAAATTCAATTTATTATCGATGCTTATCATCCAGTAGATTGCAAAAAGTAAACCATATTGACTGCTATTACCAAAATATTGGTGGTTCGAGAACTAAAATACTTGAACTACAGCAAGCTATGTGCTCTCATTATGATATTATTGCGCTTGATTTTTCAAATTTTGAGTTAGGATTGAGAGGATATTACATCTTTCAACTAGACTAATTCTTGAAGTGGTGGTGTCCTAATATCTACTAGAGCTTCAATATTTGCCGATCACCTAAAGCAGTGAATAAAGTTTGAACAATTTTTGGTCAGAATATCACTGGGTGAGGAGTACATAATTATTAGCGCTGTGTATATATCTGCAGTATCACATATCGAAATGAATTATAATCATGTTGATACAGTTCGACAATATATTGATTTTTTTCAGCAGAAAAAAATGTACTCTGTAGTGATTATAACATTCCAAATGCTGTATGGTTCAATAATCAACTGGACTTGGCATCTATCATGAAAAGATTCAAACCCTCAGATTTTAGTACTTGGTTTGGTAACATATTGAAAAAAAGTGTACTTAGCAGAAAAAAGCATATAGAAAATATAAATGTGGAGTGTCCCAGAACCAACTGTGAAACGTTGCGAGAGGAGTATTATCACAGATATATTTCCAAAACTGAAAATAATATTATAACTAATCCTCGATACTTCCGGAAATATATCAATGGTGAGAAAAGCTTCACAGTCATCCCTCTTTACTGCTTTATGTGGATATATCTCAAAATATTTTCAACTGTCGATGATGACAGCATAAAAAATGAAATCCCTCGAAATATATTTCATGATATAGCTGATGTCTGCCACTATAACATTGATATTGAAGAAATCATGGATTCAGCCCCGAGCTTACCATATAAACTCACAACAGGTAATGATGTAGCTAATCATAAATTGTATTTATTCTTCAGCAAAACTGGTTATTGAACCACTGTATCAAAACAGACATTTGGAAACAGACCTATATCAAACCAGTTCATAAAAGTACCTCTCGTGATAATGTTTAAAATTACAGAGGACTCTGGAAATAATCAGAGTTTCCTAAAATGCTAGATTGTTCAATTACCAAAAAGGTTCCATTTGATTTTGAAAACATCGTAACCGAACCGCAACACGGTTTCACAAAAGGAAAATCTACTACTACTAACTATTGCACTATGAAAACTATATCATCAGCTTCCTCAAAAATCTCTCTATATATATAGATATCTCTAAAGCCTTCGATAGAGTCAAACATACCTTGCTGACCACTGACCTTAAAACGCATTAGGTATAGAAGGAAATATTCTACATTGAATGGAGATCTACCTTCGTAATTGAGTTCACTCTGTCAAATACGGTAATTATGTATCTGAATCGATTGAAAAGCCTTGAAGTGTGCCTTAGGGATCTCATATAGGCATACTGTTGTTTAATTTATTCATCAATGATGTGGCTACCGTTTCTACCTCCAGTTCATTTCGTTCGTTTGTAGATGATTTGGAAGATGTTCAGAAGCAATCGAAATATTTCAGAGGCTGAGGCACTGCAGGATGATTCAAATGAGTTTTCGAAATGGTGTAAAGTCAACTTACTGCAGTCAAAGGAAATCACCATCTCTAAAATAAATAATGTCATCATATTCACATAAAGAAAGAGTAAGAAGGTTTAGCAGTAACTGATAAAATAAAGGATTATGGAGTTATTTCTCATTCAAAAATTACTTTCAAGTATCATATAATGAAAGCTTCATCAGAACCCGCAATGCTAGTGATCTCAGTGTAGAATCTGTCAAAATAATTTGCTGTGCACAGGTGAAATCTATACTCGAGTTCAACCCTATTGTATGGTCACCTCAGTATAATGTTGATGTCAATCTGTAAGAGGGATGCCAGGAAGTTTTTTTGAGGTACTGTGCATATAATCTTTGTGCTTTCTCAAAGGATGGTAGAAGGAACAGGAACACTGGTATTTTCAAAATTTCTTTTATCAGGACCAGTTATAGTCGGAATGAGCTTATTTGCAGGATATTGAAAACAGCAAGTAATTATCATCATAGCCTGGAACTATTCAACTCATCTTTGTCGTGCTTCAAAAGATCATATAAAAATATTTCATGTTTTTCTAGTTCTGTAAGTATGGGTGCACAAACTATCGAACATCGAATCTAAATTTGTCCGTCAGTTGAAATGCTTGAATGATTAAATAAAATTGGGTTGATAAGGAGATTCCGTATTGCCACCACTTACAAACGGCAACTCCCATGAGTCAGGCTCAACGTGGTCTTACATTCTACAGTGCGGTTCCTACTACCACGAAAGCAAGACAAATTGTACAAAAAAATCAGCAGTTGAAGAAGAAAGTCAGTTCTTGTTTGGCGCTATCGGAATCGAACCGGATACCCAGGCCTTCCATCTCTGATGTGCTCAAAAAAAAGCGTTACAGCAGAGTTTCCCAGTCCATGGGTCGTGACCAACTGGTGGGTCGCGAGAGAATTTTTAGTGAGTCCTATCTGTCGAACAACGGACTAACCGACCGTGTCAAACCAAAAATTGTATTTGAACTTTATTTTTTTTTTCAAAAATCCCTTTATTCTACTTGGTAACGGCTAAAATATTCTAGAGCAGGTGGGTCCCGAGTTTGGTAACTTATTTGAGATAGTTTGTAGTCAAGACAATTTTGGGAACCAGTGCGTCACAGCATTATCAATGTTAATCAATCTCCTGATTCCCTTCAAAATTTCCTCTCTGTGAATTTGAGCCCATGAAATGCTAGCGTTTAGACCTATCAATATGGCAATAATTCAATTCATCTAAAAAATCACACCAAATATTATTTGAATGCTTTTTGAGGAAATAGAAATGTGCTGAAATCCATTTTGGGGTTTTCTCTCCTGGAAATGAAAGAGAAAAAGTTTAAAATTCTCTGATATCTGTTATTAGAGCAAAATGGTATATTTGCAATATTATTAAATATTCCTAAATATATTTTTAATTTAATCTTCAATTTGGCTTCTTTTTTATAAGACAGCTACGTATCGTGGCAAATATACCAATTCCCCCTAAAAACAGATATTAAGAATATTTGAAGCTTTTTAATTTCCAGGGGAGAGAATACCAGAAGATTCATCTAGCTGTGACAAAATATCTCTAAAGACCAGTGATTTCAGCGAAAGAATTATGAAAAGACTGCATTAAATATTTGTTTTGAGACACTGAGTTTTATTTTTGGTCATCAGAATTTGGTACAACCAATTTTGTCAGCCAGATAGCCTACTGAATTGGCTTTTTGCCATTACATCAAGCTCTTTTCCTAAATTTTATTGTTCATCCTTCATCATTTTATTTTTTCATGAAACAATTTCGATTAATACAATTGAACTATCGATGAAATGGATTCAGATTATAATTACATAACGTTAGCACTTTCAGTTCCAGATGATTCTGGCATGAAATCTTCTAATCGAATCTCACTCGATTGTTAATTAATTCCGCAAATATTTTTTCAATTGCGAATTTTTTCAGAAAATTATTTTTATAGCCTACCACCACTCTATCAGAAGAATAAAAGAAAGAAGCCATCATTGGATTATTAACGGCTGAAGAATACTTGAACTGCATAGAAATGATACAACTCGAAATGAAACCTGACTGGCTTTTTGATTTACTATATTCCCGATGTTGTAACTCAGAGGACCAGCATGGAAAAAATGTATAAGTGTAAATTATGAATGAAGAAATATATTCTCGGCACAGATAACCTTTATTATAAATTATCATGATATCCATATTTACATAAGCACCGCCTGCAAGTAATCCCGACTTATCAACATCATAAATCTCAGGAATACTCTCTCTTTGTACTCCTGGCCGAAGCCAAGCCACCACGTCTTCGAAATGCTAAGCAAACGTCGGTTCCCTTATTATTAATCCGACAAATAAAAAAGTAAAAACCGGCCAATGTTTAGCAACCACGAACTGCCGCACCAACATAGAAATTAGTGAAACATTTTAATCATGATTTATAAAACAAATACAGTCAACAATTTGCATACATCTTCGACTATAATAAGGCGAGAACCGCCCCCCGCATGAACCCGAAGCACTCTATATACAAATAAATAAGGAGATAACTTGAAAACTCGTTAAGTCTGCTGTTATTATTCTTTGTTGACATACAAATTATATGTTACAGGCCCAGACACTCCTCTCTCTGCCCGAAGGTGCATCTTCTCGCTGAGCTATGGGCACGCAGAGCGAGACCAACGAGACCACACAATATTTTAAACCATCTCTTAACCATGTAGTAGTGAAGAGTGCATGTGAAGCCATTGCCGTCCAAAGAGGATACTGCTTGTTTCTCATGCGTGTAAAAAGTGATTCAATCATGTTGTTATTAGCTCCGAAGTGTTTTTTGATTTATTCGGATTTCACTTCTGCTCTGAGCTTGAGAATGTTACTAAAATTTTTCTGAACTTTCTTCATTGGGTTGGATATGGATGTCATTCTAGCAACCTCTTCATTAGTTTCAATTTGTCGAAGAAATGATTTGTCTTTTTCTTCTCCAAGTCAATTCAAAATTATTACAAATCTTATGCAAAAGGAGTGACATCAAATATTCAAAACTTTTTGTAGAGATCAATTACCCTAACACAAAACAGATATCATTTAAAATCGACACGCGTTTCACTAACCAGTTTACTCCCCTGTATCTTATTTGTTATTCTTTATGGATGTCAAAATTCTATGGCCTGTATCAAACCATATTGACGACACTTCCTGTTTGACCAGAAGCGCATCCAATTTATATGTTTAAAATGGAAAGTATATATATTTTTTTGAAATTGAGTCGGTATAGAATTACCTTTTTTCAAATGATATATCACAATCATACCTCCAGTTCACAATCTGCCAATAAAATTTAGATTTCATGAAAAAATTATCTTGTATTCCCTTCGGAAACTTTAACAATATCATGGAAATAACAATAATTTACGGCCAAACTTTTTACACGAAATGTTTTATGCAAACTATTATCATAATTCAAGTTTTCTTCACCTTTCACTATGAAGTCAATGATTTTTTTAAAATGCTAACATAGACATTTTTTGGTTGAAAATTTCATTTTATTTAACTTCAAAAATTCCTCGATGCTTCAAAATGAAGAAAAATTGAATCGAAAAATACTTGGTCTGCATAAAGAAAATTTTGTAAGAAGTTTGGTAATGAATTATTATTAGTCACATGATATTGTTCACTATTCTATAGCATACTCTCATGAAAATGATCGGTACGAGGGGAATACAGACAGTATTTTTCAATAAAATTGCAATTATATCAGCAAATTGTGAGTTGAAATTATGATTACGATATATCATTGCAAAGGTAATTCTATACCGAATTGTAATTGTCAAAAAAAATTACACTTTCTATCTGAAATATGAAAAATGGGAGTGATTCCGGTCAAACGGGAGGGCATATACGGTTTTGTACACTCATGACATCATATCGAAGTACTGAATTTGAAACATCCATACAAAATAACAACGAAGATTCAGGGGAGTAAATTTGTTCCGTATGTGGAAATATTTCTATTTAATTCATTAATTGAATGTTCCTAGTGCTTGGGATACAAATCGATTTCTCTTTGATTCAGCGCCCGCCGCGCTGCTTAAGCAGAGGGGTAGCTTCTTTTTTTTGTGAATAAATTAAATATCTACGAATGATAAACACATATCAACAAAAAGTGGTTGCTGACTATTTGATGTTACTTCTTCTATAAAAGTTTTGTTTTGTTTTTGCATTCACTTGGGGAAGGAAAAGCCAGAAATCACTTTCTCGAAACTTACTTCTCTTCACAAAAATATTCATGATAATAAATTTCAATTTATCGTTTTGAATGTGAAATTTTACTCATTATCATCCGGAAATATTTTCTTATTCTATGCCAAGAAGGTATATAACGCCCCGTTTCGACTAGAGATAATGTTCAAATCACTAGTGAAAATCCGGGAATTAATCAGAACCTGATGTGGTGTTTGTTATAACTGGAAATCAGTCGAAACATCGATCCCAAAATATCTTAATTGCTTCAATGATGTAAAGGTACGGGGTTTTGATACAATTGAAAATCGGAAACCGTGAAACCAAATTTTCTTTAGGAGAATATTTTTTCGAATGGCAAGCATGAAACATTCCTCTTTCTTTATTGAAATCAACATATTTCAAAATATAAATAAAGTGCTACCAACTTTACAATATGGTTAAGCCCTTCGAACAATAAAAAAAATTATTTGGTTTCTGATTCGATTGCTGAAGAGACCGGGCTTGCTTTCAATAGAACTAGATCTCCAATCTCAAATTTGCCGTATAGACGGCTATGGTAACGTATATCACTTCCAGCCGCTTTACTAATCAATGTTTCTTTGGCAAGAACTAATTTTTGTTTCGAAGAGAAGCTGTTCTCGAACACTAATTCCCCTTTGAGATTGGGAGGAAAGCCGTCCTTTTGCACGAACGCCAAAATGAGTGTGTTTAGGGCAATACCCGGTTGATTCGTATACAACGGAATTAAGAAATTCTGCCAATTTGTGTAGCTCACATGCCCATTTGTTCTGTTGGTCATGACAAAACGTTCGGAGAATTCGCCCTAATTCACGCATTGCTCGCTCTGAAGGATTAGCTCGAGGTCTACGTATGTTCAATATTTCTAGAGTTGATTTCCATTTTTTAGTTTTTCCATTTCCGAGTTGTAGCCTTTTTCAACGAGTACAACGATATATACTTTGTAAGCACATCACTAATTCATTTTTGGTTGTAAGTGGGTATTATGGACATTAGTTCTGGATTAGGTAAAATCAAAATGTCCAAAACAAGCGTGATACGCTTCAGTGAATTTCATTTTCAATACTTTAGGAACGCTTAGTGAATAACATTCTTGTTGATTCTGACGAACATATAGAACATATATTATGAAACGACGTTGCAAATCATTTTCTAAATTTTTCGAAATATCTGAAAGTTTTGGATCTTGCGGTTGGAACTGACTCATATTCTTCAGCGTATGTAATGATGATGCTGACAAGTTGGAGGAGAATGAGAGAAGTTTTTGTCAGAAGGAACGGTCTCGGATCAGTGTATTGCGAAAGGGCGTCGGCGATAACATTTTTTGAACCAGGTATATCTTCAATTTCAAAATCAAAATCTTCAATTGCCAATGCATATCGCGACAGTTTTCAAGTACGTAATTGAGCGATTATCAGTGAAAATTTTGAATTTTTTTCCCCAACAAATGGGTTCGAAATTTCGATAATGCCCATACAACATTCAACGCCTCTTTCTCGTTTATGGAATATCGAATTTCTCCATCAAAGAGTAGGTGAGATGCCCATGCCACTGGTCTGTAATCCCCATTTATGATCTGGAACAGCTGGCAGCCCAAAGGTGTACTACAAGCATCGGTTTGCAAACAAAATGGTAACTCATCACTACAATGATAAAGGAGAGTAGAATCAGACAGTTTTTGCTTGATTTCCCCAAAACTGTTCTAATCTAAGTCCGTCTATCTCCACTTGACCCGTTTTTTTCAACAAGTGTGGTAACGGAGCAGTCGAAAATCTTTGCAAATCAAATTGAGCTAAGCCCAAAAATATCTGGATTTCTTTCGAATTCTTTGGTATTCTATAATCTACTGAAACTTACTCTATTTGTTCGTAAAAAAACATTCCCAATTATTAACGAAACTACTTAATCGGAAATCATCAAAAATTCGTAAAAAAAATTCCTGCGTTTTTATGGAAAATGTGATCAAAGATTGCTGTTTTATGCGCCCCTACTTTGACGCCTGTGCATAAGAAAGTTGGTATAATTTTTTGAAAAGGTTGTAATAATTGTTTCCAAACATCTTCATTGAAACAACATATATCGCTACCTGTGTCTATTGATGCAAGAAAATTCAACCCATACATTTTGAATATAGTTGGAGCTTTCATAGTTTCATTTCCTGAATCGTTATTACCTCTATTAATCTGATCATCTCGAGGGTAGTTTAGTATTGAAGTCCAATTTATCACATATCCCACAGCAGGACCTAAAGATCGTGATGGCCTGTATCAATGTTGAAACGTTTTTCAAGATCAGTATTGCTACTCTGATCATTCCTTCGAAAAAAATGTGAACAGCTTTAAATGACGTCTGAGGATGGTTTAACAGAAAAATTTGAAACTTTCACAACGTTATAGAAGGAAGAATCCGCGTGTCTTAGACGCTCGAAGGCATCAGAACATGTTGTTGCCGAAATTGGGGTGCTAGAAATATTTGGTGAAAATAACTTTGGCCAATTTTCAGATTATTTCATTTTCAGCAATAAGAGGATTCAAATGTCTTACCATGGTTATACATTTAAAAAAGTGTTGGAAATAATGAACCGTTTTAATAATGGAATTTTCTGAGTTTTTCTTGTATTTCAACCTGTATACAGACATGCCAAAATTGATCTAGAAATGCTTGTTTGAATTCAGTAAAAGGATTGAATCTGTCTAATAATACTCGGCTCCATGAATATGCTTAGCCTTTCAATTGATTCGAAATGATTATTTTGAAATATTCAAAAGGAGCTCTCTCCATTTGAAATGCATATTGTAACTGATTCAAAAAGTCAACTGGATGAATATAATTTGTTTTATCGAAGACTGGTAACCGTTTAGAAGCCTCCACATTTTTTGGATTAGGATTCGAATTCGAAGTGGCACTGGTTTCTACAAAGTTTGTATTAGACAAAGTCATATTTGTCAATTCTGATAATATTTCAGCCACAATGAAAGTACATCATGATTACGTTCTAATCACGGCATATTTCGATTACGATTACATGAGTCATAATTCTGAGATGAGAATGAAACATTCACTTCATTCATGGCAAACTTACGAAAACTAGAAAAATCTCAAGGTAATTTGGGTAGGCTTATCATCAGTATGTATATCAGCATTGAAATTATTAGTATTCAGATCAGAATCACAAGCAAAATGCCTAGATGCTGAAGGCTTGAGAAATATAGTATTTCTCATGGTGTTATTGATTTTAGAACTTTCAACCACTTCTGCGATCAATCCATTTACCGGTTTCATCACATGTCTCGCTTGATGGAACGTATTTACAGTTGACAATGCATAACTGTCAAATTTCGGTTTCGGCTGCTCAGACGGCATAATTTGCACCTCTGAAGGATAACTTGGTGGTGTATTCATTGGTAATGTAGTGGAATACACACTGAAAAAATTATTCTGCTCATCAATTGAATTCGATGCAGTGGGAATTCTAAGCATTGGATACTCCTGCCGTCAACTATTCGCTGGGTTAAAATGCCCAAAAAAATCCTACCTTGATTTATGCGTCGTTTCACTCCCCTGCTGGGGCTGAGTGTTCGTTGTTGTTTTCCATTTTTCAATGCCCCTCGTTGGGCGCCAGATGTAGGGGTACGGAGTTTTTGATACAACTGATAATCGAAACTTCAAGATAAACGCTGTATTCCAGGACCACATTCATCGTAATTGCGACACAATGAAGGGCAAGCAATCTGAGTTAATATATGTAAATATATAATAATTTGTAATATAGTACTTGAAAGCAGGGACACTTTTAGTATTAGTAAAACGAAGATGGGAGATTCCCCACTAAGCTTTCAGCCACAAAACATTTCACCATCGAAATATGTGAATTGAATGGATTCAATGCGAAAAGTCTCTTGCCGGTAGGATCAATCAAAATCAACGAAAATCATTTGAAATTGTTTATTCAGATTCAGAAAGCAATGACACTATGAATAACCAACAAAACATCAACAGCGTGTACTTTGCATCAGTGTTGGTCATAGACATTATAACTAATGGACTGGCCTTGATAACAGTTTTCCATATAACACGATGCGGAATACAATAGAGAGGGAAAGGATATGAACGTTGAAGTGTTATTATGAAGGACAGAATGATAATTCTATACTTGAATTACTCTATCCTTTTCAACCTCTCTTTATCTGCTATATTGAGAAAGGCTTAGTACTTTTAGTTTATCTTGCTCACTCTGCAGTCCTCTCTCTCTTGGGGCCAGGCCATTAGTTATAATGTCTATGGTGTTGGTACTGTTATAACACTCTGTTAAAAGCAATTCCCGATGATGATAATAGTGTCAGATCTCTGATGATGGGACTTTCACATCTCGGAACAACTATTATTTATCCGGAACTAATCCTACTGGATAAAATTTTTGTATTGGGATCCATTTTTTGACTACCTCTTCTCCGAATCATTCTCGCCACATGAATACTCATGCGCCTAAGTACAATTTTTGCATACCTCATTCAGCTAAGTCTCAAAGTTGGATTATGCAACAGTAATTTTCACATTCACATCCACTTTCACAATGACATTTCAATTTCATTAGACTATTTCATACACCAATATTTTCACTTTCACTTCAATTTCCATAAATTCAATTTTCGAAGTGAAAGTGTAATTTCCTTTTGCAAATGCGCACACACATGCCATAAGATTTTGAGGTTATTATGTATACAGTCCCACTAATAAAAAAGATTAGTTTCGAAATATCCTCTTTCAATTCGAATATCACTTGGTAAAACAAGAATATATTCTTCAACTCACCTATACCGGAAACATATAAAGATTCTTCGTGATTGGGTTATGGGGTTCAATATGGCTTTTTCCGTTAACCAGCTGAGGCCCCCCTTACGAACGTCAACGGCGAGGGAATTGGTGCTGTGGTTCCGCATCCGCCTGTTAACCTGAAGGTCCCGGGTTCGCTTCCCTAACGGTGCAGAGACTTTTATTTATAAGAATTCCTCTGTCGTGTTGGCGAATGGCTCCTGCCACGTTTCATGGTTGACGGGTCCACGACTAGCCATGCTGCTCCTGAGTTAGGAGTATGGAGTTAGTAACAAGCCTAATGAACACTCACTCACACATATACACACCGGGGTTTACGAAAAGGGCCCACTGGGGCCTAGTCGCTGACCCATTAACATTACGAACGCCAACCCTGAAAAATCAAAAATTCTGCGAGCAATGCATCAACGAGGCCTCACCTCCCAACGTGTGAATCCCAGCAGAGGAGGCAAATTGAACCGTTCTCGACAAGCGTTCGTGCTCATCTCTACATACAGAGAGCCACAAAAATATTATATACATATCAGTTCATCGTATGAATTATGAATATAAAGCTTGTCGAGTGATAGAACTTGATATCGTCGTGCCTCCATATAGAACAACTCATGAGTTAAATATGAGTTTTATTTTCCTCAGAGTTCTCGAGAACTATTTCAGTGCATAACAAATTGTAAGGTATTCATAAATATTGATGAAGAATTAATCAACTGTATTCTTACTTATGGTAAGAGCCACACAAAGCTCAGCTTAGATGGCCTCTCTTATAAAAATCGTAAACTTTGACTTTTATAAATTCACTATAATCTCAACTCTAGCCTTATCAAATCACGTTGATTGACAAAATAACTATTTATGATCAATATGCATGCGTAGTTCTTATAGAGAGTGCTGCATAAAATAGTAATATATTTTTAGTAGGATTTGAGAATTCCTGTTGCATATAGCCACCCAAATAAACTGAAAGTGTATAAATGATACTGTGGAAGGAGATCAATTGAACCCATTCGAAAACATTTTGTAGATACTTGAAGTAACTATTTTCAGTGCCCAAAGTTCATTGAACGTGTACATCTCTCTCCGTTTATCTTGTCAGGGGAAATAATGAAATATTGCACAGTGCGGAATAAGAGGCCATTCGAAACCTACAGGCACTTCCACTGCGCAACCTGAAGTTGACTAATGTCACTGACTAGTTGGATCTTTTATTAAAAAAATATGTTTTTTGCTCCTAATTTATAAATGAGCCCATTAAATGTGAGATATTATGTTTTCGTCAGTACAAAGAGTGGCATATTTTATAAATTTTATTCCACAGGAAGGTAGAGATGAAATCGTAATTCGTAATCTAAACCACCAAATTTCTCTTTTTCTCTTTCAATTTCTTGAGACAATCTTCCCAATTTGCTTAGCTGACGTACTAGGAATATCCATTTGCTTGGAATCTGGACGTTTCAGGTTCGTTGAAAGACGTATATACGTCAGCTTCATCTGTAGGTTCCCAATAAGTACGGTACGGATACATCACACGTCCTCGGTACATCCATAGAACATACTTGTGCTCTATGTATGCGTGCTAGTGCAATAATATTTTTGTAATGTCGCAAAGACGACCAATGATCACACTCCGGCATCTACCATACCGATTTACTTCTAAGAATGAACATAAGACTCAACAGTTGGTATATACAAATTCGAGTCAATATATTTCCTCAGAGATCGTAGAGTTGAGAAATGGATGCCTGTCCATATAATTTACTGGTCCTGAATTATATACAACAAAGTTAAACAAAAAATGTTGTCTTCCTATTGATAGGGCATTTTTTAATGCAGATTCACACGAAAGGGAAGCCCTGTGCTGTTCAAAGAACACCGCGTGAATCAAGGGACAGGAGATACGAATTAACATTTACTTTGAATTTCTGAAGTTTGTAAGCCTCAGGAAAAACCTCTCTTGGCAAGGAGTTCCAAGCCTTAGCTGTTCTATTGAAAAAAGATCCCTGAGCAAGAGAGCTTCGATATGTACAAGATTCGAGAATGGGGGCTATTGCAAATAAATATTAGTGAACCAAATCTCTTGTTCTATGATAAAATGGCTGTAAGAGCAAATTTATTTTAACACCGATGAAGTTACCGAACTTAGAGATGTTCCCAAGTTTCAGTGCTAGATACAAAGTACCATATGAGCAATGCTCATCAACAGAACTTCTTGAGATAGGATTGGGATTATTCGATAATGAAAGGGTTTCAATAATATTCACAGTTATCAGTCATGTGAATAGGAAATATTGATGTGAAAACACCAGTAATTCACGATTGAATGTTATGTATGTATTCGTTATATATGTGTGTTAGCAATTTTTCCCAATTCAATGGCATAAAAGAATCCCATAGATGCTATGCTGTTTCATTTACTGTTGTTTCGATTCTCAACATCGATCATATCATTGAATTGACTGGACAAGTAGTTGACATTTGAAAAAAATAAATTCTCAGAAAAAGATTTTATGAATTGAGACAATTCTGACAATTTACATATTCAATGTAGCTACCAGAGATAATGTTCCACTATATTAAATGATCCCAAACGTTTGACCGGCTGGAGTTAATCAAAAGCAGCTAATGAAAATCTGCAAATCCATTGAGTAAGCTATTAACAAATGAAGTACCAACATCATATACTTGGTTAGAGCTTAGCCTTACTTGAGCCGCCCTCAGAATTTGTGTATTTTGGTATAATCCACCCATTTCATCTTACATTATCTACCGAAATATGACCACGTGTTTCTTGAAACCACGTATTATTTATCTATCTCAGTCATCCGTGTTAGACACACACTGTTAGAAATTTTCGGTAAATAAACAAAACGCTGCGGCATCAGGTTTTACAATAAGTAGGTACACCTAAATAATTATTCCTCTTTGTGATAACTTACCGAATCAAATAAGAAATATAATCCGTGCGCTACTACAATACAGGTGAAATTTCCCAACAATAGAGCCCCGAGCAGCTAAAATAAACAGCGGTCTCTTTCGTTTTTCTGTTTTGATTCAATTAAACAAAATCAAAAGGGCCGATCTTTATTGCATGGCCCTGCTCAGGCGGCTAGTGTCTATTATGTGTATGTGGTGGATGGTGAATATTCTCTTCACCGCGGGTTCACGAATACAATATTATCTGATGTTTTCGCAATATTTATCACCTGGTCAGGCTATTGTGTTCATAAAGCAGGATAATGGAGATTCCACTAAAACCAAATAAAAAACTTTTTTTCACGAAGTTTTGGTTTGAATAAGAAATAATTCGGTTACCTTCGCTATAACTCCAGGTAAGAGAAGGAGAGCGAGCTCAACTCCATTTCATAAGATCCATTGTGCACTCTCCTTCTATCTATCTATGAAATCTATTAAGTGATACCGTTTTCAGGAAAAAAGAAATTTCTAGCATCAACAGGTTCGTCGACAGCCATCATTGTTGCAGCGACCCGGTTCACATGGGAACTTATTCTTTTTTCCATTGGTTTTTGGGTGAAATGTTTCGTCTAGAACTGCGGTAGGCATTATCAAAAGCGATACTGGAACAATTTTCAAAATATAAAAACCTTCAAATTCGATCGGGATCTGATGCAAACTATCTTGTATGTGTTTTTTAGATTTCATGGATAAGTTTTGAGAAAAAGGCGTCAATTTCAGAAACTCTCAAATAATAGTAAGGTAGTGAAAGTGAAAACGTTAGATCGAAACAATTTCCTTTCAGAGCCAAATTTTTTTTTCTTCAAGGAAAAATCGATTATCCCAAGAACACGTATTTTTATCGTAGAGAATAATATAATTTAAAACTGTTTGGTAATCATCTTGGGATTCCAGTTATACCAAGGTGAATAGAACATTTCGTATTATTCGTAAAATGATGAGAAGACTCTTATACGCATTCAGCTCACTAGACTATGAGATCAGTCGTATTGTAGTGGAACTGTTGTCTTTTGAAAAGTCTTTGAATACAGACTCAACGTCTTCTATTGCTGCAATGCCAAAAATTTAATAAATTTTGTATAGTCCCACCGGCGGCCGCCAACAATTTACAATACACATGTATCGTAAGTGAGGATAAGACCAATTACGTGCCTTTGCGAATCACCACAATCGGCTAACGCCTCGTGCTCAAAATTTTTCGCTCGAGCGGAATTGGCTCTTATTACCCTCGTTACGTGATATACTATATCGGCCCTGATCGTATACCGAGTGAAAAATTATTTTTACCTTTTATTGAGGCCCCTATATAATATATTCAACCTTTCCTTGTAATCTTCCGAATTTCCTGAGATTCGGAAAAATGCTCTGGTCTGTCGAATATAGAAAAATGAGGGTATTACATCAATTCCGTAACTTCTCAAAGTTATTCGAAATAATTGTGAACCTACTCTTCTATTCACAACTCAATTCGAAATGTGCACAGGTGCATAAAAACCCTCTGATATGCTTTTGTTTAGCCAAATCCTTTCGATCTGAGAAATCAAAGAGCAAGCTAACATTTGTTGACGGTAGGTGATGACGTAAATACGATTTCCCAAACTGCATTCCATTCAGGCAGCAGCGACAACGATTTTCCAGGTATTAGTCAACAGACCATGGTTTTCATGCATCTTGTATCAGACGATCAACATGGATTTTTAGAGAAGTTATGTGTAACCAATCTTGCATGTCCCTTGCAATGTGTCGGTGTTGCTTCAGATAATAAATTGATCGATGTAGATTGATGTCATTTATATAGACATGCAACTAGCTCAATAAAACTTTCAACATGTTAAGATAGAAAATGCAATGCAGACTATAGAGGTTTTGAATCTCCTTAATATACACCTATCTTCGGAGGGCCACGATGCTCGAATTCAGGAACTCTTTTGTTCTCAAAGGAGTAGAACGAATCTGGATCTTCAGTGGAGCAATATTGTGAATATAACGTGTGCTGATTTCCACTAAGTATGTAACATGCGTGATATCAATAAGAGTCCCTCGAAATATTTCATGAATAGTTTTTCACAGAGAACTTTCATTTCATAGGTTTTTAACATTTTCTCTGATTGGATAATGAAATTCTTTCTAAGAAATCGATGGAAAGTATTCTGATATCTTCAGAAACATTGGTCATCTTCTCCGTCAACTATGAATGAGTTCTGGCGCATTCTGAAAATGTTGGGCATGAAGATTCCTTAATGTGATGCAAACACCCATTGAAGGTTGGTTTCAAATGTTACTTTCAGTTAACCAGCTGGCGGACGTCAACCCTCAAAACTCGAAAATTGTGCAAGCAATGAGTTAACGAGGCCTCACCTTTTAACGTGTGAATCACAGCACGGAGTTCCGGCGAGGCGTTGAAACCCGGTCTAACGCTTCATAGGCGGACTTTTCACTTCTACCCTGAAAAACTGATATACCTTGACAACTTTCAATTTTGAGAATAGAATATATAACGTTATATAAGTTACCAAAATCACTTCGAAATCTCAAAATTGCCCTGATAAATAGTGTGTTCAATTTTAGGAAACAGTATTTCGCCTAGTTTTATTTTTTCAGAGTAACTTACTCTTTCCAACTACCTTATAGAATATTTTGAAAATGACAACCCTACAGGATGACAAAATGATGAATGAATTATTACTATTCAATTTGTGTGTTCAGTTCACCACGTTCATTTTATAGAAAAGAGTTCGAGAACCGGATTCCTAACTAATTTGTATAGGGTGTATTGCATAAATTAAAACATTGAATTTATGTAAGCTATCAAAAACTGTGAGAATGTATAGGGTAATTGATTCGCCTTCCGTTAGTATATCCGGAAGTAAGAGAAAAACGCCATCATTTCAATCAAGTAAGACATTCCAAAAAACTTTTTATGCCAATTTGCAGAAAGTTATCATATTTCACTATACAGCTAATATACTGACAGCCGCATTGTTCCCCTAGGACCTGAATATTGTTTGGTTTCTCTGGATAGGAGTTATTGGCTGACTTTATGTCTTCTAAAATGGGATTGAGGTACCAACAATTATCGAGAAAGATGTGAAGCATTGATGGTGTCTAAATTATTTTTCTCATACAATATAAAAAAACAATGTTGGAAAATATATCTGTAAATATGAAAATGAAATTATCGTCTCGAAAAAAACCTTTCTGAATTAGAATCAGAATGGACTCGCGGAAGCCAGAGTACCCATTTTCGGCCTCATTTTCACCCCCCTGTAAATTGTAAATATTGGTCCTGCAGTTCCGAAAGTTGGGACTGTCCTGTGCGTTGATAACAATAAACATAATCGAAAACGTTACTCGTCACGTGACCAGAAAATCTGAAGGGTTTGTCTGGAACGATAAGATAAATTTACGTATACAAAATGAAATGTTACATTCTTTCATTCTCTAAGATTTTCACCTGGAAAGCGGTATCATTCTTGTCAATAAAATACAATAGAAAAATTTTGGAAAAGTAGTTTTTTGATTGTTTCTTGTCCAAATCAATTTTGGAATAATACAATGAGTATTAAAAGGAGAAGCATCAAAAACAATTAACAAACAATTGCTGTTGTATGTGTGTACATCATTCACAGACGTTTCATCCACAAAAAAACAGTTCTTGTCCAATTTGTAGATCAAGATGACCAAGCAGACAAACTAGAATTAAATAGATATAATTCATTCATCCTGAGATATTTCTACACCCACAAATAAAAATAGAGAGATGTTTGCGAAAAAAATTCACTTGGTAGAGATAATTAACTTTGTACAAATTTGTGTGAATGATCTTTTCAAAAATAGTTCAAATGGATCTTATCCATGAAGATGTTCGAACTGGGTGATTACGTAGAATGTGAAAGTGTTTTTCAGGAATTTGTCAATATTTTGTTATTCCGACAAACAATGACCAACGAACAAGAATGACATTTGGATAATATGGAAGATAGGATCAAAGAGACTCCTCAAAGACAGAAAGCAACTAACACTACCTTTCAGAGGAGGAGCAATAAAAACTTGCGTCAAAATGGGCATATTCGAACATCTGTTGCATTCAGATAGATACGTAGTATGTATTTATCATAATATTTCATGGTTTATTTCTGTATTTTGAGGTCTCCATTTTTATTAGTATATAGGTACAGGGTTTTCCTACAGTGGAAATAGCAAAAGCATGATTAGCCAACCTCTGCCCGCACAAGGCACTCGTTGTAATGTTCAGCAATGGGAAAAAATCAGCTGGATATTAAAATAAGACATAATTTTGTCGCTTGCTTTTTGACTTTACATAATAAAGATTCAGGTAGAATGTTGTCTCAGCTTCTCTCAAACAACAACAAACAAAATTAAAAAATGGATGATAATGTAGCGCATTGAATAATGTACTTATACCACAATCCCCTGCATTACAAACTAATTTCATATAGGTACCTATTATTTAACTAGTATTAAATTAGTACTGATAAACAACGAATTTCATTTCAAGTTGAAATCAAAATCGTAATATTCTGAAGTCTTCTGATCCTAATATTATGAAAATTTAATTGAATTCAGAACAGCCAGTGGATAACTAAAAACTCATAGGTACAATATCAATTTAACCTTTGCATCAACATATAATTAAAGTTGGACGACATGTACTATGATAAATAATTTCTTCTGATTCGAGATAAAAAACTACTTCATCAAGTATTTTATCTGGCTGTCAAACAGTCAAATGAAGAAATTTACCCATGACAATTAATCATCTTGACAAATATCCCTCTCCTGCCCCCGAACAACACGCTCGAGCCACTAACTAACCTGCCTAAAATAGCTTGTTTGGTTTTTTCGAACAATCCGGTCCACCGAGGAGCTTGTAGAGCTTAATTTAAATAATCGCGTGAACTCGGAAATCTCCGTCAAGCTCTCGGCATAACAACATTCCAAACCGCGTTCGTCTACCTACCTAGTTGATCAACTTTGAAAAGTTATTCTGTCGGAGATCGCTTCAGAAGTTAGTTGGTTCGCGCGTGTTTGTCTCATAACCTCACCATGTTTTTGTTATTGTTGTTTACTTTTTCGTGGGGTGTCTCGATTTCGGAACCACTTATGCGCACCTGTGAGCCTATACGAGTGGAAATGTGCATGATGTGGTACAATATGACGGGTATGCCGAATTTGGGCGGTAATGACATTCAAAAAGAAGCCGAATTGCAGTTGCAATCATTTTCTCCCCTGATTCAATACGGATGCAGCCAAAATTTGAAGCTTTTCCTATGTTCCGTTTACGTTCCAATGTGTACCGAACAAGTAACAAATCCTATCGGACCTTGTCGAGGACTTTGTGAGGGTGTCAGATCGAGATGTTTCCCCGTCTTACAAGGGTTCGGATTCACATGGCCAGATGCCCTGAACTGTTCCAGATTTCCCGAGACTAATAATCAAGAACACATGTGCATCGAGGGGCCTAAAGACGAAATTGATATTAGGGCTCCCGTGGATCCGGCTGTGCAGAAATTTGACTGTGACCCACAACATATGAAGGACGGGGAGAAGTGCATGCATGGCTGCAATTCAAATGCCCTCTTCGATGAATCGGAAAAAAAATTCGCAGAGGTAATTGATACTAGAAGTTGTTGAAATAATCCTTCATTGATCAATACTAACACTCTAGAAGTAATTGATGATTAACATTTCGAGGATGTATCGCACTGGACTGTATTTATTTCGAAACCATTTCAGAAATAACTTCACTACATGTGTTTATTTTACTTTCATTATTACTGTTTTCAAGATCTCTGATTTTTATTATATGTGATGAGTTAGAGATTTGCTAACTTCAGAATTTGATTGAAATAATTGGTACTGCGAAGAATTACCCTTGGACAAATATATGGGTACTCATTTATTTGGAACTACCTGGGACTGACAGTCGACAGATCAATAATTAACAATGGTCAGTAGGAAATAATACAAATATTGTCGAAAGACTGACCTGATGAACCGATTTTCGATGCCAATCAATGGAAGTAGCGCGACGAATATTGGAGAAGCTTTCAATAAAGCAGTAACCTATTCGACTACAAAATTGTCAATAATTTACCATAACTCGAGACTTGAATAGAACCAAAATTCATCGTTTTCTTATATGCCTTGAAAAGATTCACCTATTCAAATTTGGTTGAAATCACAGTTGTGTAAATGAACCTGAGTTCATATACATATCCAAGAAGAGAAGTTGAATCAAATCAATGTCCTGCTAGCTGAACGAATCATCATGTAGTTATTCATCTTCGAAGAGTTATAACACAACGTGATGCTCCGATACACCACAATCAACGTTATCGCTGAACTCAATCTGAAGATAGACATCGATGGTCACGAATTCTAATAAAGGATATCAACCCACTTAAGAATACTTCTACAAATATATGGTAGATAACTATGGACTTTTGAAGCATATTTTCTTTCTTCATAAATGAATTTGAGCAGAATATCATACAAACCTGGTACAGCGAATTGTACTTTCACATTAGAGAAATCTATCATAAAAGGTCTCGGCATGTGAAAATTCGAGGAAAAATTTCAACACTTGCCAAATATCTCATCAGAGAGCATATCGACCCTTGAGTTCATTTGAAAAAATATCTACCGTGGAACTATCGGTCAACCTTCCTGTAGCGATTGGAATCCACAGGTTCCCCTTATCATCCCGAGTCATCAAACTTATAATGGATGTTCTAAAAGACAGGAGCTATATCTTCCATCACTCTGGTCTGTTATAGGAGTAACATGTTCCTCTGAAATCAGTTATTTATATGAGTTCTGTCCAGATCCTCAGGTGACACATATATTATTAATCTTTTTGCATGATTCTATTTTGACACCCGGATTCGATAAGGGTAATTTTGTCTTTAGAACTTGCATTACCTGATTTTCGTCTTTATGTGGCATTACGTTGATGATCTGGTACTTATAGGATTCGATATTGAAAGGTGTTTCAGAAAATGTTTTTAATGCACCCATTATGAAGCTTGAGGAACTCAGATTTTATGAATCACTGTTGAAATTTATTCACAGAATAACTTGCACTGGAAACTGGAGCAACGGGAAGCATTAAATAATAACTTGATTTGGCTTTTTGAAAGTCGCTATCTCGGTATCTATAACAAAAAGCTGTTTCGGATTGTGATGAAAAAATGTCACGAAGGAACAAACGAAATGTGATTGCAGTTTTCCTGGTCATATCAAGACCTTTCTATGATGCAGAACCATCGGCAGGAACTCATGGTGTGAAAATGAGAGTGACAGTTTAGGTTCAGATTGTGTTATAAGGGGAAATAACCAGTCTCTACTAACATAACGCATGTCCACCACCGCACTTAATTCAACTAAGGAAATCATTGATTGCGCTTTATTGCTGCATTTTATCGAGAAAAGCACAGCTTCGATCGTCGTTAGCAGCCATCTCATCAGACGGCGCGAGACCCATGGCTATTCACGGTCCCATCAACCATGATACGAGGTAGAGTCATTCTTCGGTATGCCAGAAAAAAATCAGAGAGGAACATCTGCCTCATTGGGGGAACGAACTTGTAAACTTTTGGTGATTAGTCGGGAGCTCGAACGTCGTAGATTAATTTTTTTCTTTGATTTTGCTTGCGACATAATTAGAAATATGTTGGACAGGCTTTTATTTATATGTCATTTCATCATTATTGAACTGACATTAATCATTTGATCGAAACTGAAAGCCACAATCAAGAATCCTTATCTGTGGGAGATCATAATTTGAAATTACACTCCGATCACATAAATATGCCAACCTGCCGAATTTTAAAATGTGCGTGGGTCGAGTTGATTTTTTCCATAATTGCAATCATCCCGCATTCAAGTGTTTCCATTGTAACCGTCAAGTATCATCAATCGATTTTAATGCTGTAAATTTTTGAATGTTTGTCGGGCAGATAGCTTTGAAGTTGAATGATAAGTAATTTTGTGAAGCGGCAATAAATGGATCACCAACAAGAATTGAAGTTGTTTATGCTCGATTTTATACGAAAAGGATGATACTGTAGTGATCAAGAAAAACGTGTAAAGGAGAAAGAAATTGATATTTTCTTGAGAATGGAGCTGTCAGAGAACTGTAGGTTGGCCAAGAGTTCCACTGATTTGTAGTACCTTGAATAAATCAGCTCTATGAAATATATTTGATAGATCCGTAAGTTGGCGACAAGGAGGGGAGGAATTATGATCGTCTAACCGTCGCAACGCCTGCCAGAATATTTCGTTTTACGATTCCAGGAGACACAGATCCACACTTCTCATAATTGGTTCATGAAACCTTTTCCCCATTTTTCATATCAAAAAGTTTGTTGAAATGAGAATGGATGGATCATTATACTTCGACATTTCGTGTATAAACGCCTCAACAAATTCACATTATGGCTTCTACCTCGGAGAAACAGGGATAAAAGTTAGAGTTTGATCTTTAGCTTCTAGTTTCTAATTGAAAATATACATTGGATGAGAAGTCACCACAAGTAAATTTTGACGACAAATGAATACAGTTTGCTTCAATTATTCAAGTAGCTGTTAAAGTGAGAAACCACATTACCCACATTTAACAATCGTTCAATTTTTTATACGTTCCATTCTGCCCTGTTATTGCCACAGGAAATATTTTGACAGCTTGTACGGAATGTTTGTTTAGCCCAGACTACGACAATATCCCCAATGTTTATAAACTCACACACACTGTGCTTCCTTTATACGGTTTATTTTTCTTTCGTGTTTTGAATGAAATAGACTTGCGAATCATCGAAACCATATGGGATGTCTACCAATTGATGTTTTATGTTTCTTGGTATGGGATCCTGTAAACGCTGAACAAATGAATCGTTCAATTCAGCAAATAGTATATCATCAGGTTTATATTTGACCTATTTTCAATAAATGAATTGGTAGAGGAATTCAAGAAGAATCGAGAGAAGAATATTTCATCTTTGGAATCATTCAATAGATTCGCTTACCTCAGATTGATCTATCAGTGTCCCATTGAAACCCATTCATTCAAGTCAATAATGAAAGATTGCTCTACCAAATTAAAGTAAAAAAATGCATTTTCGTCTGCGTTCTCGCAAAAAGACATACACTTCGGTCATATATAATATTTTGTGAACTAATTATCGAAAAAATTGTTTTCCGAACTCCATGTTAAATAAGTGAATACTTACCGTGTATTTCCGACTCAATTTTTTCGAAAAAAACTATATATTTTCAATTCAGAGCTAATCAGCAACATATCAAAGTGAGCCAATGGTCTCTTTTAGAGAGAAATCTATTGTAGTGTACGAAGTTCGAACGAACTTCAGCTACTTGGACATCATGAAGATTTAAAAGTTACTGACACAAATAATAACCCTCAAAACAAAAAGCTGAAACAAATACTATCAACTGAATCAATAGAGATATTTTCTTACATAGGTATTTCAATGTTGGGCATAGCCTGTTTTTCAAACTACAGTATTTTATTTCATTTTCTCCGTGTGATTTTCACTAGACAGTTCACAGAACCGCTACACGTATTTCAGTATACAATACCTTCTCCAAGCGTTTTATGGTACGCATAACACTCCTGAAGGAGCTATTGTATAGTTAAACGAAGAGTCAAACAATAAAATGTTCTTCATTTACGTATTATGGGAATACCAGAATGAAGTTATCTTCCACAGTATAAAAAATTTCAATTGCTTTCCTCCAGTGAGGGGGAACTTTTTCCGTGGACCAAAATGGTCTTTCGATGGACAATCCTTTGATGATGTGTAATTTATTGGATCATTTGGTTAACTTCACACACCTTTCTCTATATATGCTGTTCTGAATACTAACAAATGAATGGAAGCAATAAATCAGGAAAATGCTCAGGAAAGCGATGATTCAATGCATATAATTTTCATTAAAATGTTTGCATTCAACTCATTTCGATTTTCTTGGATTTTTTGGACTCTCTTCACACATTTCTCTTTGAAAATTCAATACTTAGCAATGGTTGGCAACTGTTCAGGATACTACCGAATGAAAGAAAACAATGAATGAGGAAAATACTCTGGAAATAGATGATTCAATGTATACCGTTTTTATGAAAATGTTTGCATTCAACTTTTCTATGATCACATTAGTATTTCGATTTTCAATGCCGTTATTCATTTTCTTCTTTAAAAAGAGCTACCGCAGAAGAATACATTCACATCGGGATTTACATAGGTTGAGAAACTTATTATTCCGCTCGTAATACCATAACTGTATGTTTATAAAAACGAAATTACCGATAAAAAAACGACACTGCTTTATATTCATCGGTCGTAAAGATTACCATTTTATTAACGCTATGTAATGGTAATAGTAATGAGATACTATGTATACACATACTAGTAGGAGCCAGTCACGGAATGGCCAAGTTATTTTTCCACTTTCCTTCAAGGCTATAATTTTCTGAACTAACAGGTAAATTGCCCAATATTTTTGTTTTATTAGTTTAGGAGTCAGTTTTATTGCCCATCCATCAATTTGCTTAAAGTTAAACGTTGATAGAGATAAATGATAAGGTAGGGTTCCATTTACCTACCTGAAAGATTCAACATTACTATCTCGTAGGACAGGATACGAAAAAGAGTAAATAGTGTAGGTTTTTTGACCTACACGAGAATTAATGATTTATTGTAGTTCATCACCTGAACTCTTCTAGTGGATTTTTCAGGCCGTTCAATGATCAATGGTGAAAGGGATAACTATTGTCCAACAGAAAAAAAAATGATCAATATGCAGTGGAATTTTTTTTGTCATTCTAGGTTTGGGTAACCGTATGGGCTCTCATCTGTCTCGTAATCAGCCTGAGTTCAGTTCTGACTCTAATCATCGGAGGAGGTCGTGTAAAAGCTCGTCCTCTGATCAGTCTTGCCTTTTGCTACGTCTTAGTCAGCATTGGCTGGGCCTTGAGGATGTTTGCTGGAAGAACGACTAGCTCTTGCCCCAAATCGCCTGAAGATGGGTTGTCTAATGTTAACTGCGCCTTCGTTTTCCTGCTTCTCTATTATTTTGGAATGGCTGCTAATGCTTGGTGAGTACTTTTTCTTTCTGTAACAATTCTAAACAAGATGAGTGATGAGACACTTGGACTCAGACTCACTATTTGAACATTGTAACTATTCATTGGAGTTGAAAATGCAATATCCAATTGCAGTAGTTCCGTCATTGTCGCCTGAATTAACCAAATTGGTAATACTGAGGAAATTTGAAATCTTCATTAGCATTTCTCATGACAATCATACAGTATACTGACAGCTAGCTGTTTTCGCCAACTTATTCGTGAAAAGTGAAGTTGAATATTATATTCACTCGATATTGATCACATAATCGCATAAAATATGTTTACTTCGATGTTTACTCGATTTATACGCTATCTGAATGATAGTTTCGTATCATTTCCCAACACACCAGTCATAAAGAATAACCGAACTGAAGGAGCACTTTGTACAAATTCTCTCGAGCTCCAGATCCGTTTTATTCTTATCTTTCATTTATACTATCATCACTAATTTGACATCTGTAGTCATAAATTAATAAAACGGTATTGGGCGGATTATTTGATCGGTATCTTTTTATGATGTTTCCTGAATATGATCGATATTTTCTCATTTGCTGATGGATACAATATGAAATATTCAATTCATCACTTCATAGAAGTGAATATCCTTCCATGAAGTGAATGAGCATCAAATGAAAACTATTGTTGCAACATCAGATATCAAGATTAACGAGTAAATGATAATTTTTCCTCTATTCAATGTTTATCTTTCCGAAAAAAAAATAACAATGTTCGGTGGGACATTAGTTGTTTTTCGGTCGACGTCTGACTGTTTGAACTTTCGAAAAAACATATTTGTTGAATGGACATGGGTTGGACTTCATCAAAATCCATATAAGAAATACCGAATATAATTTTCTGTGAAAGAAGATTTGATATTGCTGTTCATTCGCGTTTTTTTTTTATTTTATAAAGAATTACATTAGGTACTATTCGTTATTTCTCCAATTCTGTCGGTTTGACTCGTACATTCGATTTCGTCATGTGATTCTTTGAAATGTTGGTAGGCCAAAAAATGTAGGCTTCCACGGCCAGTAATGATATGCCGCAAGTTTTTAGGGCTTGAGGGCCGTTCGGGAATTTTGAGTCTCGGAGCTTTCGACTGCATCAGCGGCAGCCATCTTCAGCTGCGTGGTCGTAGTTCAACTCCTCTTTGTGAGACTACTATGACTACATCAAGTCCGAAAATCTTGCGATAAATTAAACTATCGAGTTTTGTTTTACCTCAACTGTGCAACATCCATCATATCTTAGAGATTTTCATGTACTTGTATATTCAGAATACTTTCCTGAATAGCCAATATCGATACATGAAATGCAGACGATTCACTTTTTATCAAATAATTCAATTCTCAAGAGACTATCGATTCATTATACTGAACTTGAAGTCGTAAAAATATAAAGTAGAATCATAACCACACAAAAACTCCATCTATCATTTTCATATATTAATATTTCCCGAAAATGCTTGATAATATTCCTCGCGCAGGCTAGGCTTCTGTTTAACTTCAGATCTTCAATGAGAGGAAGCAGATGCTGTCATTACTGAGTGGTATTGATACAAATCGAATGAGGCAATCATGTTCAAACAAAAAGGTTGAAATGGATTTTTTAGTCAAATAATAAAATTGAAGGTTTGATTGATCAAAGAAAATAATATTGTGCAAATAAAATTGAGACATCGACTATGAAATAGCAGTGTCAAAAAGTCTATTTTTCATAATCGATTTCTGATTTTTTTTTCACAATATTCTTTTCTTTGGTCAATCAAACCCCTCAATTTTATTTTTTGACCAAAAATTACATTTCAACTTTGTTTGGATTTGATTGTCCTAGTCAATTTGTATTTTTATATAAGATTTTGTCTTTTTTCTTCAGAAACAGGTTGATAATATAGGCAATATAAGTCCGAACCACTACCTCTCAGCAAGGAACATTGTCAACCACATTCAAGCGAACACTGTCATAACCAACCTTCGGTACCTTCAATTTACCGATATATTCAGAAATCATGACATTAGATCAATAATTTCGCGTTATCGAACGAATCTTTAAATATATCCATTAGTTAGGACAGGTAATATATTCTAAATTAGGTAATAAAATTCCCCCGATATTACAAAGATAAAACCGTCGCAGGTGTCGTTGGGAAAGGTGTTAACAACATCTTATTATCAACTAATTGCTTTTTCACAAACAAGAGCAAGGTGTTCAAAGATATATTGATAAATTACTGTAATCGGTTTAAACAAAAGTCCCTAATTCCTGAGACTGAAGAGCGAACTGTTGCCACTTGTCCCGGCATTGCTCAGGTGGAAAGGCATATAGCAATTATTTTTAGTGTTTTGTGTAAAGGAAATAATTACAAATGAATTAATTTACTTCCGTAGGATTTACGGCTTTCCATCATGGCAATATTCAATTTCTATATATAAATTCTTATTCTGGTGTTCAAATCATAAAATATCTATAGACTAATACATGAAAAATCAAGTAGTAGTAGTATGAAAGGTTTCATTTGTATAACAGCTCTGGATCAAACTCAAGTATATCAGTTCAGACTGGTGAATTGAATCTTTGGCCCAAACAGGTCAAATTTGTCTTTTTTTCGAATGGAAAATCTCACCTCCCAAACTGAATATATTTTCGAAAACATTCTTCCCTCATTTTCTACTTCGTTATTGCCTTTTCCTGCAGATTGTGAAAGAAATGCATTTTGTCATACTTCTCAATTTTTCATTAAGGTGCGTTTTAGGTTGAATTATCGGAATTTCTTCTTTATTTTTACTCATAACACATAAAATTTGAAAACTGAAATGATAAATAAACTTTTAGTGCAGAAGTCATATGTATTTCTAAATTGCAAAAATAACTCCGCCAAACATGCGAGCCCCACAAAACACATCGGCCTCCGAAATTTTGTATGCTATTTCTCCTCCTGTACACAAAAAAATAATCGTAATCATGATGATGATTATTCAAGGATTTCAAAACCTCAATTTCGATACTTTCATTCCCAACAGGTATTCACCCAATTACAGAGAAAATATAATTAATATAATAATAATGATATAATATATATTAATAATTATTATTTATAAATGTTTCTGAAATAATTGCTAGGCTATCATAATGTTTATCACATAAATGAGAAATACTATTGAAAAGATGACACATGAAATATATTAGGAATTTTTGTAAGATATTGGTTCTAGTAAATGTATCATAAAATGAAACAGCTTACCTGATAGGAGGATGATAGGAAAAGAGTGTCAACTTGAATTTGTTATGTCAGTCACGAAACTTCTTACAAATTTGACGTCCAAAAAAAATCTCCTGTGACTGACTACATATTTTCACGAAAGTCCCCAATTTTCCCGTAGTAATATTGAATACCGTTTACGCGATGGTTAATTTTCACAGCAATCACTCTGAATTTTATGGCACTACTTGCACACTTATTTTTACCTTGCTAATTACGAGCTGTCGCGATTTCTACCCCTCCAGTTATTACCATGCTGAGCTTAACGAGAGAGTTGAATCATTTCAATAAATTACATGGAGTCGAAGGCTTACTACCTTTTGAGAACCAAAATGAATGAAAATTGGTGATTGGGTTGTCGGTTTATGTCCAATAATTGGTATGATGAAAAGTATTATCATTTTCGAGACCCTTCTCGTATCCCAATATTTGGAAAACTGTTGAGAAACAGATTATTAAATGAATATCACCGAAATGTCGATTCATTTGAAGCAGATTGGCTTCAGATCGGTTTTTTTTTTCGGAAATATTTGGTGTGAGAGTTCCATAATTTACCTACATGCCCACTAAGCGAAACATGCGCTCGTCTGGACTTTTCAGAATGAATTGCTCTCCTGACAGAAAAAAAATTATTTCAAACTACTGTCTATCTTTCCCTCATTAGGTTGAATTTTCGGTTATAATTGCACGAGTGCATGAAAATTACCGACAATTTTGCAAGAAAGCGTGATATCTAAAAATTGCAAGTTTATTTTCATATTTTGGCTCTTTTACAAAATATGAAAATAAACTCTTGCAATTTGTATAAGATATCACGCTTGAATGCAAAATTATCTGGTCATTTTTATGCACGAATGTAATTCATTGAAATATTTCACGAATAAAGAAATTGTCAAGGTAATGTTATTTTTTGTTCATTTATACTTTCCTTTATAGATTGTATGGAATACTCACCTAAACGCGAAATGTTTTTCTATTTTTGAAGTCTATCTGACATTTATTTGTGTTGTTTACTGACGTCTAGCGATACGGTTTCAAATGTGTTGTTATGGTGACTTGATACAATGCAATTACCGCTGTAAGTTTTCGATAATTGCATTGCTCTTATGGGACATCTTATATATGAGGGAAATATTCCTATAAATGCCATCTATTTAATTTAGGTTTCGCTTGCTTGATATACAAATTGAGCAAGAAAAGGTGACTTCCATGTGATTCAGCGACGTCGCGCGATTTAGGTGGAAAATATCTATTTTAATTACGAATCCTTTTTTCCCAAACGTCTATAAATAATATACACCCACCTATCAGCACAGAGCGTTTGTTAATTTTTTTGATGTTATCTCTTCCGTAGAATATTTATATTTTCCCTTTTTTGATTCTGAGAGGAAAACGCAAAAAACAGTTCCTCAACACTACCTTCTCTCCACAAAAGTGGTCATCTCTCTATAATTGTATTAATAATTCTAAAATGAGCAACACTTTTAAGAGAAACTGAACTTCAGTGCAAGGGTATTTGATTTCTGTCAAAAGTTTTCACTATCACAGCGGGGTTTCAATGTCACCTATTAACAAACAAATTCTCAATGAAAGAATGAAATATAAAAAAATTACAACAGGAAGATTCTTGAGAGTAACTACAAGTCATCATAGTTCACAAAACAGGATTCTACATTATTACGATATTAGATCATATTGCTGACTTATAAAAATGAATGTCAGAGAAATGAACACTACAAAAATGGAACTTCAGAAAGATTACTGAAATAACGCACAGAATACCACAATTTTTTTAACTCTGGAGGATCTCAGTGGAGTTGCATTTTAGCTAAAATCGTTTTATTGCCCACAATGCTTTTACTAGGAAAATTCGAAAAAGTATCAGTTCGCTCATGATTAGATGTCGTCGTTAAGTTAATTTGTTCAGACCAGATGAGCTCTTAAAATCCGCATATTCGAAATTGTGTGGTATTAGGAAGAAATTTCATAATTTATTCCGTACCTCAAAAGGTGCGACCACGTTAATCCTTATCCGGCACAAGTTTCTGGGGCTGAAGTTCCTAAGGAAACGTAAGCTGTTAAACATAAAAACCTCTTTCAGCTCATTTTAATCCAAATTCCAAATCGACACATGAAGCACATGTGGTAATTTTCTCTGAGCGGAAACAAGCTTGTATGTGTTTGAGAAGTGAACTAATCAATCTTGGGTGAAGAATGGAAACTGAAAAAGTGACTCATAACTATGTGTAAGTATCAATGCCCGGCAAGACACACAGACAAGAAAATACTCTTTTTTTTCCTTCTTGTGTACCAATGAATCGTCTGCGAATGATATACACATATTATCAAAGAATGAATATTCTTCAAATTTTTTTGTAAAAGTCATGTCTTCTTGTATGCAGTATTTTTCTTTAGCACCGCAACTGTCCAGGGATGACTAGATATATTTATTTTGTCAGATTGTGTAAGGTTGAAAAAACTACGAAGACACTGAAAATAACTTATGTAAGCGACAATCTTTCAAAAATATGACAGGTGCAGATAATTTCGTTCGTAATATATCCTCCTCCAAACATCTCAAAGGTCTGCCACTGTGCCCTACCCAACAGCATCCATCACCGGCAGTTGCCGGCCAAGAGGCCGAAGACGACAGGAGAGCAACATACCTGGCCTTCCACTGTGACAGGCCCGCTTCTCCGTTTTAATTTATAACCGAGGTAGACCCTTGTTACCCGAAAAAGAAATATTAATAATACCTGATAATTTATACCTTGCCGCCTCCATGTTTATTTACCCAACACAGGCTAATTGCCTGCTACACAAAATTAAATATTTAATGGACACTTTAATCCCATACTCGATGGGAAGGTTCACTCGAGTTGATTTCTCGAAGTATTTACTTTCAACTTTTTTTTTCAAGTCATCATCTCTGCGCTACTTTGCTTCGGTCTAGAGTTTCAGCAGCAAATTGGTTTGTGAAGTACACTATATCAGCTGAGTGTTCGGAACATAACAGCCTTAAAGCAGAAACATGAGCTGCAAAGAATGAACTGTTTTTATGTATCATTCCTTTCATGCAACTAATACGCAGCTCTCATATGTTTTTATTATAGTTCATGATCGCTTGCACAAGAAATCAGCCTTCTCACTTCTCTGGTACAACACGCCAGTTTTAACGGTTGATGTCCATCAGAATTCTTTGTTGTTCATCTGTATCATTTTTTATTGAGACCGCCTGTGGGTTATATTTACCCATGAAAAATTTCATCAATGATGGTACTCGGATGGTAAAAAATTTTTATCTTTCCACATTTGAAAGGGTGAAAGAGCCATCGGTAAGTCGTCTGAAATAATTCATCAAATGAAATAATAATTCTCCTTCCAGACATATGATAAGTTGATTTAGGGTGTGCATTCATATTATATAAAAATACTCTCCCAATAATAAACAACATTAGTGTTTTGTGTATCAAGTGCATGAAAGGCTCCGCACTCAGCCCACGTTTGTTACACACTGGATTTTTTTCTGGACTTTGAGATGGAAATATTTACATTGAACAAATGGATAGTACTATTATACGAACACAACAATTATGAGATGACTGTCATGTCAAAATCGAAGCACAGCTAACTGCAACCAAATGGAAACATCTCAATTGGTTGGACTAGTCTTTTTATTATATGAATTCTGTATTTATAAGTGAGAGCAGAGGGAGCAGTTTCCGCTCGAGGACACTAAGATACATTGTGCTTTCTCCTGTTCCTCTATTTGGTCATGACTAAGAACCAGTTACACTAATTACATAACCTTTTGTGTAGGTTTATTTCAAAACGTTCCATCAGGAAAAAAGCGCCGCTTCATGTTTCGCCAACAGTCGAAGAAAATTTTTTGGTTGGTGCGACGTCGGTCATCATCGTTCAGTAGACAGCCCTCCGTTTCGGAGGCGGACGATTTGCTGCTTCGACAGTCAGCAGCTCGGTGGGTGAACTAACATTGTTGGGGTGATATCAGCCACCGTTGATGGCGTGGTGGTCAATTATTAATATATTAGTTGAAAATCTGTTTACTGGAGAAGTAAGACAGTTTATTCAGTAACGTTTGACGTCACATTGTCCTACAGTAATATAACGCCCATACTGAATTCTGTTTTACCAGAGAGAAGCAGATGGTTAACTTCGAGGTTTGATGAGTCTTAGGTTTTTTCGCTATGATATCGATAATACTTTCATAATTCTTCACAAAGTCAACAGCAGTGAACATCCCTATTCATTTTGCGGTTATCTGGCAAGATAACTGCAAGGTTTTGGGTTCGATTTTCGGCGTTACTTTCTTTTTTCTTCTCTTCATTTTTTATAAATAATAAGTTTTCAGTCCAGTTTTTATGTAATTAATATCAATAAGGAAGAGCAATTGACAATTACGTCTCTTAATCTTACAGGATTCACGGGTTTGACGGCTTATTGACGGCCGTGCGGAAAGTTACTTTCCGAACTAGTGAGAATAATGGTCACGTCATGAGTAGATAGTGCGATGTGGTACTTTCCTATGTAGTCGGAGGGAAATATACTTTTCGTTCAGTTCTTTTATATCATTTGTATCAATGGTAGTCATGAAACATTCTCATGTTTCAGAAAAGCCGTTCACCTGCTGTATTAGTGTTTATCACATTCGCTCTATGTAGCTTAAAGCTTAAACTGCTTTATGTAGTTTCTACCTGCTTCACCTTTTCATGAATAAAACATTCATAACACTTTCTTCTCCTGAAGGTCCGAAAAGATGGATTAGTAAAAGCTGCTTACAGATAGCAACTAATATGGAATATAAGCTCGCGTATTCCTCACAGTTTTTGTTATTTCAAAAAAATATAACTGAAATGTCCGAAATGACGCATATACGTCCTGGTCATATTTAGTTCCGTTTAGGACCTGTTTTATAGGATCCAGTTACCTCCGGTTGGACATTAACGGTTTAGAATGTGAATGATAGTTCTTAAATTTTGTTAGAGGGTTAACATTCTAACCATTGGTAAGTCCATCCGGAGTTTAAACTGAACCCGCCCATAGACAGATGAGTTCAGACAATCCCGATCACATCAGATAAAATCATAAATCAAAGTTATATGACTGTCACAAGTATTGTTGATATCTTGTATATACAAACTTGGAAGGAAGTTGTAAATCTAAATAAAACGTTTTTTCAAAGAAATTCCAATATGATTCATAAAGCAAACATTTACCTTTCTGATTTGTCATTGGCTGTTATGAGAAACGTAACAGATAACTCAGTATTTTCAACTAAAATTCATATACCGAATTTAATTTGATCTGAAAAATATTCGAGCGTGAAACCGCTCTATGAAATTATTTTAATGAGGTAAGTAGGCGTTAATAATAACAAATGATGCAACACTTTCAGCGATTCATTCATTATATTAACTTTTTTCATCTTCGATTCCACACGAAACGGTATAGTTATTTATGATATACTTATTGATTGTTTAATTGATAAGTGATGAACTAAATGAGAATCTTACACAAGAAATGTTCGAAATTTTTGTTATTTTGTTACGAATTTTTCGTTATTTCTCACCCTATCATCAACAAATATTTTCCATTGTTCAAAGGTGGTATTTGGAGAGACGTTTGGTGTCATCTCGAGAAGATTTTAATTTCAATGAAAGTGAACAAATTGAAATTTTGTTATAATATTCAATTATAGAACATTTCATTATTCTCGAGTTAATTCGGTATTTCTACCAGGAAGTCATTTACATGGAAAATCTTGAACTGAAACTACATTCAAAATATCGTAAGTGGTATGCTGATTGTGATTGGGAGAAGTATTCAGTGCACACGCCTAATTTGGGAGAAGAGTAACTGATACTGTTTTCAATGAACAAAACAAATTGGTTTCAAAATGGATTTTACGTTGACTAAATGTCGTTACCCTACGTTAACAACCCTCAGAACAAAAACTTTGTGCGAGTTAAGGATGAACGAGGTCTTATCTGTCGAGGTATGATTTCGAGCACGGATAATCGGTGGAGGTTACCAAAGATAATCCTAAACACGAGGATTCATTATAATAACCAGCTGTCCGTTTATTACAGCTTGTTAACTTGATTACTTTTCAATTCACTTTCAAAATATATAAAATTAATACATCAGATCTGTTGTACGGTTCACGAGAATTTCTTGAACATCAGCAGCTAAATTTCAGTCTGACAAGATAATTAATCAAAATTCAGCACACTTCTCGCTATAACCGCTTTAACCCAAAACTCTAACTAGACACACGGATTTAACAAAAGTTGATTTGGGACATAATAATTTTGTTAATAACGTGTTTTTCTTTCAGAGCAAGGCAATGATAATCCGCCTTTTTCACTAAATAAAAGCTATAAATACAAAATTATCGGGAGTAATTACACAAGTGCTTCAAAATTACCGATAATTTTCCATGAAAGCATGTTGTCTAAAAACTGCATGAGTTTATTTTCATATTTTGTCGAAAGAGCCCGACTCCGAAGGAGGAGGGCTCTTTTAGCAAAATATGAAAAAAACCGAATGCAATTTTTTTACTGAAAACATGCTTGAATGGAAAATTATCAGGTTTATTTTGATGCACGAGTGTAATTCGGTAGAATATTTCCGGAGTTAAAACAACGACGTTTAAAATTCAGTATTTATGCCTGTCAAGATGACAAATGTACATTTTAACAATCGTTACTATAGACTATACACGGACCGAGCGGGTATTTTTCGATACCTACTGGTTATTTACCAGCCCGAAAATGTCCCGCCGGGAATTTATCGCTGTAATTGATCGAAAATGTCCCGCTTCATATGGGATTTTTAACGTACGATGGAAATATTCGCTGTAATTGATCGAAAATGTCCCGCTTCATATGAGATGTTTAACGGAAATATTCGGTTATAATTGCACGAGTGCATAAAAATTACCGATAATTTCGCAAGAAAGCGTGATATCTGAAAATTGCAAGAGTTTATTTTCATATTTGGGCTCTTTTACGAAATATGAAAATAACCGAATGCAATTTGTATAAGATATCACGCTTGAATTCAAAATTATCTGAAAATTTTTATGCACGAATGTAATTCATTGGAATATTTCACGAATGAAGAAATTCTCAAGGAAATGTTATTTTTTGTTCATTTATACTTTCCTGTATAGATTGTATGGAGTACTCACCTAAACGCGAAATGTTTTTCTATTTTTGAAGTCTATCTGACATTTATTTGTGTTGTTTACTGACGTCTAGCGATACGGTTTCAAATGTGTTGTTATGGTGACTTGATACAATGCAATTACCGCTGTAAGTTTTCGATAATTGCATTGCTCTTATGGGATATTTTATATATGAGGGAAATATTCTTTCATATTTTACATGTCGGTCGATATGTATTTCTTTGCCTATATGTTTCCTCATTGACCACTCAGATACCCGCGCTTCGAATTCAAATGAGCAATAGTGACCGACCAAATTTTCATCAAGAAATAAAAAGAGTTGGTATTGTGCAAAGTGGTGCAAATTTGTTGGGTATTTACGCAAATACTGGTGATGCAATATGAATCCTGGTTCGTTCAAATAGGCAAAACTAGACTTTTGATTTCTAGGTTTGTTATCGTTTCACGACTGAGTCAACATAAATAGACTATTCGAAATCATCAACTATATGTTTAACAACAGAGCCATCAAGCGATAAATTTTCGAAGTACTCAAATCGGCTGAACCAATTTAATTTCATACCCGAGAGCGTTAAGAGAAACAGAAAACAAACGAAAGCCCATTAACTTCTTAACCCGAGAAGCAGTGCTATTTTTGTGATTTATAGGCGCAATGACTTAGACGTCTAACCAGTCGTTCCAGCTCAATAAATATGCTCCTGCTCAATGTCTGATGGGGTTATTTCACGAAGCGCAAATGGAAAAGTCATTTGCTTTCTCATAATATTGATGCTTGTTCGACGATATACACACTGAACGCGAAGAGAAACTATGCGAGTTAGTGATATCTAATAATACAATAGTATTTCCTGCTTTGGTACTGCACAGAAAACCAATATGAATTGATCTTTTTGAACTGAAAGAATGATCATGAAAATTACTCTGATGTCACTTCATATCATCAATTATTTTATTTTCTGATCTTAGGTACATCACGACATTGTGTATTGTTTCATTTCTTATTTTTCAATATTATCGATTCTATCAGGCTTATAAACTCTTCATGAATATTCATTCATTTTTGTTTTTCAATATTGCCTCAATTATTTCAATTCTGTTCCTCTTCAAACAAATCTCCACTATTACGTTGGATTTTTAAATTTTTGTATTTTTTTAAAACCATTTGCATGAATCATATTTTTTTCGTATTTTTTATGATTATGATATCGACATGCGATACCTTTCAGGTTCAAAAGATCTTTCATTGCATCAAGAAATCCATTTTTTCCAAGCAAACTTCTCAAGTTTTTCAAATTTAATGTGAAACTGGTCCCGATTCAACGAACTCCGTAGGAGCAAATTTCAATTTTCTCCTGACAATACATATCAAGTTAATTTAACAATAAAATTTAAAAAAAACAGAAAAGTTCTAAGTTGAAGCAAGGACTTTTTGAAAGGTATACAATTGAAAACTCAGCATTTTTTTCGAAGAAGTTCATGTATATTACTAAAAAAATCACATTTTTTGAAGATTTATCTCAGAATATGAAATTTTACAGATCCAGAATAGTTGATGAACGCTAATGTGGGGTTCATTTCCACTCATTTTTCAAGCATAAAATAACTGCAAAGTCAAATTTCAAATATATCTATCATTGAAAGAATATATTTTTGTCTAATGGCGTCGCAAGAACGGCCACGCCAATGAAGTTAACGTCCTCTGGTACAATCAGAACCCGCTGCTGGCTAGAAAATAATCTCCATTGTACTGCCTTCAATAAATTCTGATGTTAATGCACAATTGAAACTGTCTATGTATATCACAAAACGTATCTGAAACTTTACATTAAACGTTTTACTGTCTCTTTATAGGGACATTTGTAGTGATTTATGTTCAGTATAAAGCCACGGAGTTATTATGTCCAGGATATTATGTATAGATATATTCACGTTCAGAGTTCGTGTACCTCGTACACTTCTTGAGATCAGAGAAGTGGGTGTTGCGATAATCTCTTAGAAAAAGTTGGATAATTTGCTTTCAGGCACCGAAGCTCATAAACTAGGTATACGTCTTTCACTAAAATTACTATAAATTTGTGACGTTTTATTTTCCCTCTTTTTTCCTTTAGATGTCTTCGTTATATTGCTCAGTCCTTTTGAGATCATCTGAAATGAAATTTCGAATATGTATAGAATGATAAACAATTCTATATTTTGAATTTTCAGAAAAAATCTCGTCACATTGGAATTTCTTCAGTTGTCTCAGGAAATTCCCATGTTCTTGTGAAGAATTTCTAGGATTAAAATCTCCTTCCCCGATTTTGAAAACAATATACCAGACAATAAGAATTCTGTTAGATTGTCCATCTCACTGTGTAAGGCCGAGTGATTTCATTTCAAGCTCGAATCACGATTTGTGCGAGGGATCGTACTTCAAGACGTGAGACCTCGTTATCAATAACATGTACAAGTAAGAATTTTGCCGTTTGTAAGGAAACCACTGACAATAAACAGAAAAACAACTGAACCAATATGTCGTCTGAGCAACGGCTTCTATCATCAGTTGTACGATGTATTTTTGAATGGAAACATTAACATGTTAATGAGAACAATAAATGTGTAGGAAGGTTGGGCGAGCATTTTCATAGCCTATTGAACTGAAAGAAAACAAAGGAACCACAATGAATTATATTCAAGACCATTCATGTACATGATTTGGATACAATTAACACAATCCATATCCGGTCTTTACAAAATTCGATTGATTCAGAAACAGCTACAAAAAACATCGACATTTACGTCTATGATATAAATACCCATAGTATCTAAATTGTGGATGACAGATCATTCATCTCAATGTATATATTGATTCAAACATAGATATTAATTACGTGGGTTTCTCTAACAAGGTAGCATCTTCAAGAGAAGAAAATTGATACTTAAATGATTAGTTATATCCTTGTCTTCAGATTTGGTATCAATTTTATTCTCCTGAAGATGCTAATCTTGTTATCGAAACGCGCGTCGACTTCAATCAATATAATAATAATAATAATAAATGGGCTTTATTCATCGACATAATCTACATTGTTTATAAAAAAAAAGAAGTAATACAAAAATCAATGAAAGGGCGAAGTTCAGCCGAGGCTGTTTTAGAACTTAACCCAGGGGATGGCACGTATTATACAAAAATATAAAAATAATTACCTAGTAAACATTAGTTAAGCAGATAATACATGAATCTTTCTGATAAAAAAGGCTATAAATTTCAAAGCAGATACCAAAAATTTATTAAGCTTAAATAAGCTAAAATATATAGCACAACATACACAAAAGTGAGAAAAAAGGAGAACCAAATGAGCAAGGCAAAATGTGAGTACATTACCGATCTATCCAGAAGATTTCAGATATGTTTTCAACTTTTTCTTGAAATTATATATAGAATAGTGTCTGTATTCACTGGGCAGAGCATTATAATAATGGAAAATACAAATTGAATAGTCATGTGAGTTGAATGAAATATTCTCCTTGGTGGTTTTCACAAAATGGACCAATGGATATTATATTACAAACCGCTTCATCGACAAGTTTTCATTTTCAGTAAATCGTTTTAATTCTAATTAATAAAATGTATCAACTAATAAGTCTGTATTTTTTTTAAGATTTGGTGATTTTTTTGGAAACATTGTGAAATGCAAGTTTGACAAAATAACTCACCATCAATTTCCTGTTGAACATCAGGCTGTGAATTTGCTGTTTTTCGTACCCTTCTGTTTCTACTCAATTTCACATAATTTTAAGAAACCAGTCTTGTCTGATCACCTCGGTGGCACGCCCATGAAATGTTCTGAAACAACCGTTTATAACTCTTTATCACTCTAACAGGCTACAGATTCGACACCTACACGAATATTCTTTCATGCAGCTAGTCTGTAAAAATTACACCTCAGAGCCGGACGAAATACACTAAGTGCTCCTTCTACTCGTCTTGACACTAATTATCCTCGCGTTCGCAAGGATATATTTGTTCTGTCTGCGAAGGTGGACAACTAATTGATAATCAAGCTGGAATGCACTCTTGAAAAAATTTGCATATGGCCGAGAGGCGACGGATTATCATATATTTAATTAACTGGATCTTGTGAATAATTTCGCGGAGAATTAAAGATGTTGCAATCGTAGATCAGGATTATTTTTTTCGTTCTCGTTCTTCTACTGTTTCCAAAGCTAATTTATCTTTGAACTTTTTTCAAATTTGAAATTATTCACTGTGGATTGAAAGTGTAACCATTTATCAAAAGAGAAAGTAATAAACCCATATAAGCCAAAACAAAACGTTAAAAAACCGTTGACGTTTCAGGATAATAGGATATTACGTAACGAAGAGGATAAATAGCCTATTATGCATGAGCAAAAATTGTGAGCACGAGGCGTAGCCGAGTGCCGCGATTCGCGAGTGCACATAACTAGCCTTATCCTCGAGATGCGTACTGTACTTTTTCTGCTCCCATCATGTTTGTGCGGTAATTTATACTATTTTAGCACAAATTTCTTCATTTTCAATGATCAACGAGACACTGGATGACTGCAAGTAGATAAAATAATTGTTTGCTTCATGGATTCAGTTCCAATCCACAAACTGTTTCCCTGAAAGTATCATTTTCGGTTATAATTGCACGAGTGCATAAAAAATACCGATAATTTTGCAAGAAAGCGTTATATCTAAAAATTGCAAGTTTATTTTCATATTTTGGCGAAAGTGCCCGAGTCCGAAGGACGAGGGCTCTTTTACAAAATATGGAAATAACCGATGAAATTTGTATAAGATATCACGCTTGAATGCAAAATTATCCGGTCATTTTTATGCACGAATGTAATTCATTGGAATATTTCACGAATAAAGAAATTCTCAAGGAAATGTTATTTTTTGTTCATTTATACTTTCCTCTATAGATTGTATGGAGCACTCACCAAAACGCGAAATGTTTTTCTATTTTTGAAGTCTATCTGACATTTATTTGTGTTGTTTACTGACGTCTAGCGATACGGTTTCAAATGTGTTTTTAGGGTGACTTGATACAATGCAATTACCACTGTAATTTTTCGATAATTGCATTGCTCTTATGGGACATTTTATATATGAGAGAAATATTCAATTCAGGTTTACAAAGAATTTGAAACGAAAATTCGCTGAATTAGGTTGTTGGGCCATTGAATGTAGAAATGAGATCAAATTTATTGGGTCAAATGTTACATATCCTATCGTTTTAAAAAGCAATTCCGGAAGCTGCCGCCAATAATTTAGAATAAACGTTGAAACTTTTTCTAGTGATCAATTAGCCTAACACCAAACTGATATTTTTGCACTCGACGCGCGTTTCGCTAACACTGATCTCTAGGAAAAGTTTCAACTATTACACCAAAGTTTTCAATCATCATTATCCAACAGCTGTCAGATACGTGATGAACGGTTTAAAATAGTGGGAGTAGAAAAATATCTATTACTGACAAGTGTATTTTCGTGAGGCCAATCTTCTCGGAATCCAAATCGTCATCTCCACACTCTCCCACAATTGTTCACAACATTTTCTTACTGAAAGATCAACAATCTAAGAATGTTGGATATATAGTGGTTCGTTCTATCATAAGTGTATTTTTATTCTATTTGAATTTTAATCATCAAGCACTCTGATTGCTCCCAGATGACAGATCCTTGTACAAGAAGGACACTGCTACTACTCAGTAAGTTGGAGTATCTTTTATTCTCTCATCACAATCCATATTTCATATTTGCTAAGAGCATGTCATGTTTGTTTACCCATATCGCCCATTTAGAAAAATTCTACCTCCGTTGAAGGAGATTTCCCATAAAATAATAAATAAGTAAGTCACTCAATTCCATTTTATATTGTCTACAGTCCACAGTTTCAAATTAATCCAGGAGTCCCTCAGAAAATTTGTCATCTCCGCTTCTGCCGTCGACAAATCCATCTTAATTGTAAATAATCAAATATTTGGTGGATACGCCATACTCATAATCTCACTCCCAAGCTGTATTATCAGAACGTGTTCAATTGAGAAGAAAATATCATCTTATTTGAGAAAAGTCTTCTATAAAATATCAAACTGAATTACATCCCAAATTATATACCAATATATCTGTCAAGTACTGAATATAAGTATGACAATTTTATATTGATTGTTCTGAAATCTTCTGGATGATAATATTTGGAAATTAAGTGCTAAAGACAAGGCACACGTTCTAGTTATTAAAATCGTTTTAATATTTCTTATGTCATATATAATATTAATCAAATATCATCATTTTTTCATGCGATTCGGTTTCCGTTGAATGGTACTTATTAATTCTCCTGATGGTACATTTCAATGAGTCAGGAGCCGGTTTCATTAGCGGTGCGTGCATCTTTACGGGATAGACTAGTACTACCCCTTTCTATACTTATGTAGATAACATGTAAACTCGATTTTTTTATTGTGGTAAGTTAGTCCCCTAAAAGTAGAATAGTAAAAATTCGTCCGCTTCAAAAAAATATCCTTCAATACACAGAATCTTTCAAAGCTCCATTGAAATATTTTCCAGTGTTTTAAGTCCGATGGTGCGACGATTTTGGCGGAAATAACACAAAATTAACAGAGTATGCACCAATTATTAGAATTTGGTGAACTATCTCTAGCCCAAAACTTCAGTCTGGCCGTACTTTCTTTGTGATGCCATTAACGATATGAAATAACTATATCAATTAATTAATCTTTAAGACGACAAATAATACCCTTTGGTTTGTAACGAACGATTAGCGCCCTTCGAATAACAACAAAACACTTCATCGCAACAAAAACCGAAACAGAAATGCATCTTAACAGCATTACTCACTGCTGCACGGTCTGAAGAAACAGAAAGAGAAAAGAGAAACGAGGCAGGAGTGAGACAAAGGCTTCCCGAACCGAAACATTTGAATAACGATGTTGTGGTCCACGGTCTGCCATAGTCTGGTAAGAGGGATTGTATGTAGCACGGTGAATCAGAGTTCCATAATTCCGTTACTTCGTGTATGGAAACCGTCGAAAACGACGCAGGAATTCGTCAGTAAAGTATTACCGATTTAATATGGCTCGACCATTTTGAAAACATAATTAGTTGTTGAAAGTGGAATGTCAACACATCATAATAGGTTTTGTTGAAGAATATGTATTCGGATTTTCTATCAATGAATGGAATGGGGATTTTTCACTATAAGTGATCCTCAAAATTTTATATTCCAAGGAGAAATCACTTTTGTATCACTGCTTCGTTGTACAAAAATAAAGCATCTACGTCTCATTTTGCAATAGAAAATCATTGTCATTGAATTATTTAGGGGTGGTACTCATTGTAGTAGGCGTGTTCTATTTGAATTCAGTGAAAGACTCCTAATACGAAACCCTATTTGGTCCTATCTTCTATGCCCCTCAACTGATGGATATATTTTGTTCAACACAAGATGGTCACGACGCAATCGAAGATATTCAAATGGAGAATCAACCTCCACTGCGAGTGATCCTTAATATGTTTTATTACATTATATTCAGATTGCAAATGCGTTTTGGGTCAACATGGGAATTGATGCATATTTGAGTCCACCCAAAGAAAAGGGGAAAAAAGGACCATAGTTCCTGTCTTTCTCTATTCGTCAAGTTTGTTCGCATCAGATGCATTTGCAATCTGAGTATGATATAAACTAGGACATTGAAAAGAGAAGTCGAAAGTGCAATATGAACCACCACACTTTGGTTGCCACGGCAGATAATCGAATCTAGATGATTTTTCCTCACTTGAAAACATCAACACACTAGTTAGACGAAACCAAGATGTAGCATTTTACCAGACAAATTACTTGAAACTATTCATTTATGTCTTTATTTAAAAAAAATCATTCAATTGGCTTGATTATGTATGTGCTGGAGAATCTTTTTTTCAAATTCTCATATTCTTGAAATTAGAAATAGTACAGGTTTCCAGATTGTCCCCGCAGTTCAAATGGCACCACACAAAATTAATAAGTCATCTCGGAACATAACATTACGGACAACATCAAACCTTTAACAAGGATTTGTCTGGGTATTCCTGTTATTGTTTGTGGAGAATATAAATGATTACCCACTAGAGAATTTCTACAAATCATCATGGACAGAAGAAGAGAGATTATTTGGTGACTCTACACTGCCTATGTGACGCTATTGAAATCATCATGAGTAAGGACTCAGCAGCAAGTGAAAAAAATCTATCTTCATCCTAGAAATTCACTATAATTGAATATCACCAGTTAGTATCGGAATGAAATCTAAGGAAACTAGTGAAATTCATTGGCATCGTCTTCATGATTTGAAATGTCAAGCCGTGGCATCAGGCGTAAACTGATCACTACATGTACCCACTTCTACAAGGAATGTATGAGTGTTTTCAAGTCCTGAATCTTTGATAATTTTATTTCCGGTGCATTCAAATTGGGCAATGTCTCACTTTTTTTAAATGATCTGTAGGTTCAGCAAGCAACCCAAGTTGCACCGACATGCGGCTTGAACTATATGACTAAGAAAAAACCTCTCTTTGACTGGCCTAACAAAGATGCTGCAATGTGAGGGTCACGGCCTACCATGGTCCGCTGAAAGAGATACCATCGGCAAGCTACAAATCACTGTTGGAGAACGCTTCGGACGACCTGGAGAGATCGTAATATCGCCTGCTTAACGCCTTGTTAAGAAAGACGAAAAAATTCAATACGGAGATTTCACACTTGTTATAATGTTGAATCACGCATCCCGTGATCTGAATAGGTCGTGAGATCGGAATCACTTCATCTGATGCAACAGCTATTTTCACAATTACTTGTCGGAATTATGAAACGACAGACTGACAGCTATCAATAGTTGAGCTAGAAGTTGATTATCAATTGAAATATGTATATTGCCACCACCCTCAAAACGCTTGACGAATTTGACTTCTTCATTTTCTTTTCGCAAATTTCCTTGTACCTACAGGAACACTGCACAAAGGTGTATTAGAAATGTCTGATGTTTCGAAAAACATTCTTCCTATCGTTTCTTTGGAACCAAGCTCTCCGTGAATTAACTTCATCAAAATATCTCATCAATGCTGAGCATTTGATTAAAATTGTAGACCTCCCGGTCTACACTTTTATTCAGACAGATTTTTTGGACCAATTTTCCACACTTTGACTTCGGAAGAGGAAATATTCGAAGCCAAATAAATCGTGACAAGCAATGAAATGTACGCACGGTGATGTAAAAAAACAATAGTTTGTTGGAACATAATTTATACTTTACCAAAATTTCCATGGATCTCCAGTTAAACTATTTCAAGTTGAAATGAGTGTTCTGTGTAAAAAGTTGATTTTTAACCGTCTATGAGATGTACAAATATTACAGACAGAGAACGATTTTCTCATATTTCGATGTTATTTCTTTTATAGAAGTGATTTTTCATATTGATTTTGAGAAGGTGAATGCAAAAAAATGCTCAAACTTCATACTATTGACAAAAATTACCATTTTGGATATGTAGGGTGTGTGAGTAACAAAAGCAAATATGTCAAAAAAATAATCAATAGTCTGTACCATTGAATACCTATGAAACTATCAAATATGCAGTTAGACAAAAACATCCTTGTTGAGTACCGAAACTAATCCCCTCATATTATTATGAAGTCATTATCGTAAATCAGGCATAATTGCATTGTTAATAGAATTTAAATAAGCGTTGCATGAAACTAGGGAGAAAACGAGTTGTTTTATCAGCATCACACATTGATCCTTTGAAAGATGTGCCGATAATAATAATTGTTTATCGCTAAACGCTAATCGTGATGGCGTGCAAGTCTGTATTTATTTCTGAACCTGAACTGACCTGGCTTATTATTACTTTTATTAAAAGAAAAAGAGTTGAACTTCTAAGGGTTAACGAGAAAATCCTTTTTTATCGATGAAAGAATAATTGCAAAAATTGTGTTCAAGATAGAGATGGATATATTTGTTATTTTTTTAAATAAACCAGGTCGAGATTTATTGAAAACCGCATAGTTTCAATGTTAGTATCCCTACACTATGCGCTTCAGTTCATATGTTTTTTCTAGTTCTCCATTATGAACTAAGTAATAAAAAACATTGTTCAAGTTTCAAAAACCCATGATGCATACTGTTTCAAATACAAACTCGCATGAATGTGTTTCGGAAAAATGTGATGAAAAACAACATTTTACGGTGTGCCTATTACTACTTGAAATTGGGGGACATTGTCGAAAATTCATTGGAAGTGTACAATATGTTTCAACTAATGCAAATTCTGGTTTTCACATTGAGTAAATACAAATTTATTGAAGATAACAAATTGTTTTAGCATCAAGTATTTTCTTTAACCAAGGCATACTGTGAAAAATTGGTCCGAAAAATATGTCACCGCCGCCTGGTCTACTACGCAGATAAGAAAAACGGTGCTACGTAACCTTTGCAGATCTGTTTTTCTCTACCAAGACCACCATAATCAGTTACTAAATATCTACTAAACTGGTTTGTGGCAATTTTTGTCGTCATTTGTTCTTGTAGTAAGAAGTCTACAGTGTAAAAATATGTGAAGATGGTACGATCAGTCAGTACTTTCAACGTCAAGGTTGTACCCATTGTTCGTACCGTACATATGGCACCATTATAATCACTAATGATCGATCGATAGACTAACCTATATAGAGTAGATAGACTAATTGATGAAATGCACGTGAAATAATACGTTAAATGGGACAATCTTGGATAAATTAATTGCAGCATATCAGTTTTTTGAGACACCTGTTGATTCATATTTCCACACACACAATTTCTGAGAGTGTAATCAATATATTTATATGCTTCTAAGGTTACATTCGTCGATCAATTTTAATTCGACACATTTCTCGGTTAGGCTACTGATGGAGAAACTTGATATCGATAGATGGAAAATCTCGAGTTTCCTTACGCCCAAATAAAGAAAAAACAACTCATTGATACCACAAACATCTTGTCACCGACGAGACAGACCGTCATTCTATAATTAATACGGGATTACGATGCTTTAAAAAAGTCAGAACTCGCTACTTCGATGCTTATCTGAATGATAAATGACTTGACATGTCTTGACACTTGATTGGTTTTCTGTTATGGGTTTCTCATTCTGGAGACTCCTACGTTTGGTATTGGAAGCAGTGGCGCATTTATATAGGGGTTTTCAAATTTGTCCAGCACGCTGTTGATACGAAGAGGGTTTTGATACTTGGATACCGGTTAGGTATATGATGACCCTGAGTTATTGAACGTGTTTATATCTTTGAACATACAAAAAACTCTTTTGAAAGCATCTTGAGTGACAAGGTTTGACATGCTTGACTAACCGCTTTCAATTTTTATTTTCTTATAGTTCAAATGTTCTTTGGCAGGTTTATTTTGAGAAATTTCATTGTCAGTTCAACGACTACCATTTGGCGTGAATGAATATTTCCATTTTCATACAGATTAGTAGAAAAAAGAACCAAAAATCAGTCCCTCAAAATTACCTTTTCTCCACAATTATTATCATGTTTTGAACGTGAATAGATTCCCTTGAAATAAACAGCTCCAGCTGAGAGAAATTATCATACGTAAATTTAATCTCAATACGTCACACGGCATCCAATCAAAATTCGAATTACAACAGCTTCTTGGGATTTCAACTTATATCCCATGATTTATTTTCTGTGTCCGACAATGCAGAACGTTTTTAATTCATTCGGCTTAATGAATTAATCGTTACCTTGCATTTTTTACAAAGAGGTAGAGTGCTCATAAATAAACATGAAATCAATCAGTTGGGAATGACGATTGTTCTTTTTGATTGGAAATAAATTGTATATTTATCTAGATGAGGAATGTGTTATGTATTTTCGAAGACAATTAACACATTTTTCATCAGGTTGATGTTGACGTTTTCAAAAAATGTCTACATAGGCCCCAAGGGAACACAAGAATTTGTTATACTTTAATCGCTATGATAATTCGGTTTCATGATATTAAAAAAATATGGCTCAAATATTTAGACGCATCAGTAACATGTGAAAATACTCAGGTTTTCAATGAAAGCATAAAGATGGTTGGTTATCTTCCATAGATCTTGCATGTTTCTCAATAAGATACTGATATTGAACGAGTTTTGTTATGAATTGGTCTCGAGAGAAACTTCAAACTAGCAGCCGATTGTACCGACTTTTTGTTATGAGAGCATTAAGATAATGGGCCATTAAAGGTCAGTTAACGCAATACAGTGATTGCACCATAGTTCAAGAGATTATTCAACACCCATTGATAATCCCTTTGGTAATGATCTCACAACAACAAGTCGGTGCAATCGGTTATAAATGTCATAAGTTTGGTATCAAATAGAATCATTTTTCAACGGTGAAATTATGAAATGAATAGGATTTGTGCAAAGTATCTAATGTCATACCAAAATGATTGGATTTTTTTTTTTATCTTCAACACACTCTTGTTCAAGAGTTAATATTTCTAAAGTATATATTCATATAAAGTTTTTTTCTCAAAATGTACTCAAAAATAACCTCTGAATATTGGCATGTTATTCGAGAACACCATATATTATACCTTCTCACGTTTCCAAGTTCGAGATGAAGATATCAAATTATAAATTGAATCCGTCTGATTTTACCACTAGAAAAATACGTCTATTGACTGACCAAGTTCAGAAGATATTGTGCTTCCGAGGGAGATATATTTTGATAATAACGATTGTAGTAAAATTTTTGAAAGGCACGTTGTATGTTTTTGTTACTATTTTTCTAAAATATTAATCGACGTTCTGAAGATTCATGTAAAAGTGAGAAAAGTCGAAAGTTATTTATCGGGAGTAATTCCACAAGTGCTTCAAAATTACCGATAATTTTCCATGAAAGCATATTGTCTAAAAACTGCATTAGTTTATTTTCATATTTTGTCGAAAATAGCAAAATATGAAAATAACCGAATGTAGTTTTTTTACTGACAACATGCTTGAATGGAAAATCATCAGGTTTATTTTGATGCACGAGTGTAATTCGGTTGAATATTTCCGGAGTTGAAACAACGACGTTTAAAATTCAGTATTTATGCCTGTTAAGATGACAAATGTACATTTTAATAATCGTTACTATAGATACACGGACCGAACGGGTATTTTTCGATACCTACCGGGTATTTACCAGCCCGAAAATGTACCGCCGGGAATTTATCGCTGGAAATGGATGGAAATATTCGGGGGTTATATCCCGAGTGCACCAAGTTTAATCGGTTAAAATGCGTGCTGCACTTCCATGATTCTCGAAATTTTGCTTAGCAAATGACTTGAGTGTATGATAATTTGATAAAATTTTATTTTAAATTTTATATATAATCATGGAAATGCACGCATTTTGGTCGATTGAACTTGGTGAAGGAGGGATATATGTTTAGATTATTTCCAGAAAACATGTAAACTCAGGAAACATCAAAATCGAACACAGGAACAATATAGTACCAGAGATAGTACCTGAAAAGTGATCCAAACGCCCGGTTTATTTCGAACATTTTAATCGGTTAAAAGGTCTAGTGCATTTAATCGCTGTAAAACTCTGTAAAAGCAGTCTAGCCTTCAACTGTTTCATCGTTTATTCGCATTGAGGGAAATAATCGCTGTAATTGATCGAAAATGTCCCGCTTCATATGGGATTTTTATCATACGATGGAAATATTCACCGATATTTTTTTGAACTGGTGTTGAAGCAATTATGTAGTGACTGTACTTCTCAGATAGATATACCATTATGTTGTTTATCTTACCGAAACTTCATCAATATTTTCAATTTTTGAATCGTAGTTCTCAGATCGTCTGTTCTTATGCGAGAAAATTTTATTCTTTGTAATTTCTGGTATCTACTATACTCTGTACTCTCTAAAGATCCTCGAAACTTTCAACAGTTTCACCCCGCCAAGACTGAATGAATAATGCTTACAGAAAATATTTGACCAACCCTCTGTCATCCATCAAAGTCTTCAAAGACAGCTGGAGTCTCTAGTTCATTTCAACTAGACGGGCATCCTTAAAATAAAGCAAACCCTCGTCCAAACACAGAAGACATAAAGTGGAGACAGGGTAACCGATAACAATGGGTTCCGAGAGATTTATAACCACGCTACTCTGATAAAGGATACATTTAGAAAATTACACGATAGTAGGTGACGATTACGAACGCACTTTGCTTCTGCTGAGGATGCAATTGTTTTCTATCGATTAGTGATGCTGGATTTGATATCTCTTAGGGAAAGAATGTGTGATGGCAGTTATTGTACCGTTCAGACCTACATATCCTACATACCCCATTTTCATTCTGGAATAGACCGCATCAGATCGAACTTGAATGCAATTATAATGTTGCACTGTTGGTGGCATGTTGTCTTATTTATAATAAAATACCACTCTCACGTTTATAGTGATAGCAGGAACTAACAAATATAAACTAGGTTTATGACAAAATAAAAGCTTGCAGCAATGTTTCTATTTTTATTCTCATGGTGGCAGTAAAATTTAATGAATGGTGATCTGTTATACAAAATTATATAGGGTTGGTTGCAGATACAATGATATACTCCTTGGAGTCGAAGTCGAAATGTAACCGTTGTTACTTGTGTTCGGAAAAAAGAGATCGTGATAGATGGCTGCTTTTATATAATAATAACGGGCACATGGAAATTCAAAAAAAATCGTACTCATGCCTACGGAGTAGAACTATGCTTTTGGGAATCGTATTCTCAGTCCTATTGACAGTATCCACGTTACCGGCCAGATATGCACAATTTCAAAAAACCTTGATCTTTGATTAGACTTCAAATAATTCAAATACTTGACAGAATTAAAAATCTTTGCAATTCAAAAATATAAAAAACAGGAATCAAATATTTCTTATGGTTCATTAATCATTTATTTTAATATAATTACTCCACTTTTTTTATGATAATTGCTGTTGAAATGAGGTAAACTTAGTTACTAGCTGAAGTGTTCATTTTATATCGTTAGCGCATTTGCTATTTCAACACCAGACAGCCCACAGCATGAATATTTCAAATACCTATATGAGGTGCATTCATCTGAACATTCATACAGAGTCATACTTATATGAAACAATTATATAGGCACATTGACCAATTTCCATAACTCAATTCAATTCAAAACTTATTTATAAATCGTTCTGATTGATATTATTCAAATGAGCGAATCAAAAATATATGTTCACGATAAATTGTTATTTTGAAATCCTTCCACCTCCCAGCTTTGTCCCTGTCTCTAAGATTCCTGTAATACCTTTGGTATGATTAAACCCATTTGCCATTATCAATTTCTGTAGAATTCCATAGTAGGTATATTCGATTGGTATGATTGAAATAATTAATTTTTTTTTGGTTTGATAATTATATAGGATAATTATTTTCGTCAGTTCACTTCCATGTAGAAACAGGTGAAAGAGAGAATATCGATACAACAAAAGTATTTGATTCGTGTTATGAACAGCTTTTATATTTCGGGAAAAAATGTGTGTCTCTACGCACTAAACATTCACAATTTGTCTTAAGCTCAACTCCCATGATGAAATTCGTAATTATGGGGGACAAGAATCCAAATAATGTTTGACTGGATGTAAGTCAACATAAATACGACACCAAGAGCACATAAAAAGTCGCAGGTAACGCGGCAGCAGTCTCCTCTTTCAAATATTTGAACTGACAGCCCACCTGCCCTGTTGACATAACTTTTATTTGCTTATCGAGGAACATCCCATTACGTGAGGGAGCCGAGTTGTTATTTGTTTGACAAGTCAACGGACTGAAAATGCTCCTAATTTGAATAAAAAAACAAGCTGTTCCAGTTTATTTGTCCAGTGAACAAATTCCGAAAACTTATGATTATCGTCTATAGTTATGCACGTTTTATTTGAGGAAATGATTATTGTGATAACAGTTCTGTTTCCAGGCAGATCAAATCGTTTTATTGATTCAGTTCGGACTATTATAATATTGAAGTGTCGACATTATGAAAAACACTTTATTTGCATTACAAAAATGTATGAATAATCATCATTCAACTCTGTGCTAGTATTAAAGCTCTTTTTTCCTACAGATGGGATAGGTACTATCATAAAATTCTACCATGGAAATTTTTCCACAGGGCTCATGTTCACCAAGTCAATCAATATTATGGAGAGCCTCGTGGAGAGCTAAGCGAAGATCAAAGTTTGAAACACTAATCATATAATAATACGTTTTGAAAGATGGATTAGCACCACTAATCTGTACGTTCATGATGATATGTAATCTGTGTTCTTCTTGTTTTTTCTCAAAACAGTCTCCTCTTAACGCCCTTTTGTTGTTAACTAGTAAACCTGTCGAGCATTCACATTCACATTATTCGTGAAATTTCCCTGATAATGGTATCAATGAGTTAAGTTCTTCGGCTGACTTTGGGTCTGAATCTTTATGAGAACATTCCCAAAGTTTTGGATTGTAAACAGAAAACGTTCTGTATTTTTCTGTATTCGCTAATTTTGACAGTCATCATTCTTGAGGTACGCTTCAGTTTATCGGGCAATTTTCATAATCCGCTTTCCATCGTCTAAAAACTCCCAAGTCATCGCCTTGAATCCGATGCCGTCTACCTTTCCCATCGCCCGAATAGATTTCATACATCATGTTCAATAATACAACAAGACTGCTGTGAAAATAAATATTTACAAAAAGAAAAAATAAATAATCACACCATCAGCTCGGCCATGTGCTGGGCGGTTGGTATTTCTTGAAAAATGTTCGGCCGAAGTCGTGTTCTGAAACGTATTCCGTAACCGTGTGGGTTGGACGAGGATGGGAACTGTTACTGCTTCGGTATAAAATATGCGGGAAGCATCTAGTTAAGAATGAGTCAGGTAAAAGTGATGGTGAAACTCAACTGCACGATATACAAATATTATAGTCTGAGTTCTTCCACTCGTTTTGTTCTGCGAAAGTTTTCATCTTCAGAAGAAAGTTACCAAACTGAATAGTCAATTTACTCTCCTGAAGATGCCAACTATGTTAACGAAAAGGTCGCCGAATTCAAGTGTTTTTAGTTTTGTCCTCGGGTCAGAAGCTGGCAAAAAATATTGCCGATTTTAATTGCATACCTCGAAACAACCCAAGGCACTGTGATATGAACTTTCTTCAAATACTTGATTTTTTTACCATAACAGCTGATACAATCACAATTTCAGAAATTTCGCAAACAGTTCTATATGTGTAACGTATGGATTCTGTTTGCATTGAATCCCAAAAATATTTAGGACAAGCACATTAGTAGAATATATGCAGCCAAATCGATATTTAAGCCTTCAAAATTCTGGCACCCTTAGATTTTCATTGAATATACTTGAAATTCTGAAAGAGAAATATGTTCAAATGAGCACAAATATTTTTGAATTTCTCCATTAGCCTGCTGTCAAAATACCATATACCATATACTATATAAACTATAATCAGTGAGATTGGACACTTAGTCATAAAAATCAATTTCTCCAACATCACACGACGACACGAGTTTCGCTAAAAAAGTTACTATATTCAGGAGAGAAAATTGAAAAAATAGGTCTCTTGATCTTGCCCTTGAATGCACTTGAACTTCAGGAGAATGAGATTACAATCATATCTACAACAGACTGAATAGTAAAATACTGGTAGTAGTTTCCAGATAAATTTCTCGATTCAATTGCATTTGGGTTCTGCCAAAATGAATCCAATAGTACATTACTGCCGTGTGAAGGTAAATGGCAGTTAAGTAACAAACAAACAGCAGTAACTGCTGAATCTTCAGCAAAACACGAAATGAGAGAATTTTTTTTCTGTATGAAAATAATACAATTTCAATAACGTTATTCAATGTCTTTGTATTTGAAATCGAAATAAAAAAGAATTGGTCTGAAGCCAATGAGACTAAATTGGCAACAACTCGAAATTGTTATCATGGCATTTTCTGCTGTTCAATCTAACACGGAAGATTATTGATGGGCTGAGATAGGCTTTTTTGTTTGGTTCGAGTAGTACAGATCGAAAATATGTTTTCATATTTTTATGACAATGGAAGAATTAGAAGTAATGAGCTCAAACTTTTTGGCGGATTATTCGTTCACCGATATAATTATCGGGAGTAATTACACAAGTGCTTCAAAATTACCGATAATTTTCCATGAAAGCATGTTGTCTAAAAACTGCATGAGTTTATTTTCATATTTTGTCGAAAGAGCCCTCCTCCTTCGGAGTCGGGCTCTTTTAGCAAAATATGAAAATAACCGAATGCAGTTTTTTACTGACAACATGCTTGAACGAAATTATCAGGTTTATTTTGATGCACGAGTGTAATTCGGTAGAACATTTTCTGGAGTTAAAACAACGACGTTTAAAATTCAGTATTAATGCCTGTCAAGATGACAAATGTATATTTTAACAATCGTTACTATAGATACACGGACCGAGCGGGTATTTTTCGATACCTACCGGGTATTTACCAGCCCGAAAATGTCCCGCCGGGAATTTATCGCTGTAATTGATCGAAAATGTCCCGCTTCATATGGGAGTTTTAACATACGATGGAAATATTCTATAGTATGTAAATTTAACCTTTATTCGACAACTTTGACAGTTTGATTTGAGTCAATTGAAAGCGTTTAAAATATCGCTATTAAGTTAACTTCAATTTCATATCCAGTTATGGAATGACTCATCAAGATTTCTTTACATCTTGATGAAAACTATGAAAGTTAAGTCTGCGAATTGTTTTATAATTCAAGCCACGAGTTCCAGTCTTGGTTCCAGTAAAGCCAAGTTTCCGAAAAGTTGTCTCCACAGTACGAATCTAGTAAAAGGTTTTGTTTCCAAGAGCACTTTCACGAATGCATTGTATCTTCCACAATAATCTTTTCAGAAGATGAAAATGCCATTCTACAGACCAAAGAAGCTATTTTATCGCACCTCACAGTACGCCGAGCCACGCTAAAACTCTGCTTGTACTTTTATGTTAGCACAATGGCCCATTAATTTTTGCTCTCTCGCCAATTATGGCGAACGAGTGGAGCTCTACATCATCTTGTGAGTTACTCGTGCAGTTGGGTCGCATCGTAACCGGTAAGAGAGCATACCCTGTCCGAGATACGAACAATAGAGCATCTTATTAACTCGACAAGATCGTTTATTTCGTTAGGGTTTTGTTCTTATTTTCCAATGGCAACTTTAAATATTGTGGCCGGCAGCTAACCGTATCGTAAATCTCCAGTCAATTTAAAAACGCTTTGTTTTCTAATATTCCGAGAATTATTTTGCATTCCGCTTCCCAAGGAGATCCGGATGAGAATGAGTCTGGAGTCCCTTATTGGTCCTATCTTTGCTATATATCCAATTAATTCGAAAACAGAAACTCCCACGTGAGCTCTACTGTGTCATAGGAACGAAACAGTCATAAGACCGAAAAATGAACTAAAATCTTCTATTTCAATTTTTTAATACTATGAAAACGGTTTCAGTATCAGGGCATTATTATTATTAAGTTGGTAACAAAACATTGTTTCTCAACGTATGAAACATCATCAATAAGTTTGGATCAACTCAAGTTGAGATTCCAAATTGGTATTACAGGTTTTCCTAAAATTGTCGTTATAGACGAAATACTTTCTAGATCGTGATATTACGAAACTAAAAAACTTTTTCGAACCTTCCAAAACTATTTGCATTATTTAAACTGTCATTTCATTTTTCAGTTCAGTTGTAGAAAAATCATCAAATATTTTTCTAAATATGGTTTGTATTTTAATGTAAGTCTCTAAACAAAGCGGGTATAGTACTCTGGATAATCTTGAAAATAGATGAGGATCTGTATTTGCTGTCTGAAACATCAGGTACCGCACGAATTCGGCGCTTTTGTACTACGAGTGCCTGATAAGGAAGCGGCTTTTGCGATAGTAGATAAGCAAATAACAAACAAAATGTAAACCCAGACACGCTGACATAACAAATATTTTATTTATAAATACACTCGATCATTCCCACAACAGTAACACCGTTATATTAGGATTACGGAGAGTGAAAAATCCGTCGACGGTTTCGTAAATAAGAGGGATATTCAATAACTACTTTCGTTTTCTTTCATCAAGATTTTTGAAAGTTAGATCGAGGTAATTGAATGTTCTTAGCTCAGAACTTATATATTAACATGGGCGGTACTGTAAATTTTTCCGGTTGATATATAATTCTGTATTTATTGCAGGTGGGTGTGCCTTTGTGCCTGGTGGGTTGCCAGAGTAGGGCTTTCCTGGTCTCCGGAAAAAATGAGGAGTTTGAGTTCCGTGCTCCATGTCTGTGCTTGGGCTCTTCCCGCTGCTCAAACTGTTGCTGCTCTGGTCAGACGAGATGTTGATTCAGATGAACTGACAGGTAATTAACTACTTGGTTAAATTATCTACAATTAATGATGGAACATCAAAGCCATCGTAATAAAATATAAAAGAAATTCACAAGAAGTCACACAGTTTTAAAAGAATCTTAGAAGAATTCGGAAGATGATCAATTTTCTTTTATCACAGCACGAAGATCGGTGGCAAGTGTCAAGAATGCCCGTCTCAATAATCAAGTAAATTACAATACTTGAATCACCATAAGCATGTGCGGGCATTTCTTAGGTGAAACAGATTCAAGAATCGAGGTACTGTATCGAATTCAAAAATTCCCAAAGTAATGAAAAAAAAATGATAATTTTTAATGCAGAGGTATTACTTGATCCCCAATTTCATTTAAGATTTAAGGATTGTATCTCACCTAGCTGAGAGGTCCCAATGACAACGTTGAAAATATGCTCAAAAGATTTTCCACCCTGAAAAAAATCCAAGAATTGGAATCATTTTTGTTTTCTTAACGCAAAATTCGATCAATCGCTCTTGCTTCGTTTTCCTTGGCTCACCCTGTATATTTGATTTCTATAAACCGGCCTAGCCACAGTACACTAATATATACTATAATATTCCTGTTTCTATCTACCTCCGGCAATAAGTGAGTTCTTCAATTACATTTCGAAATTATATATTTCTCTTCGTCAATAACCTCCAGTCTCAACTCGATCGCCGTCAACGTACCTACCTATAAGAGGAGCTATTCCTTTCAAAGAATCAGTAACCACTATTTATGTTTACTTACCTTTTTCGAACGTTCATCTCTAGCTAAACGTCACGGAGCGACATCAATAAAAGCGTACAGCTCATAACCATCGCAGTGACAGTAGGGAGCAGAACAAATGAACAAAAACTAAATCACACGGGAACTCGTTTTTTCGAACCGGTCGACAGCGGAGCTCTAGATGCTGAAGAGCCTGTCTCGTTGAAGAGATGAAGCCATTAAGCAGGTGAAAATCGCGTGGAATCTCAAATGCGCCGATCTGACGCGTGTTTAGAGTTGCACATCGTTTTTCTTGTAATTTGCCTGCTTGATAATTTTAATTTTATTTGGCATGGCTGGTAATTATGCTGCCAACACATTTTCATTTAGCGCTTTATCAAGCAGACGCCAATCTATCAGCGCGGAACGAATCGCTGAGATTGCATTCAAATTGCCCGGCACTTTGAATCCGACAATTGAGTAGGGAAGTAATGGCAGGATAATTGACAAGCATATTGTTAGGTCGGAATGATTCAAGGTTACCCCTTCCTCAATGAGAGCAACGGAATAACAAGCAAAGAGCAATCAGACGTATTGTTGTTCAGATTTTCTTATAAAAGGTCAGTGTCAGCAATTTACTCAACATAAAGGTATACATACCCACTGAGAAATTTTTCATTACAATAACGTTTTCTAAATATCAACTTATTACAATGTAATGTTGTCCAACCGGGGTTTTTGATATTGTATCAATGTCATAGAAACTGCTTATGTACCCCCAAGGAAACGTTGTCTTGAAACATTTCGAAAATTTCATCAGAAAAACATTTTTAGAATGATTATTCATTGTTAATGTTATATCATCTTTTCATCTAGCAAACGTTACAAAATAGATGTTTTCTAGAGCTCCAACAAACATTTGAACAATGTGTCTAACTCATAGAAGAAACATAACTTACTATGTCAGGAAACATTGCTATTGCACTTGACGGTACATTATTTTGATGAATGTGTAATGTGATCATGACCTCAAATTAATATTATAGATATGTCAATAATATATCTTTTCAATGAAATTAATTCATTTATAGAGGGTTTATGCAATAATACCTTATGACTAGGCCTAAGCCCAAAATTAATAACCAAGAGTTAACACAAGCAAATCGATGAACAAGTTTATGCCATTTCTCAATTCCGAGTATGAGTTACAACTGCATAAACGAAATGATTTGCTTGTTGAACACCTGGTTATTAATTTTGGACTTAGGCTTAGTTATCAAGTATTCCTACATAGCCCGCTGTTACAAAATGTCTCAAATATTTGCTCCATAACGTATCTGGAAGCCACAGTATTGGTTCATTTCAATTCATTTGACAAGTATCTGGAATGCCTAATAGTCACCACTATAGGTTAGGTTTTCTTACATTAGTTGATGAATCAGAAGCAGTTGTAAACATATTTTTATTACTAATAATAGAACAGAAAATGTAACACAAAATCAAAACAACACAGTTCTTAGAACAGAAACATAAATTAATATGCAGAAATGTTTGAAAACTCAACCAGTTATCACACTGTGAATATCTTTGGCATCATCTCCAGGATAACTGTAATACAGAAAAATATTACATTTTCAAGATCATTGTAAAGTATTAATTAATAATAACAATTTCCAGGAGTTTCAAAAATATATCTAACCTTTTTATAGAGGCTTTTAAGAGGGTCAACAATTTATTTTGATAGACGCTGTTTCGCAAAACGCAGCCAGTCCATGACAGCATGCTCAAATTCCTTATCTGTGGTGGTTCTAAAATTCATTTTCACAGCTTCTGGAATGGAGTTATATTTATTGTTAATGAAAATAAAATATAAATCAGTGAATACAATATTATTTCAACCATACGACCATGCCACAGTTATGCATCCATCATTTTATTATTTGTAGTAATAGCAGAAGACAGTTTCAAATAAGCTTTATGGATATATTCACGAAAATGTGTAATGCTGAAAAATTCAAGAGATAATCTCATTCGTAATCTATAGATAACTTGAAACATTTCTCTCGCTATGGAAATCGGAAATGATTTTCTTATGGCATTACATTTTAGTGAATATTTCCAGAAAATTATAGATTCGCAAGTGAGGCCACGTAATATTTTCTCCTTTACAAATGAATATGCCCATCAATATATTTTCTTAGTTCTCGTTTGGAATACTGGAATATAATTCACTTAACTAGGTTGGGAGAAGTGAATAAAAGTTGAAATTAGTTCCCACTATAGATCCGTTCTTGTTGTATCTCAAGAACACAGATAAGTTTGTCCCAAAAATTTTGAGTACCTACGAGCATTTGCTCAAACTTTTTTCACTCTACCCATTATTTACAGTATGGAGATCTTAAAACAATGCCCCTGGTCTCAGAATATTACCCCCAATAATCAGTTCTCTAATATCATTCTGCACACTTACTTCTTAATATGCTCATAATCGTTGTGTCTGCAACTTTAAAATTATTTTTCTGCCCTGCCCATGAACATAGCATGGCCAGTTCATCTTTTAGAAGAACATGTAAAGATCTTCTGCTGAAATTCTTGTAATCTGATCCTCCAACTAACAATAATTTGTTGCACTGTACATCTGAACATTCTTCTTTATCAGCCATTTCAGATATTTTTTGGAATAGCCCCCAGTCTTTCGGTTCTTGAAAACCTGAAAAAATAGTACTTTCAAAATATCAGGACTCATTATTTTTAGTCACCAATATCACTGTACACATCATTTCACCCCCTCAATAAATTTATCCGAACATATTCGTATTTTGGATTGAAAACTCGATTTGAAACTTTCGAAATGTTAGGTTAGGGGAATTTACCAGTACATATACCAGGATATAAAACTGTACCAAGCGATTATTATATTGCATTTTAAGCAAATTTGCCAACTATACATTGCCTTGTTTTTCGTGCAACCACAGTACCATATTAACAAAAACCAAAAACCCAACACAATAAAAATATATTTCTTACCTTTTCGGGAATTTTTCTTTCCATTGCGTTTGATACTAATAGACAAACTCCCAAAACTACAATCACAAAATATATCTTGACCAGTATCACCTCGTAAAGTTCTCGTGTTCTCGACTCGACAGATCAGATTATCAGATCAGATACAAGAAAAAAAATTAAAAACGCGGGCAATAGGCAGAGCAGATCGCAAAACAACGACACAAGGAACGAAACACTGTCAAACGTCTAACTTCATATTCTAATATTCTGTCTGGGAAACCTCAGATTAGGTATCCTTTTTTGACATATATCACTAGATAGAGACAGAATTGCACCAACAACACATGTGTACAACCTCGACAAAAAAAGTATTTCTTATAAATTCTTATTCACATTGTATTGATATGAAGGAATAACAATAATCGAAATATAATATCAACGAGACGCATACATTTTAAATACATTGAAACAACAAAGATGCAACATTAATCAAATACTTCATTTCTAACATTACAATACTCATTAAAATAGTCATTGCAATTAGATTGGGTTCATTTATTGTGTCCTTATAATATTTTATATCATACAATTCTAGGTATTGTTTTTTTTGATAATTGTTCATGTACATTTATAGATATGCTTTACTTAGCTATTGTTTGTATATTAGGATATTCCTATTTGAAACAAATAAACGTCTTATTATTTCAATCTATATTTAACATTATTTATACATGCGTAAAGAAACATCAGTCAGAAGTTTTATAAGTAGGTATATCAGATATTCATAAACAAAACATTTCTAATTGAAGTTATTACAATATAGATGGTATGTTTGTGAATAATATTAGAAAACATACAAAAAGAAAACGTTAAAACATGTTTTTTAGATGTATGTTTCTCAGTGGGTATTTTTTTATATGCAGATTCCGAAAGGGAAACCTGTTATGTTCAAAGAACACCCAGTCAATCAAGGCATAGGATATACGAATTAACATAAACTTTGAATTTTTGAAGTTTGTAAGTCTCAGAAAAAACCTCTCTCGGTGAAGAATTCCACATTTCAGCTGTTCTATTGAAAAAAGATCCCCGAGCAAGAGAGGTTCGACAGATCTCCAAACTCACATCAAAGGGGAAGGGGGGAATTCTGTACTTGTCGGGTCATCCGTATAGATATTTTCAAGGATGGAACGATTGATAACAATTCAGAAGAGTACCGACTGTGAAAATATCTAAAAAAGAGAGACAAGTCTCCGAACCTTCTACGATGCTCCAATGAAGTGAGCAAGTCTGTGAGCGAAGAATCACCAACAAAACGAATTGCCTTTCTCTGAATAGAATCAAGAAGCTTCAATGAATGTCTTGGTGCCGAGCTCCATTCATGAGAACTGTATTCCAAGACGGGTCGTATCTGAGCCTTGTAGATCCAAGTTTCTGGGAAGCACCTTTAGCGGTCGATATCTCACATGGTTTTTCCATGAGAGAATATTATCGTAATTCCCAGCATCGAGATACTCGACTTAGTGGAAATAGATACTCCTGACATCTGAATACTAGATGATGATAGATCGGCTTTCTTTGAGAAGATAAATGCCTGGGTTGACGTGAACGTTTCTTTGAATTTTTGTTTCTTGAGCTGGTATGGGGACTCTGGAAGAGAAACTAGTATGAAGAGTACTGTCGTCCGCAAAACTATGCACTGAACACGATGTTTTCTCTAGCAAATCATTGAATTGAATCAGAAACAAAGTGGGCGTCAGAACTGAACCCTTCGGAACACCTGCAGTTATTGGGAGAATATCAGATGATACTCCATCTACAACCACATACAGAGACTTATCAGACAAAAACTCTTCAACAAAGCACACAACTGAAGAGGCAAACCATAAGACGGCAGTTTAGAAAGGAGACCCCCAAAGCCAAACTCGCTCAAACGCTTTCGAAATATCGAGTGCAACAGCTATAGTTTTTTCGAATTTTTCGATTGAATGCTGCCATATATGATAAACAAGCCAATAAGTCACTGGTTTATCTTTGATGGCGAAATCCGTATTGTCGATCATTAATTATTCCTGATATTTCATAAGCTTCATATTGATTGCTTTTTCCATGACTTTAGAAATGCTAAAAAGCAGTGCAATTGGTCTATTCTGTAATAACAAGGGAAAGTTTCCTTTCCTTCTTTAGGAACTGGCTGAACTCTTGCTGTTCTCCAGGACTTAGGACAAACCCTCCAAATTATATGAAAGGTTGAATAATTCGCAAATGCCAAAAAAGTTTATTTTTGTGTTTTTTTATTGCTTAGTTACCAACTACTCAACAGTGTACTTCATGTAGAGAGTTCAATTAATGGCCTGCATAGGCCATAATAACAGAGTTTTAGGGAACTATTTTTTGTCTTTTTTTGGTATCGAACAGTCCTGTAGTCCTACCCACTAAACTGACTTACTCATAAAAGTTTCAAACGTATATGTTGAAGGTCCACCTTGTCGACCTCGAATTTTATTCAGTCAAAAAAAAATTTTAATGTGTTTTGACAAAAAATATTTTTTTTTGTATACCTCTCTCTCTCTTCATGTTATTTTAAATTATGTTGATCAGTTCATCAGACCTTTAGCTTTTCCAGTACATTCAATGTTGCATCTCCCCAAATTGACATTATCCTCTTCCTACGTGTATTTCGCTGGACTTTTGAAATAAATTGTATTGTATAGACCTTTTTTCTTCGCTGCTTATCGTTAATCAAAACTCCATTCGCGAAAATATCTCAAATCATATTTTCAGAACCTCTTTGGAAAAATCAATATGAGATCCATTCTAAAACTCTCATTTGTTTTTTTGTGAGTTGGGAAATTCTCTTGAGTGACAAAACAACCACAGATAAAACATAAAACTGAGACCAAATAAGAAGTCGATTTCGATGTTGTTAAAATAAATAGCCCTAATCTTAGCCTCAAATAAAGTCCTGGACGTCATAAACGCAACGTCTGCCGTTGTGTCGCCATCTGTCGAGAAGGACCACAACTATAATTTCTTTCACGCGTCGTGTCGATAACCTCGGTACCTATTGATACCTCATTAAGAGGAAGATAAACAGGGTTGGGAATCTTGTTCAAATTTTACGGACGGGCGGACAGATAACGCAAGGTATTTATATTGTAGGATTACTATTCACAATCATAAGACTCGCAGATTTTAGATGTTCCCATTCAACATGATACAATCAAATGATTGCTTGTTTTCAAGGACGAAACATTCACGAATTATCGAAATATCGGTAGGGTACTGTTTTCGAAAATTTATATGATCCATTTCATATTAATTTTACGGTTTCTTTTTAATGAAACTGCATTATCCTCGCAACATCACCCGCCCGAAAAACCCATCGCTCACCTCGTAGAATGGTTCGTGTATCAATATGTACCAATAATGGTGTGTTTTAGTAATTATAGGCCATCCAGTTATACCAACCAGGCCGCATCTTGACTGGTCCAACGACCCTGCTGAAAAGGCAATTGTTAATTAACGAGTACACGCATGGGTGTATCTGATAAAGAAAATAACTTCGAAGAAATTATGAGGATGTGTATAAGGATCGCTTGTTAGTCCATAATCGCTTTTGACATGGCCATCTTACTTAAAATATGCAAATGTTTGTTGAGATTTAATTAACTTTAATTGCGAAACGGGATTGGCAGCCAATCTTGCTCGCAATTGCGAAGAGTTATGGTGCAGCAAAAGCAGTGGCGTCAGTCGATGTTACTACATACTTAGTTTGTTACGTATCTAGGATAAGTCCAAATTCATAAGATTTCAAAAAAAATCTCATTTATTTCATAAACTGATAATTTTCAAGTATCATAGAGTTCATGTGGTCTCGTTAAGGTAGAGGTTAGCACGTCCGCCTTTCAAGCCGAAGACCGGAGTTCAAATCACCGCCAGGCCACCGTGCTGGGTAATTACACGTTAAAAGGTGAGGCCTCGTTAATCCATTGCTCGCACAAGTTTCGACTTCTGAGGGTTAACGGAACAAACAATTTTAAAACAACAATATTTCAGATAGATTTTTTTTGAGAGGACACCAAAAAACATTCCCGAAATAAACATAATCATTCTTCTATATTCTTAAAATATTATCACGCGACTAATGGAAATATTTCTTGATTTATCGTCTACAGTATCTGTACCAAAAAATGCGCTCTTTTATTTGTGCCATAATTTGTATTATGATGAAAAAGTTATGAGTTTCAAACTCATTGAAAAAACATTCCGTTTGTTGTCAATGATAAAAAACACTGTACCGATATCCTTCCTTTCGAATGAAACTTTTTGGAATAGATTGTACATATGCAAGCATTTCTCAAAACGAATTATGTCCTCATGCACTGTCCTGTATCTATATTAGGCAGCCATTTGAAGAATTTCCTAGGGTCGTTTTTTTCATGTCTCGCCATATATCAAATTACCTTTTGGCATTTAAAAAGTACGCCTGATAAGACAGATCATACCCACTTTCCATTAGACGACGGTGTGGCATTTCATGAGACAAGTTGAAACACTCCCCAGACGCCTTGAAAGTCTCTGGTTTCCCATTAACTGCCATCTCGGCCTACTCGATGTCACTCGGAAGGCAAACAAGCGAGACTCGAACTGTATGCAAAACAGCTGCCTGCTTTTACTCGCATCCAGCTTGCTTTGTCTGGACCGCGCCACATTATTCACCACTTGTTGCCGTTCACGATGCTTAAAAAACGACTCACGATAAATTTTCGTGTGCATCTAGATGGCGAAATGTTTAGCGGTAGGACACTATTCAGATGTCTGAGCCGAGGATTTTTACACGCACTGAGGCCAGACATGTTTAATCTGATAAGGTAAATGGTCTGCCGTTCTGCTATTAATTAAAAGCGGGTGAGATGCTAATCTCTGCGTGGACAAAACGTCTCGGCAGTATTTCTAGAAGAGATATCAGATTTGAAATATTTCAAGGACATCCATCCCGATGCGTGAGATATGATCTCAATTTCTGAAATCCAGGTTTTCGTATCGAAATCTCAACATATTCACTTCCCACGCCCGCAGTGTTGTATCAGGTCTCAGAATCGGGTTCCCCGTATAATAGACCTAGTAAGCCAAGGAAGACGGCGTTCAGCCATTTTTCGACAGGTCGGTATGAGATTCATATTGAAGACCTGTGATAGCGTCATTCCACCCACCAACGACCCATGCAGTATCACTATTTTAATAGAATGATTTGGATATTCCCATTCAGTTTATAATATGGGAATAAATTAAATGGGTACAAAATTTCAAAGAAAGGCTTTCATTTTATTTCGCGTGCATATCGGTGTTTCATAACTTAAGATTAGTCAGTGAGCTCGGAGACAATTTTGTCGTGCTATTATATGTGGGCTATCCGACAGCGCAGCGTTAGGAAAAATTACACGCCTTCCGAGCTTAGATGAATCGTCGTGCCTATAAAGCGATATTTCGTTTAATATCGGGCTCATTTCTATGCCCAATGGAAAAGCGAATATCGAAGAATATCTATTATAATAATGATTGCTTTCAAATTATTCACGTTATAGTGTTTAATGAACACAACCAGCAGATCTAAAAAGAAGTCCGATATTCATGAACGAATTCACTATTCAATAATGACGAATATACAACCCGTCCGTTTGGTATCAAGATGATAAAGGAAAACCAATGATCAGATACACTTCGAATGCTTCTATGGTATGTAGTATGGATTGCTCAGGTAGCAATCTAAGCGGTGTCCAAGGACAGATCCAATGGGGTCCTTGAGGCACAGGTAGGCTACTATTCCTTAATCAAATTTGTATTAGTCAGGAAACAAGTTGTTTTCTGAAAGATATGAACCCATCAATCTACTGTGTAGGTAGAGACTGGCCTGAACGATATGTTCAAAGAGGATTTGATTGTCGTCAGTCTACAAGCACGTTCATCGTATGTTTTTTACCTTTTTTTTTTTTATTAGGGCTGAAGCGCACTGGGTTTGCTGCTGGTTGCCTCGCCTTTGACACTTGTGTAGGAAAAAAATCTAGAATTGTGGGAAACCAACGAGTAGCACTAACCACTTCAGACTAACGAGAAATCAATCAGTCCGAAACCGGTCTGCCAGCTTGCCCGTCCCAATAACTTATAATTAATTCCAGCAGTTCTATCACCAGAGCATACACGAAAATTCCTTCTGTGAAGTACCCTGAACTGGTACCTATCAGATAATTATAAACGCACATTATGCTACTAGCCATGGATGAATTATTCTTCAACGCCATAAATGATATGAAAATCGACGAATATTTTTGTCGTTGAGAGATATAGAGATGGAGCTTCAAGTGACGGCATTCGCAAGAGTTAACGAAATGAAATGAAAATATTTATTCAAAAAGATAATAAAATAATAGAAGCAAAAAAACAACCGTTAACAAAAAAAAAGGTTACCAATAGTATCAAAATATTGGGACTTAACGGCAGAAAAATAATAGAGTTTATATGGAATACAATGTAGGAAATAATGATAAACCTAGCAGTAACTATTCAAACGAAAGAACAATGCACTTCCTACCCAGATAGTAAATGTAATTTCATATATCTGCGGTTATTTTCAGCCCATAATCTAGTCTAGAATATAGTCGTTAATGTTCTCCCTCTTTTTCAGGAACCTGCTACATCGGCAACAAGAAATCGACCACCCTACTGACTCTAGTCCTGATGCCGTACTTCTTCTATTTCGCTAGCGGCACCATTCTTCTCTTCCTTGGCTGCGGTTATGTCATGAAGAAACCCCGATCTTTGGCCTCCGCCCCATTAACCAACGCAGCGCCGAGGAAGGAAAGCGATTTTCTGGGGGCGATATGCACCCTATACGCGATCCCCACGTTTTGCGTGATGGCGAGCGTCTACTACGAGTACAATAACAGAGACCAGTGGCTGTCGGGGGAAAGGAGACCGGCGCTATGGGCCTTCCTTCTCAAGTACTTCATGGTCTTGTTCATCGGAGTGAGCAGCGTCTTCTGGATCTGGTCCATGAAGAGTGTAACGGCGTGGCGATCGGTTTTGAGGAAGTTGGGTCCGAGGAAACAGGCGCCTTTGAAGGTTCAAACTATGCCGCAAGTGATGCGGTACATGCCAGCCCAGACACTGTCGACCAGCTTGAGTACTACTTCCAAACACTCTTCGCGGTCGCACCCCCATAGGAAACCCCGGATACACCATATGAGGTCGGGCAGTGAAACTGTTATTTAAAACTCTATAACGAAGAGGGTAACGACAAATCTGGTGAGATTTCGATTGTATTCCACGAAAAATAACACTGGAACCTATAAAAATGAGTTGGGATGAAACCAACGAGTCTGTGAGGCAGACCAATGTTCAGTGGAAAGCGATGAAGTCACTGAGTCACAATAAAAGTGACAACTTTCTCAAATTTTGTGAACTGAAATTAAAAACACCAATGTTATTCAAAATCAAACCTCGATAAAAAAATATATTGAAAAAATAATTAAAATAGAATTAAATATTTAGATACATTTGGAAGGACAAGATGAAAAAAGATTGATTTTGAAAATATTTGATATGAAAATTCTTGTTCAAAAGTTTGGCTTTCATTGTGACTAAACCTGTATATTTTATCAGAAAATAATCACGAATATTTCTCATAAAGTCGGAGTGCACTGAGTTCCTTTGAAGTTTTATGATTCTTCATAACACTGTCGGTGTATCTAATAAATTAACAAGTTATACTGTGTATATAGTGAATATATTTGCAGATAAAAAATCTAATGATCTATTTGGCTTAGACCCAGCTTCAAGGCCTATGCAATAAGTGAAAAATTGTACATAAGTTTATTTCGTTGTTATATACCCATCAAAATGATATAGGGCACAAGAAATGAAAGTCATTTGAAGAAATTATTTTCTACCAATCTTGCATATATACAACGACCGGTTTATGAGCGTTCGATATAACTTGATGTTCAGAAGCGTCCAATATTGTTCAGTTTCATTAATATTTTGAAAAGAATTTTCAACTGAAAATTCACTTCTTTGTCCCCTAGATCATTTTGATGAGTTTATATTCTTCTTGTAAATAGTCTGTGATTATAATTTTGTACAAAAGTATTTATTTTTCCCATTGTAATTAGTTCATAATCACGACTGATGTTATCCTAGATGTTTTGGATTTCAGCAAAAATTGCTAATACTGTACTTAAATGTTTCCGAAGTACTACGAAAATGTTTATTTTGAAAATAACAAAATTCCATGCTTCCAAACTACAAATATAAACATCTTGGAAATTTTAAAATGCTTTATCATTATCTTCATTTCCTTCATTCAGCTACATAAAAACATTTCATTTTCAACGTGCTTTCAATTTTTGCCATATTTTCATAGGAGAGGTTTTCAGACTTATTTTCCACACATGGATATACCTTCTGAACTTTCTTTTATTACACTGTAATACCTATTTTCATTAAGTGTTCTAAAACATTTCCAAATCAATATATCTGTTATCTCAGTTTCAAAATCAGATTTAAATACTTGCCGTATGTATTCCGTTGTCGTTTCTCCCGATTTTATGGAATTTACTATTTTTGTATATAATATGGTGCCATGCAGTTATTCAGTTGTCTGAATAGAACTTAGTATTTGCTAATATAAGATTTTATACATATATTTTTTATATAACTATGTAAACTAGGTATAACTTTGTGTAAAAGTACTTTGTGATACGTGTCTTAGAGAATAGATAATAAAGATTTACGAAAGGTTTTGGTTTTGTCTTTTCCAAATCACATACATCTGAATGGGTCTGAAATGGATTTGGGTTTGATATGTTTTTTCTGTTAGACAACCGACACCCCTATTAACTTCAACCCTTAGAAGTCGAAACAGAAAGTTCTTAATTATTCATTTGTAGTTGGATATGATACATACAACATTTGAAAGTGATTTTGTTAGATTATTCCGATACTGCTTTAGGTTAACTGTTACACTTCCTGTGCCTTCATTTTATCATTATTTGTTACAGCGATTTCACCTTTTTCAAAATGTATAAGACATCCATGTTGACGTAGTGAAATTCTGTTAGTCCGTCGCCAAGCGTAAAAAAAAATTTTTTTTGGAACGTACGTATTTCGGTCTCCTGAACAAAAAATTTTAATGAATTTTTCGGCGGTCTCGACTAGTTTCAGAGATCTGCCCCCCCCTCATCGACGTATCGCGATGCGCGTTCGACTGTTGTGTTAACCTCAAATTCCTATGAGGATTTATTTTTTAGAGTCTTGTAGTGAGAAATCATTATAATTTGGATGAAAAGTGGTGAAGGTTTGTGTATATTGTGCTGGAGAAATTGGCTGAAGAAAAATATGCATCAACCCCGTTTTTCTTGTCTTTGGGGAGCCATATCTCCGAAACTAGTTGGCAGCGCCAAAAAATTCATTTTATGTTTTTGTTCAGGAGACCGAAATACGTAAGTTCCAAAAAAATTTTTCTTAGCGGCGGACTAATAGAATTTTACCATGTCCATTAGCTACTAAATCACCTGAGGATTTTTTCTTCATGTTTTTTTGGTTTTCAACATACCACAATATAAAAAAATTAGGAATTAATATTGGAATATATCTATCTATAGAAGTGCGTAGACGGGTAGATTTCTGATCTAACTAGAAATTAAAAACAGTTACTTTTGGATAGAACTGGTCTCCAATTAGTCACTAACTTCTCTTTGCCAGCAATAATTTATGTGGAGTTTACTTGGAGTACCTAGAGAATATTAACAGTTGTATAATCCGAAGAACAACAAAAGGTTATCAAAATATGACAAGTTTCATCGATATTATATTAAACAACTAATAAAAGCACAAAAATAATATTTCATCTTTAAAATTTTTTCATCGACTTCTTTCCACAAAATGTTTCTATTCATCATTAAAAACTCCATTTGAGTTTTTCGAGAGAACTAAGTTTGCCCAATGTTTCAGATCGATAATTTGATGTACAGGGGGCCTATATTTTTAAATCATTCGCAATTCTGTGAATACGTTGGTCTGTGAATCGTTCGGTTGCGAACAAGAATCAATAAATTGCAAGTAAATCACCTTGTTCAGGAAATCTCCTCATTTTATAAAAACCTCGAAACATTTTAGCGTCGGAGTTTTCGGGTGAAAACAGGATTGCTCCTCAAAAATAATGGCATGGCCATGTTTCCGGAAATTCGCTAGTATTCTGACAGATGAGAAACTGCCTATATAGCTATTACGAGAGATAAGCGAAGGAACCGAAGCGAAAGCAGTTTTTAGCGAGTGATTTCTGATTCCAAAGACGACTTGAAGAACTGATTATATACATCAAGTCATGTCATAATAGTATATTATGCAACGATCGTGTAATGATGGTTATTAATACATGAGCATAAACCGGGATACGAAACGAGCCGAAGGTGAGTTTCGTATGGTTTATGCGAGTGTATTAATAACCATTACATGAGAGTTGCATACGCTATTTTATCTACACCCGATAAATAGTGAAGAACTACAAATATTATATTTATATTTGTATTGCACACAATAATACTAATTAAACTAATTTCTTCGAAAAATTCTACAGAATTGTAATCAATAGTATTACTTCGAGAAATAAAACGATGAGATATGAAAAGAAGATCAAAAATTAAAGAAAAAAAAAGTTACTCGAGGCCGGTTTCGAACCAATGACTCTTCAATCTAGAATATTCATTCTCAGCGCCACAGACGCCTTGGCTACGGATAGCTCGCAAAATTTGATGAAAGAATAAATGATAAATCATGCATTTGTCAAATGAAAAATTTAATCATTCTAACTGTATTTCTTTCGGTGGAGGTGTCGAAGGTGATTCTCCCATATCGCTGGCATCAGACATTTTGTTATGATTATCGAAGTTTGGCTATATTCTTAAAAAGTTCAATACCTATACCGATTTTGACGTGACAAACGTCAAATTCAGAGCATGCACATCATGCTTGATTGAAGAATAATGGGTTTCTATTGGTTGAAAATCTGTATCGTAATGAAAATCTGTGTCGTAATGTATTTCATTATGAAACGGGTTGTGGGCATATAAGTGTATCATTAGAGTACGAGTGTAGATAAAAAAATATTATGTGAATTTATGATACTAAAATAATCGTGTCACCTTACCGAAACTAAAAATCCAACAGACTGAAACTTCACTCAACGATCACAATGCAATATATGAACGAATTATGTGTTTGAAGGAACAAATAAGGCGGGATTCTCTCGACAGCAAAGTAAATTATTATGGTCCTGATTGAAATCTAAATTCATTTCGACCCAAAATCATAAGCCTGGATATAAGTGGCAAGCACGGACAACCGACAATAGTTTTAATTTTCCAACAAACGAAATCGCTTCTGGTGATACTAATCACTGATTCGCTACTCAAATAAACATTTGACCCACAAAGACCTAAATTGTTAATTTGTGTTTTCGTCAGGAATCCAGAACACCTGCCACTCAAATCTTTCATATAAAAGGAACGCGATTTCTTGAAAAAATGAATTCAGTTGAGTTTCATCTGCAGTCTGATGGAATGGTCTAGAGGCACAATCGCACCATCACCACCTAGGTACCTTTCGATGTTTGTCTCGGCAAATCAACGAGACTGGAACAAACTGGTGCATCTCTTTCTGTCGGCGTATCGAAGTTCCCAGCACGAAGTCACAGGTTTCAAGCCATCTATGTTACTAACTGGTAGATAAATGAAGCTCCTGATCGACTAAGTACGGCCGAGAAGCTCATGCCCCAAATAACAAAGCCCGTAGCAAGGACCGTACTTGGTTACCAAAAACGATCAACGACCTTGTATACAGGATCCAGTTCTCCCTTGGAAGCAAGCCCAAGGTTGTTCACGTAGAACGACTGAGTCCCTAGAAGGGTCGTGATCATAGACATTACAACTAATGGACTTGCCTTATGAGAGGGGAAGAGTGAATATCGTTTTTATGTCCTGTTTATTCAAAATTCGGCCACTTAGTCAGTGACACCCTTAATGTAGGGAAGGAAAGCTTTGTAGGAAACGTTGTTGTCTTCTGGTTCCCTGGGACTGTAGGGAGAAGTTTGTTGATGATGGATCTGTTTATTTGATAGTATGTGAAACCATTCAGAAGAAGGGTTGATTTGAGTTGAGCCAGCTCCTGTGTTTTTTTGTGGAGGTCTGTGAGGCTGATGGATTTGTGGATGAGATAATTCTAAACGGAATTGGTTAGTGTAGATCGTGTGGGTAAAGGAGTTATTGAATTTTGTTATGAGGACATCTAAGAGTGAAAGGGAATTATTAGTTTCGATTTCCATTGTGAACTTTATATTCGGGTGGAGGTCGTTGAGGTGATCAATGGAGAGTTTCGGAGCCGTGAAGCCATAGGACACGAAAACGTCATCTACGTATCTGAACCAGCAAGTGTTTTTGGTCGAATGTGTCTATGTCCTTAGTTTCGAAGCCTTTCATGAAAGGGTTTGCAAGGAGTGGAGAACACTTGGGGGCGCCTTTTATTTGTTTGCAATAGTACCTTGGAAGAGGAAGTCTTTATTGGACATACAGTGACTGATAAGGTTAAGGGGGTCTTGGAAATTTTCTGTTTACTTCAGGGAATATGTTCAATGTATCTGATATAGGGATATTTGTGAATAAATAAGACACTACGTCGAAACCCACAAGGATGAAATTCTATTGGATATTGAGGATTTCAATGGAGTGGAATGAATTCAAATGAATTTCGTACATATGACTAGTACTATTCTGCAAGGGGTTGGAGAATATTCGCAAGGTGTTCAACAAGGTTTTGTGTTGGAGAACCAAAAACACTGACATTGGGACGAAGAGGACCATTAGGTTTGTGTATGTTTGGAAGAACGTACGTGTAGGGAATAAGTGAATATTTTTCCCGAGGGATGAGTGCTTTCCTATAATCGGTAGGGGGATTCGAGTTGTTGATGAGGGGATTGGTTTTCTTCGTAAGATTGGTCCTTGGGTTCCTATCAGTGAGTGGATATTCAGGAACCGTGGCGCTGCTGGGAGAATTATTAGGTCTGGGTTGTTATGGAGACTTTCGAGGGAATGCCCTTCCTGCCGGTGTGATATTGGATTTGGGAAGTTTTTCCCTCTTGAGAGCATTAGCGATATCTTTTCGGGTTTCTTTGGCTATCATTTCGGAAAGGTGAGTGATAGTGGATTCGATTTGAGTGATGAGTGTTTCATATGTTTATGTCATTTTAATTATTTCTTCATGCAGAATAGAATTACCCCCTGGGGTTTATCGCGCTTATTCACTAACATATAACGGTAAAATTAGGGTTGAACCCCTTTGTTTACATGAACTCCCGGTTGAAGTAACTGCGCCTCGAATTTTCGACGTTACGGCTCCCACTTTAGAGCTTTATCAAGACCTTTGCGTGACTTGACGCCGAGGTCTAAATCTTTTTATGCGCCAGCTCTTTAAAAATGAGGGTGTGTGGATGGATGTCTGGTATTTATATCCGTATGGGAAACGAACGATGTATCATTAATAGCGAAAGCGTGGTTGGACCAATTGTTGCGGTGATTCAAGGTTTAATCAAAAGATTTCTTCGATGGGACAGTAATTATTTCTAGGAATTAGGTAGCCTTTGTTAGTCTTCTCAATTTCTACTGCTTTACAAATTATTCTGGAGTATCTGGAGTAGAGCGGTATTTGCGTCCTAGATGAGGTGTTTGTGTTATTCAATTCAATTTTGTGTCCAGTTTCGTGGTGTTTCGAAAAGGATTGAGGCCATTGCGTTCTGCTAGTCCGTCTTCGTATGATTTGTCCTATGTATAGGATCCTCTCATCGAAAAGAGATGACCAGAGGATTTGATATGAATTTTGCCTTAAACATCACAAGAAATCGCTGTCATTGGTGGCGTTTTGCCACGTCAACCGACAACTTGAACTGCAGAAATAATGATAGAGAATTATCGAAAATCAATCCACAAATGGATCTGAAATGACACAAATAGAAAAAGGATATGTCGCTATGATGGATAGAAATTGGAACATGATGAGTAGTAGGGAATATATATATATATATATATATATATATATATATATATATATATGTAATTAACTTGATGCTTTGTCAAAAAGATTCAATCTTCAGACAAGAAAGTATTACTCACTATTATTACTATAATGTACAAAAAATGCTCGAACTGGTGTTGTAATTAGTTAACAGTTGATTTTTACCACTTTTCAGATTTTAATTGCAAAATAAATATGAAATGAATGTTGAAAAATGTAAAAATTGGCCTCTTTCATACTCAGTACTCAATATAAAACAAAAAGTTACAACTCAGTACACTGACTGAATTTGAAATGATACATATGACGTAAGCGTTCTATCGAAAAAATATATCGATGTAGTCATAACTTGTAAGGTAGTGGGGAAAAAGAATTAATTTTAAAAAAATGTGTGAAACTAAAATATAAATCAACCTGTCCAAGCTTTATCACATACCTCCGAAAATGATTAGCTCCTGAGATGATGGGGCGTTGCCACACTTTATGATCGCTGATTTTTCGACTTAGAAGCATTCTGTAGTCCATTATTGACCTCAAAACATTGACAAAAAAATCTAACAGCAAAATGACAGTATTTATTTTCCACTACTGTTCTGTTAACAAATAAAATTACTATTAGTATAAATTTAGAATCATATGAAATATCTTCGAAAGATGTGTATCACTGTGTATCAGGTATTTTGTAGGCTCGACTATCTAGAATCTAGAACGTGCTTTTTTTTAAATATCGGCTTCCCCAATTCTTAGTGTTCCTCTTAACAAAAATCACGACGGAAATGTACTTTTGAAAATGATACTGCTATTCCACTTTATTGCTCAAGGTCAATATCTCCAGAGTGATACTATATATGATCTATTTATGTTTATATTCAATCTCTTCACTTTTCCTGAAGCTTGTCAGTTTCTTCCTTGATGTTCTGTTCATATAAATTCGACAATTCATTTGTTCCTGATCGCAAGGTGAACACAATAGGTACTGTTCCTAATATTGGATTATCCTCTTTTTCTAAATGTCTAATCCAAGACAGCAGTGAATCTTTACTAGATGTGCCTGTAGCACACACTGAATATATCACACCATCTTCTTGTTCATGAACAGAAGGAATAGTTTGTAAATATTTACCAACAGGGGGTTTTACATTGAAAAGTGATACTTTCAACTTGCTAACATCATCAATGTCCACATCCTTTTCCACCACTGGTCTCGGTTTTCCTCTCAATATAAAGTAGTTGATGGGGTTTCCCTTAATCCAAATTTTGAAGGGTCCTGCAAATACATTCGATTCAGTATCAGACTGTTGTCAAGAGGCGATAAGATGGTTGATAAAAAAGACATGTGTGTAACGTGTCACAGGTTCATCCTCAAAATACCCTCGGAATCAATTTTTCTTTGATCTCCAGGAAACTTTTTCTTCAAAACAGCACTTTCAAATAACCATGTTCAAACCATGGTGCCCAGATTCCACACATGCCTTATGAAAGGTTTTCCTGGTACATGAAACTTTCACAAGTACACAACAAAACTATTTTTTGTATTCTGATTAATAAGTAACTTTCTCTCATTCAATAAGTATGATAATCACACATAATTTAAATCAAATATATAGCATTTCAATTGAAATATTCATTCACCCAATTGTCAATTAGCTAAAGAAGTCAGAGTGTAGTAATACATATATTTGAAGTTCAAAAACAAAACTAAGTATTCATATATACTGTTGGTATTTGATCGTGTTTCCATAACGTGAATCAAATCAATATCAATTGAATTGAACAGTCAAATACATGTAGGCATACATAGAGGTCAAAAACAAAACTATACATGAATAATTTGGTTTTTGATCATGCTTTCATTGGTATATTATCTTAAACATCTTGTATAACAAGGATTATGATTCATGAAGTTTTCAACCACAAACATCGCTATATTTTCAATTATGCTATGTATAAACATTCTCCAAACTTGCTTGAAGTTACATATGATTGGTATACACATTGGGTAAGAAAAAGTGGTTTGTTGTATGTGATTCAACACACTTGCACGTCATGCAGTAGATTGGTTGTTTTAGACTTTTAGACAAACTCTTATTTTTTAGTGAATTAGCCATCTGTATACACCTATCATCGATGTTTAATTTTCACTTTTTAATTGTTTTGGGGCAAAAACAAAAGTAAATTCTAAAAACTCCACTCTCTGCAAAAATAATCATGTTTCTGAATATACTATTGATTCCTAAATTGCATACCTTCAACATATACAGGCTCATCAGACTTATTCTCACTCAACAAACGTCTTTGATTTTTACTCTGTGCACTGACTATCCAGGTGTCATCTATTGAGTCTGGAATGTCAGTACTCTGGTAAATAGTTACAACGGAGTTAACATCAACACTGCTTATTCGTTCTATAGCATATTTGGCTAAGTCGAAAGTATCTTTAGGTAAAGGATCAGGCACCGGCCAAGGTGACAAATTTTTGAACTTTGGCATCCAGTACATCATCCTCCAAAACCTTCGAAGAGGAAAACCCCTTTTGCCAAAAATATTCAATAATAAATCTTCCACTTCATAATCAGGCATGACCCCATTCTCTTCCATTTGTTCCAATAAATCTATAGCACACTGCTGCTGTTTTGGATAGTGCATAAATTCAGCCTGAAGTAAATTGGTAGGGATAAATTTTCCTAAAAATTAAACTGTACTCTTGAATAATTCAATACACCAATAGGTATGGTAAAAGGAATTCTACCTCCAAGATACCATGTCAGCTAATTCATAATTTTAAGAGTCTCCCAACAACAGTCATATCAGTCCTTAAGATAGGGCATAGGATACTACCCTACCACATTGAACTTAATATTTAGCAACTCACAAAGCCTCACAAGTTTTTCAACACCAGGTCTTTAAAATGCTAAGGGCGATTCTGACTAGAGTTCATGTGTAAATCCGTAATTAAATATTTATTTCAGGAAATTTTCAATTAGCAGACAATAATCGAAGTTGATTGCCCCAAGTGCCTTTGTTTCTCAAAAAATTATGTTTGCCAGTAGCTCCCGTATTTCACTTTTTTCATTCAAAAGAAAGTCAACATATTTCAGCTGCATAGGTATTAGCTTGGAAAAAGATACCTTCATTTTATTCAAATTCACCTTTTGGAAGAACGTCTATCAATGCCTTATAAACTTCTAGATCTTTATGAACTCCGAAAGCCTCCATATTTTTCAAAGCAGAATAAATGAATTCAACATGACCTCTTCGATAGATATGATCACGATTAACGAAAATCTTTACCATTTCAAGATACGTCTTTTTATTTTTATCCTGCAGGTTTTCGAAAAAACCCCTGTGCATAATAGCTTTGGAATCGTTTTCATTTTTACATTCAGTTGCTGAAACTGTGATTGCTCTAATAAAGCTTTTATGTGATGATTGATATTCTTGTCTGACAAACACAGATCCAATCCTCAGAATCTGTTTTATAAACATTCTAGAGCATTCATGTGTACTTGATTAACGAGAAAGTAAGGAAAAATAAAAAAATATCATAAATCCAGAATTTTGAAAATGTTAAACTCAAAAAGTCAACCATAACCTCAACATGTCAAGTGAATCGAAATGAACCAATAGACCGCGGGCATGTGACGTCACAAGACAACTGTCTATCAGCCTGCTGGACAAACAAACCGTACTTCCATAAGCAACAATGGTAATTTGATGAGATTATGATCGTAATTATGAACAAATTACGGGTATACCCTTAGTGCACCTGACATATATAAATTTCTATATTCATTATTCTTCCTGTCTACAAGGAAATTGTTTGTGAGATGGCTGATAAAAGTGATTATTACAACACCTTGTCTATGGATGTCCAAAAGAGATATTTAGAGAAGCTGAAGGAAAGCAATGGATGTGATCCTTATTTATTGAAATTTGGGGATTGAAGTAATGCTGTGGAATACTTTCCTAAAGTTTCATGACATGTTGTATGACATTATAAACTATTTTTTATATAAAAGTGTATGCACAGAAGACTTCAAAGGCTATAAATGTTTGGATTCATACAATGTGTTCATATCTGAATGGATTAGAGGGATTGGATTGAAGCTTGTAAAAAGAATACTGATAATGTACTTTAATGAATAATAATTTTGAAAGAGCAGATTTGAGGTATGTTATATAAGGCTCTACAAAATTATAAACCACAAGCATCTTTTCATTTGGTAATCCTGTATACAAAAGGCATTTAGATGAATTATGCTTTGACTTTCCAATGCGAATGAATAAGTCTGCAGAGTTTCCCGGAGATTTCAAGATAACAATTCTGCAACACGAAATCAATATCTGGACATGGGTCGTCACCAGAGTTTTGTGCATGTTCCACTTTTTCAACTGGTGAATTTATATCATTCATCAGTTTGATTTTGCTCATCAATAATATTCAAGTTCTGAACAGCCGGATTATTATTCATACAAAGAATCATCAATTTGATCCTCAACTTCATCCAAATCAACTGGAATATTTGCGATCTCATTTTTATCACGCTGCTCCCTACGATTCAATCTCTGGATGCTTTGAACTGCATTGATATTTGTTTTATAGCCAATTGATTGATTCGGTATCCAGTCTATATTGTCAACATCTTTGAGTGCAGTCGGCTTGCCTAAAATGAAAAAAAAGTAAAAATTATGTTGCCTATGTTTCCTAGATTCTTTGAAAATATCTCCTACAAAATGTTTTGAACACACCTTTGCCCATTACAACGCATCAGAAGTTAAATCTGCTCTTCTAGTTGCCTGAATCCACAATTCACGTCTCTTTTCAGCAAGAGGATTAATCTTGTTTTCTATTGTCGAAAATAGAAGGGAATCGATGGAATAAAACAATCAGAACTATTCACTAAGAAGAGTTGTTATGGATAGCGACTAAAAATTGTCGTTATGTTCAAGGTCAGTTGCTAAGCGCGAAATTGGTATTCACTTTTCAAGTTGAGTTGCTACTATGATGACCAGCTGCTGTGAGTAGTGGTTCACAGGCAACTGCTTTAGATATCTTGTTAAGGAAAAACAGCTTACAACCGTCATTATGTCAAGTTATTATCAGACTTGCTACGACGGTTAGCAACTGCGATAACCACTTTACTTAGTGAATAGCCCTGATTATCTCTGCCGCTATTACTTTCACATTTCACAATCGCACAAAAATGAGGCTTTATTGAGAAAAAAGATTTTGAAATATGACAGAAACACACTTAGCATAGGTAAATCAGTTTGTTTGTCCAGCAGGCTGGATTGACAATTGTGTTCACTGTCGTCTGTCAGATATGCCCGCGGTGTATACGGCGCCATCTATCCCCCAGAAACTATCGTTTGTTTTCTGCAAACAAGTGTGTGATTGGTTAAAACTTGTGTTAGCCACCCAGACATCACGTGATCTGGAATGCCTCGTCTACAGGTGAATTCTGACAGATCCGATGTCCGAACTGTACTTGTATCATCGGACAAAATGGGCGATTCACATAGACCCGATTGTTACTCGGATACGAAATTCTGGAATATTTTGTTCTGTGTTATCACGAAATATGATATTCGCAAAATTCCATTGACGAACTCCGCCTTTCGCCATTAAACAATCAAAACATAACCTGTTTATTGTTAATTTTTTTTTTCGAGAATCGAGTGAGATCGTAGCAAATGTGTGATTCATCTTATAATATTTATTCTTTAGTAAAGAAACGAAATTGTCATTCGGCCAGGTACAGTAAACGAAAATGTCGAGTGTTTCGTATTTAACCATCATCTTTTCAGGGACGCTTCTGGTTAAAAAAAATTAACAATTCAGTATTTAATTTAATTTGTTGGAGCATCTATTGAATACAACTGGTGGAAAAAAGTTGAATAATCAGTGAATTGGAGTAGCACAAACATTTATTATCCATCGTAAAACTATACATTCATCTTAAATACATAAAATATAACCAAATAACTTTACCATCTGTTGAAATTACCCCTCGCGAATTCGGGACCACCAAATCTAGGATTATTTCTCTGATCCATACCGCCTGGCCTCGGTAACCTTTGTGATGGTTGATCCCCAAATGGTGAGCTACCTCTCGCACCGAAAGGAGGACCACCTCTCGGCCCCATCATATCACGATTACCACCAACTGGGCCTGCGAAGGGCCTTTCAGAGCCACCTGGTCCTGCAAACGGCCTTTCAGAGCCACCTGGTCCTGCGAACGGCCTTTCAGAGCCACCTGGTCCTGCGAAAGGTCTTTCAGAGCCACCTGAGCCTGCGAACGGCCTTTCAGACCCAACTGGGCCTGCGAACGGCCTTTCAGACCCAACTGGGCCTGCGAACGGCCTTTCAGATCCGGCTGGTCCTGCAAACGGCTTTTCAGGTCCTCCAGGAAATCCTCTTTCCCGACCTCCAAAGTTTCTGTCAGGACCACCAAATCCTCTGTCAGGACCTATTATAGGCTCTCTATCAAATCCTCTGTCAGGACCTATAGGCTCTCTATCAAATCCTCTGCCTACACCAAAGCCACTTCCAGATCCCAAACCCCCACCAAACCCTCTGTCTTGACCACTAAAGTTTCTTTCTTCTGGCCCCAGTCCCCTATCAGGTCCCACCTGTCCTCTGTCTGGACCAAATCTTCTATTAGGTCCATCCAAGGGTCTATCAAAATTTCTATCCATACCCCCTCTGAAACCTCTATCTAGACCTCTGAAGCCCCTATCTGACCCAATAGGACCCCGGTCAAAGTCTACGCCAGGTCCCAGGTCTCTATCGAAAGGTCTATCTGGACCCCTGAAGTCTCTTTCATAACTTCTGTCTTGTCCTCCTAAACCTCTTTCAAAATCTCTTCCTGGTCCTCCTGCGCCCACCTCAAAACTTCCTGGCCCTCTATTGAAGTCTCTCTCTGGTCCTTCTGAGAGTCTAGCTGCTCCACCCGTGGGTCCTCTACTTGGTTCTATAAAGTTTCGGCCGTGATCTCCACGAGGACCTAGACCCAGAGGATCACTCCTTAATCCCGTAAGGTCTCTATTAGGCAATGCATCTGCTGGTTTATCCAAATTCGCTGGGTCGAAATTCAATTTTCCAGCATTTCTTGTAGCTGGTGGAGGTTCAAAAGCAAGGGTTTGTTTACCTCCAGTTTCTGCGGCGGAAGTCATATTTTTGACGTTATTGACGATACTTGTTAAATTTGCAAGATTAATACCGCTCAAATACGATAGGTTTATAGAACTAGCCATTGTGCTAGGGGTGCTCACAGGAGGATTCGAGTTAGGACGACTAATACCCAAACCCAACAAATCCACATTACCAACATTGGAATTAGTCTTACTAATGTTACTCATCAAACTGGAAATTAGGTCTTTCGCACTACTCAGTTCAGGTTTTGTTTTGGAGTTTTCAAACTTCATACTTTCTTCAACAATCTTTTTGTTTTGTGCCATTTCTTCATCTTTAACGTTCTTCGATACTGTTTTTACAACATCTTCAAAGGTGTAATCCTCTTCTTCAGAATCCTCGTGGAGTTTTTCAGCAGCTTTATCTCCATTCTTTTCTTTTTCTTCGGAGTATTTAGCCTCTTTATCCACATCTTCATATTCCATATCTTCCTCATCAGATTCTATTTTGGTCAAATCATCCTGAGAAGGATTCAAACTTCCCATTCTATTCGAAAATGGACTTTCTCTGCCTTTTTCGTCATTCTTTTTCTCGTCTGTCGAATCCACAGGTTTACCAGTTGGATCGAGATTTACAAACTTGCGCAGCCTCTCCACTCTCTCGGGTTCTTGGTATTCTAATTTTTTCAGATAATTTATAAGATTATGTTGTTCATCCGTAGACAAATCTTTGAAATTCTGTAAGAGCGTCTGTAAGTCTGAATCAGATAAATTTTCCATGTTACTGGTTGAATTTTTTCCTGGGCTGGGAGTCAATGGCTCAGTCAGTTTATCCAAATCAACCAGCTCGTCTTTTTTCGCTGAACTTGGAATAATTATTTTTTCTTGGGGTTCTGTGGCAGCCCCAATTTTGGAATTCGAAGAAACTACATTTTCTTCGGTCATCTGCTGCAGAAAACCGGCTGTTGTCATAGGTTTGCTGCAGTTTTTGGATGCCTCAGCCATACCCACCTGAAATATCAAAAAAAAAATATAAAAAAATAGTGTCTGGTTATAAACAGAACTTCAACTAAACTAGTTGAAATTGCTGAAAAATTCATACTCGCAAAACCCTAGCAACATTTTCAATATTGATGGAAAACAACTGGATATATTGTTGAAGTCCCCGATTGTGTTTTTAAGATTTTAAAATGTATGTTAGTTTAGACTACTGTTACTCCAGTAAAGGAAGTAAAAACTGGCTGGACTAATTCGAGACCAATTGCAGATACTTGAAGTAACTTGAATTTTGTTAAGAAAGGTGCCCAGTATCCGAGGAAACAACTTCCGTTACTGGGAAAAAGCGCGGGGGGTGGAACTCATGGAACATAAAAACATTGATTTCAATTTTTCATAAAAATGCACCCCTTTCGAGTAATAGCGCAAGGAAAAGTGTGATTTTTGCAAAAAAATTCAAAAGTTTTTAAACTTTTTTTAAATTTACTGAAAATCTGTTAGTATTACAAAAAAATTATATATTACTCATATGAAGTAGTTCAGTTGACAAATAAAGTGGTTTTTGTTTTATTTTTGTACGATTAATATTAAAGGAGATATGACATGGCAAAAATGGTTGCTTAACAAAAAATGAAGAAACCGGATCGTTCTGGCGTAAATATTTCGAAAAATATAATTTTTACAAAAAAAAATGATTCCTATCATTTTGCAAGATGACAAAATCGGGAAAATTTTGAGACCAACCAGAACCGTTTAAAATAAGAAGAAAAAAAGTTATGGGCAAAATAATTTTTTTTCAAAAATTTTTAATGACAATTTTTTAGCGCCATATGGGCTAAGGTGCTTGTGAAAAAAAATCCTTTGGTGAAAAGTGAGAACACTTCGTCCTAAATATGTCCAGCCATTTTTGGCCCTATCGGGTAATTATGGTTTATGTTTTGGCCTGCTAAAGTTGAGTAAAATCGTGTATTTTCAAAACATTTTCAGTTTTTGGTCAGCAGCGTGAACATTATTCATTTTAAACAGCCAAATTTTTCAGCATTTATTCCAGGATCGTTGTATTTAAGTTTTTTGTTATAATTTTTCATCTGTAAGCAAATTTGTCCGTTTAAAATTGCCTATTTTATGTTTATAACGGTAAATGCTCTTTTTTGTCGGGCGAAATAAAAAAAATTGGCCCATCCATTTGAAATGTTGCATATGACATGAAATTTCGGCGATAACCTCAGCTTTAAAATGGACAATGGTTCCTGGTACATCTCGTTATCATTAGCCAAAAAGAAGTTATGGCCAAAAAACCTTTTTTCTCCATCAATCACAAAAAAAATTATAGTTAATCCATTGGGACCCTCTATTTATAAGTTTCATGAACATTTTTCGTGCAGTACTGTATGTTTAGATGATAAGCCAATTAAATTCTGTTGTCAAATTTCAAATCCTGACTCAAAAATATTTTTTTAAAAACCCTAAAAATGGGTAGTTTTTACGGTTTACAGGGTGTTTCAGAAATTTCTGAAATTAAAATCATAATCAGTGACCCAAAAAAAACCCGGTATCTATTTTCACGAAAATTAATTTAATATTGCCCGAGATATTTAATATTTATTAATTTTGGGCCAAAAAAACCGTATGGCCAAGTTTTACAGCGTTTTGGAGCTTTACCCAATAACCAAACTTGTTCACTCGGATACTTGACACCTTTTTTGACAAATTCCAAAAAATTTTAAGTTGATCTGAGTGGTCTCTAATTAGTCCTTCATTTTACTAAAAAATTTACTTCCTTTACTGGAGTATGTGATGTAATGACATGTCTGTCTTTACTTGTAATTACTTCTCTGAGGTGTTTGTAAGGATTTCAATAAGTAAATAAAATAAATTCCCGTTTAGTTGAAGTCAGTGCAATAATATTCGGTCGATCGAGAGTAAAATTCAAAATCGATGAGTACTGATAATAATTTTTTATGTATTTCCTAACATCTTTTCGCTAATATAGTATTTGCTCCTCCAGAAATTATATAACATCCATAAAATAACGATTTCAAAAGCTGAAATTAAACGTACATAAGCATTGATTAGTTGTTCCAACTCTGCCTGAGTAACGTCAGTTTTGCCTTGCAAAACGAGTGCATTAGCTATATGTTTGGCGATAGCTGCTTTATCGACAGTACCGACACCAGGGACAGAAACCGGCGCTACTTTCGGCAAGAATTTTTCCCTTTGACGTTTCCGCTGTCCCGCCAAATGAATCAAACTAGCAATCTTCTTGATGGCTTTTTTGAAAGCCCTTTCTTGTATCAAATCGACCAGTCCGGCCAGCAATTGACCTTTCAGTTTTTCCTTGACCGTTTCGAATAGAACGCAGTTTATATCATTATCTAGTAGAGCTTCAGAACTATTCGCTTCTTTCTTCTCCAAAGCGAGTGCCTGCGCAAGCAAATCTATCACTTTCGGGCCGAGAGATCCCAAGCGTTCCTCCAAAGCAGTCAATATTCGCAGAACGTCGACGACATTGACCTCGCCGTCGTCGTCGTCATCTTCCATGGGGAACCTTGTGGGTTCGGGTGTCAGAACTGGTTTTCGGGTCACATCACGCATTACAGGTGGAGGTTTGTAGTAATCCTCAATTGGCAGTCTGTAAGCTGAAAAAAAAAAAATTAAGATACAAATCACTGGTAGGAAAGCTAATAGGGGAGAGTTTGGTGAAAATCGAAAATAGCCATATTAATAGTAGTAAATGATATTCATGGTATTCTATTCATACCAAAACGCCATCTACTTCGACCGAAGCCTTTGAGCAAGTAGGCTTTGTTACGAATATATGTAGGCCCCATGCCATACCTAGGAACAGCTCGGTTGTTCACAGAAACGTCAACCATGAAAATTGACACAGAGTTCGAGAGAAGTCGATGGCGTTTGGTATAATACCATATATCACATATACAACTATAATGATTTGAACATTTCAATTGATCTAATAGCATGAGCAATTCTTTCATTTATGTCTACCAAATTTAGAATCATCCACCCAATGACGGAATATGGGAACAACATAACAAAGGAGCGTAAAGCAGTGGACTCGTCCATCAGAACTGCCACCTCAACAAAGATTTCAATTTTTGGAGAAACCGCTCCTAGAGGAATAAATATTATCTTCCTGTAAGGTATGTTTTCAATGATGTGTAGAAAAGTACTATTATCAATAAACTAAAATTAACAGGAAAATAATTATTTTCAAATTTGCTCATCACTGGATTGAAAAAAAAAGAGAGGACATGAATGTCATCTTCTTGTCCTGTCTTTTTTTCCTCAAACTGTTTGCATAACAACATAAGTTCAAGCTGTCATACTAGCAGGCCATCTTTAATATTAGGCAGGAAGTCATCGAGAGAAATCTGAAGTATAGTTTTACCAAGTCTTTTCATGCATGATTCGACACATTTCCTTTTTATTGGGGAAATTTCACTTGCTTGGACTGAAGAATTTTGAAAGAAAAATCAAATATTATCTCATCAAAAATTGTTTCTACTCCATATTACAATACATCGATGTACATAATCATACTAAATAAGCTTGGGTTACTTTTCAATTCCAATATTATGATGAATTGATTTAATGCACACTGAAATTGTACCAACTGTTCTTCACTTGTCACAAATGCACTTTTCAGTGTGTTTTAATGTTTGCAGAACTACATAGGTCACTAAAATTGTACAGAAATCCTATACTTGTTCCATACTTTCCATACAAGATGTTCATAATATGTGTACCACTTCTCATTTGAATTTGTAGAAATTAAAAATCATTGTTTTTGTAATATTGAGTTAGTTTTGTAATAGGGATTTGTTAGATGAGAAAACTTTGAGTAAAAGAGAATAAGATGAATATCAGCATACCTTTGTCTCTATCCCAAAGTAAAGGTTCTGTAATAGGAATTTGTTAGATTAGAAAACTACATGTAATAGAAAATAAGATGAATGTCAGCATACCTTTCTCTCTCTCCCAAGGTAAATCTGCAACCGTTCTAATTCTTTCTTTAGCTCTGAGATCCCTCTCGTAAGAGCTCTCTCTGAACTCCATTCTCTTTCGTTCTGCATCTTTTCTGTCAACATCTCTTCTTTCCCATGACCGCTCTCGCGAACGCGACCTCTTTGCCGAACTTCCTCGAGAATCTTTGAAATCTTTTCCTCTTTCGAACTCCTTCGACCTAAACACATTCCTTTCTCTCTCAGAGTCCTTAGATCTTGGTAAGTCTCTCGATCGAACAGACATACTACGGTCTCTCGATCTAGATTTGTCGCGTGACCTAGAGCGTAAATCGGTATATTTATCTCTAGATTTAGACCTCCTGCTCGACGATCTAGCAGGACTTGACTCCCGCGCTTTTTTGGGTTTGGGACTTGGAGATCGTCGAATTTTATCCCCTCTACTTTTAGGAGTAGTATCTTCCTCCCAAGGACTACGTGATCGCTTCTGGGGCAAAACATCATCATCTTTGTCATCTATTAAAATTACGTCATCGTCTTGATCGGGTTGTGCGGCCATAGGTAGGCGCTGGGGGCTTGTTTTTTCTTGTGGTGTTGGACCACCGATCTTGAACTTGATCGGATTGATTTCTTCAGGGAGAGCCAGTCTATAATGGTATGAGTTATTAATTTGACAATACTGAACAGATATGCATATGCTCACCTTTTCCTCAGAGCATCTTTTCGGCTTCTCACTTCATCACTATGTATTTCAACCATTCTTTTGTTCCAAAATTCAATCCACTCTGGTTTGAAATCATGTTTGGCTACGTCAACTCCTTCAGCTTTCAATTCTTTATACCTGACATGAAAATTTATTACTAAAAATTTCATCAACAGCTTCGTGTTGATATAACAGGATGAAAATAACCAAAGAGAAATGTCAGTACCTTCTCATCCAATTCATTTTTAAATACATGGTGATTTTCAATTGTGTTCAGAAATACTCAAGAGTGGTCGTGACCATCAACATATTCAAAAGTTCTAACAATGAGTTAGGAATCCAGTGCATCTAGAGAATTTGTCAATGGTATTGGATTCTAAGGATTTCTGTGTGTAAGAATTGTGTTCATACTTGTAGATAAAAAATTGAAATAGAGTTTGGAAATGGTTGAGAAAACTCAATTGTGAGAAATGAAACGATATTTTTACATTAATCATATCTAGGAACATAACCAAGATGCATATATTCCCTGTGAAATGATTTCTGTACCAGTACAATGTTAATATTTTCGTAAAAAACCAGAGACCTACGACTCATTTGATGACATCCTGGGAAATACACATTCCTGAAATTTGTTTACAGATGGTGCCAAGCGGCAACCTAAGATGCCTAGGAAACCCTGGTGTATCTAGTGATTCGATATTGTTTAGAATTTCTTGGCGAAAAACAATCGACGATTGCAAAAGCTTTCCAATTTTTGTATAGGGGGCGTTATATGAGCATTTTCGAAAATCTGTCAAATGTCGGTTTTGACAAATTAACTCTGAGGTTTATTGTTGTCAATGAAAACTCTGAAATTATTTCTTCGCATTCAACAGTGTTTGAAAGTCTATATAAGTAGAATAAGTTTTGAAGTTATTACAAGTACTTTTTCACGATGTGCAGAAGATTTAGTATTTTGTGTGGTCAGTCAAAATCTGGGGATCCAAATATTCTTCTTTATTCAGCACCTGAGGTAAGTACGAAACAAATCGCCCCGAAATGATAACATGAATGTAGCGTTGTAGCTAATTTCATTCGTTTCAGCTTGAGCGAAAGTCTTATATCGAGGAGGAAACATCTGTAGCTCTTATCAATGAGATATTGAAAACAAAGTTTTGTTTAAATAAAGGAAATATCGATGTGATACGTATTTTGAACCGTTGCATAACTGATGTGTGTATCCCCAATTCTAAGACAGTCTATCACTTTCAATACACTAGCATGAACTTTGTCGTAAATTCTCAGGTGAATGGCAAAGTAAATTTTCTCGGAATCAAAGTCAAGTCTTACAAACTGATATAAACACACTAAAAACTTGTAGAAGTAACAGTGACAGTATTGACAAGTTGGTTTCCACGGTACATGCACGTTTTCTGAAACGCATTTGATTGGCTGTCAGGGCTGTCAAAATCTCAGTAGGCAAATAATAAACAGTGGTAGAATATTCGGTTGCACATTCCTCTCTACTGAAAATTAAGCTTCATATGGTATATGACTGATCGCCATCTATAATAGCGATCTGAAGCATTTGCGATCTCAGAAATCAAGCAATCAGTTGTCGCCAAGTTTATCCCAAAATTATTCAGGTATAAGTAGATACACCAGGGTTTCCTAGGCATCTTACGGCAACCCTAGACATACAACACTTCGAATAAATTGAAATACAAATGTCAAAAGATGACAGAATTCGATATATGCACCTATACAAAAATGAAGGGGACAAAATTCCCCACAATTTATGTCCCATTCATTTCTTCTGTAAAGTAAATATTTTCGATGCGGCGGCTCTATAAATGTACTCAAGTACCTACTTTTCATCGTAACAAGCATTTTTATTTGAATGATAAGTTTTTTCAATCAGACTCTGACTTTTTCGCTGACACCAGTTCCTCCTCTGTGTAAAATCGTTTCTGTGGTAAGAACTGCCTTCGTATATTGGGCCGCTAATGTGCAAAGCCTACGACCACAAGACATAACTTCTGCAATCTTTAAAGAAGGAAAGGCGAAATTCATCATTCTTTCAGAAGAATAAGTACTAAGAAGCAGTACGTCCAAGTTTTTATGGCGAAAATGCTGAACCTGAAGCTTTCGGTGAAGCAGGGCAGCGTTTTCTTTTATCATTGTACGGCGCTAAACCTTCGGCACATCCTTCAACTTACCGTTACCGTTGCTTTTTGTAATCAATAACTAAAAGCAAAATCAATTTCATCTTATCACCACCGAACGAATCAGCAGCGTCAGCATTCTTTGAGAACTTACCACCAAGTGCAACTTTCGCGTGGTAATGAAAAACCACCCACGAACTGGGGATGGAAAATAAATGACAGTGGACTTCTTGTTTGAATTACGACGAAAAATTGCTGAAATGCGTTTCGTGTAAATGCAAAAATGGCTGTGGACTGGTCTACGGCTTCAGGAAAACTGGATTAAAATACAGTATCATATGTGGATGCATCAACGGTGATTCCTGCGAGAATGCACAAGACTCGCTTCCTGAAAATGATATGAAGAAGATGCCGCTCGATAACTACTATGGGCCAAATAATAGAAGAATTGGATGACGACCAAGAATTTGGAGGAGAGAAGTGATGAATCAGAACTTGAAGATCTTGAAAAACCAGGACCATCCAGAAGGACAAAGGAAACTCGATAAAATTCGTGCAATTTCGATAAAAAGTACTTACTTTTACAGACCCGCTGCATCGAAACTAACATCTTTACAGCAAAATTGAATGGGACATAAATTGAAGAGAATTTAGTGCCCTTCATTTTTATACGGGTGCATATTTTTCATGAAACGCACGAGAACCGAAATATTTGGCAAAAATGAATTTTTTCAACGAAACATGATTTCCACGAATCTAAATTAATTTTGAATTCTTGGAGGTTAACGTCAGGAAATACCTACTTGGTTGATTGCATTCAAACAATATGCAACAACCAAAACATAATGAGAGAAACCACAGGAACTGCATAGGCAAACAGTAACTTACCTTCTATTCCAGAATTTTTTCCACTCTTCATTGTACTGTGGATGTTTTTCTGGATTCTTTTCATGTTGTTTCAATGTCTTTTGCAAATCATTTTCGATTGCTCTAGCCAATTTTCTGTACTCTTCAATCTTTCTGATTCGTTCTTGTTCCTGTTCAGTATTTTTATCCACCTGCTTCTGGGCTGGCACGTTTCTCGGGGGTCTTCTTGGAGATGGGGATCTACGCCTTGGAGATGGGGATCTACGCCTTGGAGATGGGGATCTACGCCTTGGTGAACGAGATCTTCGTCTTGGTGATGGATCTCTTCGCCTAGGGGATGGTTGCCTACGCCTTGGAGATGGAGATCTGTGCCTGAAAATTGTGTTATCTTCAATTTCAAGAAAGAGAATAGTTTGTGACGGCGATTTATATTGTAACGAAATATGCTAGCGAAGGCCCTGCCGAATATGGATGCGAATTGGTGCGGCAATTCCAGGAACGATTATACTCGCGTGATCGCGGCTCATCCAGAATATTCGATTGTCAGTACAGCAGAATTGTTAGTACAGAGAGTTTTAGGTAGCGAGCATTGGAAAGTTATCGGAGCGATTTGAGTGATTCTGTTGTAATGTATTGTGATAGAGAGTTATAATAAAAGAAGTTTAGTGTTGTTTGGTGTTTTAATCATCGAACCCAAGAAAATATCGTAACAGAGGTGTCGGAAGTGGAATTTTGCTGATAAATAAAAACAATTTATGGTTAATACGAGAAGTACATCTTACGATACGATGGAGGATATGTTGAAATATATCAAAAACCAATTTGCGGATTTGGAAAAACGACGACAGGAAGATGAAAAGCGTCGGCTGGAGGAGAAAGAATTAGAGGAGAAGCGACGACAGGAAGATGAAAAGCGACGACAGGAAGATCAAAAGCGACGGCTGGTGGAAAAAGAATTGGCGGAAAAGCGACGGCAGGAGGAAAAGCAGGAACGAGAAGAAGCGCTCAGGAAAATTCTCGAAAATGAAAAGAAAGAACAAGAAGAAGGACTCCAGAAAATTCTCGAAAATGAAAAGAAAGAGAATTAGAACGGGAAAATGAAAAGAAAGAACGAGAAGGACTCCAGAAAATTCTCGAAAATGAAAAGAAATAAAGAGAATTAGAACGGGAAAATGAAAAGAAAGAACGAGAAGATGAAAAGAAAAATCGAGAAGCACTCCAGAAAATTCTCGAAGAATAGAGACGAGAACGAGAAGACCTCCAGAAAATTCTAGAACAACAAAAGAATGAATTAGAGCAAATAGAAAAACAACGAAAAGCAGACTTCCAGAAAATTCTAGAAGATCAGGACAAGTTCTTCAAGCATGTTTTACATGAAAACAAAGTACAAATGGAAGAACTGAAAGAAGACCTGAAGGAAGAACTGAAGGAAGATGTCAATAAGAAAGTGGATATAGTGCGAGAGGAGAAGAGAAATGAAATGAGAAATGAAATGAGAGGTCTAGAAAAACAGATAGCTCTTCTCAAGAGCCAAGATCGCCGAGACAGTGTTGCCACGTCAGGAATTTCCGTGAAACCACCGACTATTGATGGTCAGTCGTCTTGGTCCATGTATCGTCGACAATTTGAGGCTGCGGCAGAAACTAATGGATGGGGCGACGAAGAAAAAGCTACGGCACTAATAGCAGCTTTGAGAGGGCCAGCTTTGGGTATATGACAAACGATACCCATCGAACAGCAGAAGCAATATCAGGACCTGATTTCTGCACTAGAGTTGAGGTATGGCGATCAACACCAAGAACAGCTGTACCAGGCCCAAATGAAGACTCGCACACAAAAATCAGGTGAGAGTCTGCAAGAATTTGAGGCAGATGTTCGACGCCTAATCCAGCAGGCATATCCAGAAGCACCTGGAAGCAGTTGGCTGTGCAGATATTTATAGACGGACTGAGAGACCCAGAAATACAAAGAACTTTACGATTGACGAGTTTCAAGAGAAGTAGCGATGCCTTCGTACGTTCGCTAGAAATGGAGGCGGCCTTCAACACCTCAAGACCGAAAGTGCGAGCGGTAACAATAGATGATCCCGAACATAGATGTGGCGCTACGAGTGGTTCATTTGAGAAATTTCTGGAGGAGATCAAATCGTTGATAAGTGGAATGAGCACCCAGAAGAAGAGAACGTGCTACCGATGTGGAAAACCAGGACATCTAGCTCACCTGCAAGGGTGCCATCTCGTACGAAAGCACCTGTGAGGACAAGGTCATCCAGCGAGTCCTCAAATTGGCGGCAGGAAAACGAGAATTAGCCAGCATATCGGGGCGCATGCTGGCTAGTAATAACAGAGCCCCCAGGGTCATCAATGTTAACAGGCTGAAAAGAACATCTGAGAGCCTTACCATTCCAGGAAAATTTAATAAAATCGACGTTATATGCACCATAGACACCGGTGCTGCAGTTTCCTTGGTACGCAGCGATATTCTTCGGCCTGGAAGCGTGAAGCCTATTTCTTCCAACGTCGTGCTTCGGACAGTCACTGGTGAAAACGCACCTATTCGAGGAGAGGCTGAAATTACATTGGTTCTTGGACGACTCTCCATCACAGATACAGTTTACGTCGCAGATATAGAAGATGAATTCATACTCGGAATGGACTTGATCAGTGACTATGGATTTTCATTCGACAATGAGGAGAAGATTATGAGGTTCGGAGGAGAAGAATTTGTCCTTACAACTCCAGCAGAAAGGGCAATGCCTGTGAAACTGCATTTAATGAAAACTGCGAGAATTCCTGGATTTTCGGAGAAAGTAGTTTGTGCTGCAGTTGAAGAAGACCCTGGGTGCTGCGTTGGAGTAGTCCAGCCATGTGGTGAATCCCCTAGCACTTTGGTATTTGCACGAGCCTTAGTTAAAACGAACCAAACGATTCCTGTGAGATTTGCCAACGTGTTTCCTGGAGAAATAACTGTAAAGGCAGGCGATGTCATTGGAACATGTGAACCTGTTACTTGGGTAGCGAACTGTAATTCAAATGAACATCAAGAAATAAGGGCAGACTCTGAGAGTGTTATATCAACTCTTGAAAAATCATGTCAACACTTATCAACAGAGGAACTGAAAGCTGCCAAGAAGTTCATCAGGAGTGAAAGTGACATTTTTGATTCGACAACAACAGGAAGAACTAATTTGGTCAAAGACAGAATCGATACTGGCCAAGCTCATCCGATTCGGCAAGAAGATTTGGCAAGAAGAATTCCATTCGCCAAGCAACAGGAGGTGGAAGAGCTTGTCGACAAGATGATGAAGGACGGTGTGATTGAAGAGTCATCGAGCCCTTGGTCTGCACCTGTTGTGTTGGTTTCCAAGAAGGATAGATCCACGAGATTCTGTGTCCATTACAGGAAGTTAAATGATGTCACCAAGAAGGACAGCTACCCTCTACCAAGAATAGATGACACGTTGACAACTTTGGCAGGTTCCCGTTGGTTCTCAACATTAGATCTGAAGAGCGGATACTGGCAAGTGGGCATACATGAAGACGACAAGGAGAAGACTGCATTCTCGACTGGGAGTGGACTTTACCAGTTCACTGTTATGCCGTTTGGATTGTGCAATGCTCCAGCAACATTTGAGAGACTAATGGAGCTGGTCCTTCGTGGGCTCACGTGGAAAACTTGTCTTGTATATCTCGACGACGTTTTGGTCATGGGAAAGACATGCGAAGAACATCTGCACAACCTGCAAGAAGTCTTTCAACGATTCAGGGACGCCAACCTCAAACTGAATCTTCAGAAATGTTCATTGTTCCAGAAAGAAGTGGATTTTCTAGGTCACAAAGTTTCATCAGACGGTATCCAAACAGACCAAAGAAGATACAGGCGATTGGCCGAGACCAAGAGACAAACATGAAGTGAGGAGTTTACTAGGTCTCTGCACCTACTACCGTCGTTTCGTAGAAGGATTCGCTGATATTGCGGCACCCCTACATAAGTTGACAGAAGATCGAGTCAAATTCGTCTGGTCCAACGAAAGTGAACGAGCATTTGGGAAACTGAAAGTTGCTCTATGTTCCAGTCCCATTTTAAGTTTCCCACGTCAACGAGACCTGTTTGTTTTGGACACAGATGCCAGTAATAATGGTATTGGAGCCGTACTATCACAAGAGCAAGATGGTCAGGAAAAAGTAATCGAGTTCTACAGCAAAGTACTCACCAAGCCAGAAAGAAATTATTGCGTAACGAGGAAAGAGCTACTGGCAATAATCAAGGCTGTAGACCACTTCCACAAATATCTGTATGGAAGAGAGTTCCTCATCAGAACAGATCATGCAGCTTTGAAGTGGTTACTCGAAATGAAGACTCCTGAAGGACAAGTAGCAAGGTGGATTGAGAAGTTAAACCAGTATCACTTCAGGATAAAACATCGACCAGGACGATTGCAAAACAACGCAGATGCCTTGTCTAGAAGACCTTGTTCAGATACTTGTAAACACTGTGAGCGAATTGAACGTCGCGAAGGAATCAACCAAGTGAGATTGATAGTAGACGACAATTGGACGACAGCAAAAATGCGAGAAGACCAGGAGAATGATCCAAACGTTGCAGAATTTTTGAAATGGAAAGAAAATGGAGCAAGACCCACCTGGAAGGACATCTCAGATCGATCACCAACGTTCAAAGCACTGTGGGCACAATGGGATTCCTTGATTGTGGAGAATGGCCTACTGAAGAGGGCTTGGGAGTCAGCCGATGGCAAGAAAGTGAGTTCCCAACTGGTTGTGCCCATGTCGAGAATAGAGGATGTTTTGTTAGAGATTCATGGTGGTAAATCAGGTGGACATCTAGGAGTTAACAAGACCTTGGATAAAATACGGCAAAGGTTCTACTGGGTCCAATGTCGAGAAGATGTCGAGAGATGGTGTCGAAGATGCCCAAAATGCGAAGCAAGCAAAGGTCCTAGAACAAGATCAAGGGGCGAGATGAAACAATACAATGTTGGTGCTCCCTTCGAACGAATCGCCATCGATGTAGCTGGACCGTTCCCGATGACGAATGATGGCAACAAATACATCCTCGTTGCCATGGATTATTTCAGTAAATGGGTTGAAGCTTACGCCTTGCCTAATCAAGAAGCATCCACCGTTGCAAGAGCTCTGGTGGACAACATGTTTACAAGGTTTGGAGTGCCAATGGAGCTACATTCCGATCAAGGAAGAAATTTCGAATCGAATTTATTCAGGAAAGTTTGTGAATTGATGGGAATCAGCAAGGCCAGAACAACTGCCCTCCACCCACAGTCTGATGGCATGGTCGAGAGGTTCAACAGGACTATGGAAGAACATCTTTCCAAAGTAGTAGAAGAACATCAAAAAGACTGGAATCGACACCTTCAAGTATTCTTGATGGCTTACTGGGCAGCTGTGCACGATTCCACAAAGCTCACCCCAGCCAGTATCATCTTCGGGAGAGATCTTCGTTTGCCCTGTGACTTGGTGTTCGGATCCCCAAGTAACGAGGAAAAAGAGGTAAAGGATTATGCAGATGAACTGCGAGACAGCTTGATAAGGATTCACGAAATTGCGAGAAGATTGAAGATTACTAGTGACAGGATGAAGGCTCGATACGATCTCAAGGCAAATACTGGTGGATTCAAAGAAGGAGATCGAGTGTGGCTGTACAACCCTCGTCGTAGAAAAGGAATTTCTCCCGAACTAACACCATGCTGGGAAGGACCCTATTCGATAGTCAAGAGAATAAATGACGTGGTGTACAGGATTCAACGTAGCCCCAGACCAAAAATGAAGGTCGTTCACCTAGAAAGACTTAAACGTTACAATGGCGATAATGACGAATTGTTTGATCGGGACGATCAAAATTGAGAGGGGGATACTTTAACGAAATGTGCTAGCGCCGGCCCTGCCGACTATGGATGCGAACTGGTGCGGCAATTCCAGGAACGATTATACTCGCGTGATCGCGGCTCATCCAGAATATTCGATTGTCAGGATTTGTCTGGATGATTCTCCACTGTATGAGCGAGCGTATATAAAACGGGAGCCGCTCACCGCAACAGCAGAATTGTTAGTACAGAGAGTTTTAGTAGCGAGCATTGGAAAGTTATCGGAGCGATTTAAGTGATTGTGTTGTAATGTATTGTGATAGAGAGATATAATAAAAGAAGTTTAGTTTTGTTTGGTGTTTTAATCCGCTCAAGGCGCGAATAATTGTTTAATTCAGACTAATTTTTGAAAAATGTGAATCAGATTTTGCTTTTTTTTTTGAATACATCACGGTGTAGAAAAAGTGACGCATTAACAGAAATGGATGAAATGAATATTCCTTGTAATACTTATAACTGACTCTACTTTCTTCCAAGCATGTTTTTTTAAGGATTAAATGTTCAAATCAGATGAAATTGAGAAGATATACTTGAAACAACATCTATTTGCTCCCAAAGTTTTTTTATGGACGAGTTGAACCAATTAGAAATATGTGCTAATTTAATGTTTACCTTGAATAAGGAAGCGCCCTCTCATTTCTTTGAGAGTGAAATGGTTCTCTTTTCTTGATATATTTTCGTGCACCTCTGTTTTTATTCTCATTGTCACTCAAGTCATTGCTGGAAATACTAGAAACGCTTGATAATGATCTTCTTCGTTGGTCCACGTTTGCTGACGATTGAGTGCCTTGAGGTCTACCAGGAACTTGAGACCTACCAGAACCTTGAGGCCTAGCAGATACTTGAGGCTGACCAGAAACTTGACCCTTGCCCTCTGTGAAGGGTCTGTTTGATGGTTGAGGCTTTGAAGCTTGTCTTTGGCTAGGAGGAATATTAGCGGTTTCTTGTTTTCTAGGATTTGTTTGGGCATTTCCTTTGGTTCTAACAATAGGTACTCCTACCACCGGCGGAGAGGGATCTTTTTTCTTGAAGGGTTTCTGGATGAATGTCGAGCCCCAGTTGTTGGTAGAGGAACTTTCATAAGATTTTTCATCTGAAAAACTCAGTTAAACAAAATACAACTCAGCCACAACTATCTTTTACCTTCATGAGTTTTTGTCAACTCATCATGGACAATCAGTTCCTCAAAAGTGTATCCTGACTGTTCAGAGAAATGTCTTCCTTTGCCGACGATTTGAAGATAATGCATTCTATCTTTTTCGAACTTATCTTTTTCAATGGGATAAGGCTTGAGACGGCCAAATTTTTTTTCAATCCCTTCAGCAATTTTTTGAAGGGTAACTTGCCAATTTCTCTTGTATTGTTTTGTCGTGTAGGGAGCGAGAGCACGCCAACTGGTTGGAAAATGCTTTTGCAAATACTAAAAACAAACAATCAAAAAATGCAAATATCTACCACCGAAAAAAATATTTACCTGAGATATATGGTTGTAGCTAGCAAGATGGGTTAGGACAGTGCGTGGGTCACCTCTTTTGTCACAAAGAATACACAAGTAAACTGGTTCTTTTGAAGGATCATCATCTTGTAGTTCTAAAAGGTATTCGAGAGCTACCAAAGGTCCTACTTTGAATCCATCGAGACGCTCCTAAAAATTTTACATAATTCAAAATTCAAGGATAGTCATATTAGACAAGAATTCATTACTATTTCAATTCAGACCAGCCGAAATAATTGCTAAAATGTGGTTCCAAATTCCAATAATACCTGTGTGGAGACAGCGTTATGAACTTCAATGTTTCAATAGAAGACTCATCAAACTACCTTCAAGATAGCAATGAATTTCTCAAATAATGATATTGTTTATTTTCATTTGACACATGACACAAGTTTTCGAATTTGTCAACCACATTTACACTACTACTTATTTCTGACAAACAAACATCTATATTCATACAAGTCATTGAGATAATTGAAATCAATAAATTTATAGAAGGCTATGGAAGTTAATCTAGGGTTGGTTACTTGGGAACATTCGAACCACACTTCACTATTGTTTAACCTGCACAGACACCAACACCCTTGACATTTCGTATAGCTTATTTGTATGGACTAACATGATATTCTATTTGATAAAGTACTATGCACGAACAGCACTGCTTTGCTACAAGATAAAGAAATGATTTGCATATACAGTTTCTCAGACTAGAAAGGTCTTGGAATACCACCATATATTTTGCACCTTTTTTTATAATAGACTACCAATTGCTTTCAAACAGTTCCCAATAAATCAATATAGAACTACCATAAAAATACTTATTAAGAAAAGCCTTCCAATGTTGAGGATGTGCTGAATTGTAGCCCTCATGATAGGCTGAACTATTTATAGTCTGAAGATTTCATTAACAATAGGCTCTACCCAACTATTTATTTACATTTATGGGGTATAAAATGTTGACGAATGTTAAGACTCTTGTCTATCATAATAAACTCCATTATAATAATCTGATTTTTTATAGCACTTATTATATTATATATATTATACTTATTATTATATTATATTGTATTATCTAATAACCATCAAAAAGTAAATATATATTTGGATCGGAGATTAAATCCCCAATTCTGTGAATACAGCAGTTATTTTCGCCCTTCGAATTTGAATAGATGACGTTTCATGCAGCAAGAGGTTGATCAAAAGCAACAAAAATATTCATACCAGCGGTATAACTCGATAAAACTTATTTGTGTGCAATTCAAAAAAATTAATAACAAATATGCTTCTTGAAAAAGTATTCGGGTTAGAAGTTTCAAGGATTTATGTAACACAGTGACCTACGAACGGTGCAACGTGCAACCCTTCCTTCCTCCATTGATTTTTGAAGTTTTACAAAGGCATTTTTTGAAAGCGCATTCAGACACTGTATCTAAATATGGAATTAATTCCAATTTATAATTGCCGATGTCAAAAGTCACAAGATATGGAATTGGATATATAAAAAGCAAGAGACACTATAGTGACATTACCTGAATCTGTGAAACTCTGCCGACCTCCTCCTCGAATCCTGGAGGTACAGGTTCACCGGGTGCGATTTCCAACATCACAGGTTCCTCGGGCAGATTTTCTTGTTCCTGTCTCTCCAAATGGCGATTCGTCTTGGCCAAATTGAGGTTGTGACGTCTTCCGACTTCGTGTTGAAACACCCTTCCCATGACGGGGCATTCGCACGCTTTACAGTACCAATGCTCGGCGCCGTTGAGATAGCTGAGTTCGAATATGTTCTCATACTTGCCGTTTCTGAGGAAGGCTTTGAGGCTGAGAAGACGTTCCTGTTCATTCTCCTGAAAAATATGTTCATGAAGCAATTCTGACCGCACACTTGCCATAAGTTAAGAGAGAATTCAATATTCACATTCCATATGCCGATTCAGAATTATTATTTGTTTCCATCAATTAAACACCGTCGTTAATAAAACCGATCATCTTAAGGTCCACCATTTTTTCTACGATACCTTATACCTTCAAAACGTTCAATCACTTGGTAAACACTAGTGTCAATCAACCAGTCATTTATTCACATAACATCAATCGGTTATGATTAAGTTACGGTATACTATAGAATCTATTAACCGAATATTTATGCCTTGATTCATTGCTATATAAACCGTGAAAACCAAAGGCAAAAAAATGGAGATAGATGTTTTCTTGTATTTTTGCAGGGAGAGGTGTGCAGTTGATTATCAGCAATCGCATGTGCACGTAAGGATCAGTTTGACTGCTCACTGGAAAAACGAGCTCAGAGTAAAAACACGTTCGACATGTCTGCAAATGACAAAAGGGGTGGGTAGCTTGTCCTCGTTCGGCCACCTCGATGAACAACATTTAGAATAGGTAACGACCGTTGAAATATATATAGGAAAGATCTTGTGGAGTGCCGCCTTAAGATAAATGTACTGAGCGAAAATAAAGTCTTATTATCACTGTTTCTTCGGTGTTCCACAAGGTAAATGAGTTTTTTTTAAGCGAAGTATCGATGACGAGACGCATTGCTTCCTTCCGAATGGAATTCGAAACACTCAATGTTCGTTTAAAACAACTCCAAGTCTTAGTCTATGTCGCATGTTTTTTCATTGTTGTAAGTTCTGAAGCCATTTATTATTTTTGTATGTTTTTGTACGTGTATGAAAGCAATTTCTGCAAGTCAATGCTGGTAACCTATACAAATTAGACTGCGTGTTTTCCGGGCTTGAGGACCGTGGTATCAGATTTGAAGTTCCGTACCTCTCAGCTGCAACTGCGGCGGATTTTATTTGGTGTGACTAGTTGCTTTCCTGGATGGATAAAAGGGGCTCTTGTTGAGCATTCACAGCTCTCCCAATATAAGAGACCTTCAGACACTCAGACCGCCTTTCCTCGACGGATTAGAAAATATTCAACGAGACAACTCATTTATTCAATTATTTTATTGTTTAGTCTCAATTCTTTCGTGTTTTATCGATTGTGTTTTGATTTTTCCGTACCACCATAAACTCCTTGTTTAGACTTCCTTCGGAATAGATATAAGAGTATACAATTCGGCCAACATATCTGTGCATTTTTCGAGGAATAAGGTAGGAACAAGCAGACATTTTGCTAAATCATATGCAAAGCCATTATGATGTTTTTGTACCGTGTGAAAGTTGTCTTCCTTTACGTTTACACAAAAGAGAATGCTGGCGATCAGAACATAAGTTTTCATGTCTTAATTTTTTCCATCCGCCATTTCGAATCATCTTTATGTAATCCTCCCTGTTCGCCACCCTCCATTTATTTACATCATGCCTTTCTTTAGATTCATAAAAACAAAAACAACCTACAAGACTGCGACTGTCCCGAATACAACAGAAGAGGCAAGTCATCACTAAAGCAAAGTTTAGATTACAAAAATCCTATCGTAACGTTCATTATAATCTCTCTTCATACCAAGTCAAAAAGTTAAATCGATATAATTCTGAAAACCAGGTTAATATAAACATCCTCGAATAATTTTCAATCTGTGAATAATTCTCAACTTCCGAATGATCGTGGTCATACGATGGTATAATACAATGGGGACGAGACAATGTTTGTAAACTTCCGCTTTTTTCTATATACAGATTCACTGGAAAAGGGATGCCCTGTGAATCAAGGAACAAGAGATATTTTTCAAGTTTTAAGCCTCAGGAAAAACCTTCCTCGACAAGGAGTTCCAAAGTTCAAAGTTCTATCAAAAAAGATCCCTGAGCAAGAGAGGTTCGACAGATCTTCAAACTAACAACAAAGGGGTGGAAATTCTGCACTCGTCGGGTCATCCGTGTTATTGCTAAGGGTGAACGATTGACAATTTAGAAGAGCACCGACCGTGGATATATTTATAGAAGAGATACAAACCTCCGACCCTTCTCCGACGTTGCAATGAAGTGAGCGAGTCCGTGAGCGAAGAATCACCAACGGATTGCTTTTCTCATGAATGTTTTGGTGTCGAGCAGGTCCCATACATGATTGTTCATGACGTATTCTACAGGGGGAACACGAATTTCCATAGATGAGTGTGTTGCACAGTACACCACTTTTTATTTTTCGAATGAGACGTATCTTATTTTTTATTGTTTGATACTTTTACGAAGGACATATATACGCCTTAAGCCAATCCGTCATTGTGTAACTTCTGTGCAAATGCTACGCCAGTCCAAAATATATAACGCTCTTGTCTTTGTGCATTTTCCATGCAAGGAATAGGAATGGTCCCAATGTTCCTTCTAGTGATATAAATTTAGTTACAGTTTCCTTGCAAAACATCATATTTGGGATAGGCTCTGGAAATTTGAAACAAATTTCCTCAACATAAATCGATTGATTTTCAAATTTTTATACATGACATGAAAGTTTAGCGATCTTTATAGGGATAATAATAACGTTGACAACTTAAACTATAACACCTTACTTCAGACTCCTAACTTATTTTATAGTTATGTGTGTATGATTGTATGGATTTTTTCCTAGTTATTAACGGGATTCATTGGAATTATTGCCATGAAAGATGAATAAATGACTTTTATTCACAACGAAGCTAGTGACTCATAACACGAAAGTACTGTTTTGAGATCTTTTTCGTATGCCGATAAACTCTTTAGGAAACAAGTGTAGGGTACCTTCTTCAAGTTCTTCTAACAATAATTCAAACTGTGTCATTAATCTTCAAGAAAAAAACTCCTTTCTTAAATATTATAAGCACGGGAAAATCGAAGCGACGTCATTAAGAGTAATATGTTTCTAAAACATTTAGGGAGTTCCAATGGAATTGCAAATCACGGGTATTCGGAATGATCTTCCCGAACACGACTCCGTTGAATCAATCAAAAACTGGTATACAGATGATACACTTTTCAGCAAGTCCTGGCCATTTTTGGACTTATTAGTTCAGCTATATTTAGATATTTCACTATTCTTGGATATTCGAAATAAATCATGAATTGGTATGATGCGCCTAGAGTGAAGGAAATCCCCCCTCAAGTCTAATACCATAAGCAACCTCTCAGCGAACACCTTCGTTAATATCGACTGAAAATAAGGTGGAATCCCCAAAACCATAGATTTCTATTGAACAGGGTGTGTGCAGTCTGAATTCGTAAAAATCGATCTTGATAAAAGATTGGTTGAAAATACAATTTTATTTTCATATCACTCTTAAGAGCCAATGGATCAATCATTCAAATGAGAATGGTTTAAAAAATCGTTCTGAAGAATAAATAATATAAATTTCTAAAACCGGAAATTTCATTCACGTTTTTGCGCTTGTGTTGTTATCACTATCCACTCAACTTATAATTGTATTTTTATAGTCACACATATCAAGGAAATTAGCTCAAAAAAGGGGCCAGCAACGCAAAATTTTTTATGGGCAATTTTCTTTCCGAATTCTGGCAGCCTAAATTCAAGTTACCAGCGTACCAGACCCGATCGTCATCCGCCATATTGAATTTTGGGGTTGATATTTGTTTATTGGATAACTCGCTTATTTTCAATTTCACACGAAAAATAGTATAGAAATAATTTGCTGCCGAGTTGATTATTTTTATTTTTTCTCAGATTGACAGCAAATAATTATTTTGCAGACACATATCAATCAGCAAAGAATTACTTTTCCTGCCTACGCAGCAAAGTAAGGACTTTCATAGCTAGGCAGCAACGGTTATACTTTGCTGATTGATGTGTGTCAGGAGTAAGTACTAAGTCGCTATCACTGTCCATAATGTTGTCGAACTATAATTACTATAAAAATATTGTGAGAATTGTAATAATATGCAAATACCTACAATACCCTACATATATCGTTATTAATAAGATGCCTAGAAACCCTGGTGATTCCACTGTTTAGATTTTGTTTAGATTTTAGTGGCGAAAAAAACAATCAACGCTTTCGGAGATTTCCCCTGTTTTTTCGTTATTATGAATTGTCACACTTTCATGTCACTTTAAAATTTCGATGTGTACGATGTTTTTACCGTGTTTATTCATTGATTTCGTTGCTTTTAAACATTGAAACGTTTCTACTAGTTTTCTGCTGGTATCTCAAAAAGCTTAATTATCCACCAAAATCAAGCAATCCAGATTTCGCCAAGTTTATCACAAACTTTCACAACTATAAGTGAACACGCCAGAGTTTCAAGGCATCTTAATTTCAAACAATCGGAGAAAAAATTAAGTTTCCTACAATTTTGTTTCCAATCGAAAAATATCGATCCTCGAAAAAATTCATTAGAACTGTAGGAAATTTAATTCTAAACAACTTTTGTGATTACTATTTTTCGTGTAAAATTGATAAAGAGTGATTCAATAAACAAAAATCAACCCTTAAATACAAGATGGCGGATGACGCAAGGGGTCCGGTGACCTGGTTACTCAACTCACAAATTCTGAAAGCCAAAAAAAAATTCAAATCCTCATTAGACTGGGGTACTCACCAAGCAGTCTCTGAAAGCACATTGGTGTGACGTGTTAATGTCGGTTTACTGTTTATCGAGTTTCAATAGTTTTAAATTGAATTCAACTCATAAAGCGAGTTAAAAACCATAATTTCGAAAAGTATTAGGAATCAAACAATTTTATATAATTATACAGGCTGTTTTTTTTTTCAAGCTAACCACTATTGGGATTTCAAGAACCCTCAAAGTTAAGGTTTTTTCAAATTACAAAAATCAATCAAACGGTATAGTGAAATCAAAATAAAGAAAAGTCGAAAATATAAGATAGGTCAAAATCATCGATTTTTGTTGTTATTGCCTTAGCTATTCATTTTCCAATACAAATAAATGCAGGGAATTTTCAAATGTGGATTTATTGCAAATCAGATATCATTTCCAGTAAACATATTAATGACTTATATTTTGTATAATCTCTCATTTGGCATTTGGGTCAAAATATAAGTGCAAGTGTGCAGAACACAAATGGCTACAAAATTTTGCAGAGAAAAATACAGATCTGTATTTCAAAAAAATGAAGCTGGTCATTTATGATCGAAACGACTTTTCAACAATATAATGACAGCAAATGAAAAAGTATGCGAGATACATAAAAAGTCCTCGTGTATTTTTTTGAACTTTGTATTTTCACTGGACCGTTTGACATAAGCACTTTTTTTATAATTCAACCAAATTTCCAACTTGGGGGGTTCTCGAGTTCCCAATAGTGAACCGTTTAAAAAAAACACCCCTTATAAAAACATAAACTCTTACCCATACTGGGATGGAGTATGGAGTGAGGTAAAACGCATTTTCTGAATATTATCCTCCCATTTTTAGTGCATTTTTCACTTTGAATCATCAAACTACACCGGCTAAATAGCTTTTGGGAGCTAGTTAAACCAGAAAAAAAAATCTGGGTAATATAAACTGATTCTCTTTCTCATTATAATTTTTCATCAAGATATATCAAAAGATATTCCGTCGTCAGTTCCATTACTCAAAAAAGTTATTCATCGTTAGAAGTCCTATCTGAGAGTATGCGTTGGCACAGTTTTCAAGTTCACTCGCGCACTTGATATCTGATACGTAGCCATTGAAACTTTCATCGGATGGTGAAAATACATCTATAGTTTCGTTCTCACGACTCCCTTTTAGGAAAATATCGAATCGAACAATTCGTAGAACCAAAAATATGGTACTTTGACCGAACCTGAACCTGATCTTTATCTCTTCAATTGTATGAATAGATATTAGGTTTTATTTTGTCATGTTCATAAATCTCCATGATCATTTTCCAATGAAACAATACTAAGAATTGATATTTTCTGATATGATATTACAGAAACCATCGATCGACTCAGGAAATGAATGAAAAGACGCGATACTCTGCTTTTATTGCACTGCTTATTCACATTATTCACACACAAGGTAGGAAGTTGTGTAGAAAACTGCACAACCAAAATATCCCCATTCATTGATACAAAATAGATCATTCAAATGAGAGTGATCTATAAACTGTTGTTCTGAAGAATATACATTTCTAAAAACTGAAATATGATCCATTTGTCGCACAGCACATATAGTTGAAATATCTCATAAAAAAAACAATATTTCTGACAGGGAATCAAAAACATTCAGGCACTTTGAAAAATCTGATAATCAAATTGACATTATTGTCAACTCTCATTTCAAATGTATCTAAAAGTTATGATGAAGCGGTTTAAGATGTTCAGAATTTTTTTGTGGCTATTTCTGGGTATTTTTCGAAATTAAATTGAAAAAAAATGTCTGATCTGATAATTCGCATAAAAAATTACTTAAGTATACATTGACTTAGTAGATACCATATTCGTTAATATATTTTTGTTATAACGACGATCCTGTACAATGGGCCAAATGCAAATTATTTAATGGGCTAAAAAAACAACCCTATATAATTTATCATCACGTAAGCAAAATATCATCTGAAGACAATTTTGAACCGTTACGCCTCCGGCGTTTGAAAATCGTTCAAGAACTCTGGGCAAAACATGACGTTCCACCCTAAGATCTTGGTTGTAGCCGTTCAAAAATATTGTCTGGTGACAACTTTTCATCCTTCCTGACAGCGGGGAGTTCGGAGGTGTCATGAACACTAGGCATGTATCTATAATGTTCTGATATACGAATTCAAACATAAAATAATTTTTCAAAATGACATGATTGTGATGACAATAAAAGACTCTTGAATTGTTACTTCCACGGACTATTAGGATATTGGATTCAGAATTATAAGCTATTCTGCTTTATTTCCAATATATTCGCCATCTTTGCTGATCATACCAATATTTATATACTAAGTAAAGGTCATTTTACTGTAATATGTTAGACATAACATTATTACTACCATCAACAATGAAACGAATGTTGACATGAAATCATAAACAATATAAAGCATGAAATATGTGACGTCATTAACATTGATTGTCTGGCGTTTGTTCCAGCTTGGGTGAAAATTCTCAAACTTTTTTCAGTTGCCAACTTTTGAGGTGGTCTGCCCCGCTGTGCGCACGTGCCGAAATCGGGAAATAGATGGTGAACATTTTGAAAACATATTAGGAAACATAGGTTTTGAAGTGAACACCCATTTAATTTATGATATTAGTAGTTTGAAGGTTATTGAAAATGAAATATCTCAGGAATGATTAGTCCCATTAGTGTTGGACAGAAAATCCAAACACAAAAAGTACCGCCAACACTTCTTTGGGTTGGTTTCAAGAAATCTCAACCCCCACCTCATTATTGACAGCACTCCAGTTTGAAGCTTAAAAGAATTCCCTTTTTAACCAATCCTATCAATTCAATTCTTAAACGTATTTTTCATATTGATAACACATTCTTTTAGAAAGCATCCTGGGAATATCATTATTAGGGTTATAATTATCGAGAATTCTTCTTTATGTGCGATCTATATTAGGTTCAATTAGAGTAAAAGAGAAGCAACTCATCACCAAAAGCTACAGGATTATGTGATAGCTTTAACCAATTAATTGCTATAATTTTTAGTTTATTGATATTTACTTTTCTCCATTTCAATTCAATCCTTTAGGTTGAAGTAATTTTCTGGGAATACTGATTTACTCGCCTCTATTATAAGGGTTTTTGGTTACATATATCCTGTAATAGCAATTATTGCTCTACTAATAAATTGTGAAACTGAAGCATTGATTTTCTATTAATGGATACTCCCAAATCAGTCTGCAAAAAACCATCCCCATGTAAGAATAAATGAAATATCAACAACTAGAATACTTCATTACCATTTGAAAACGTTACTTTTTGAAAAGGTAGATGGTTTCTTCTAGTATAAAACAAGTTATAAGTAAATCTTTCACCATAATGGTCACCCAACACAACTTTAATGTAGTATCTGAAATATATTGAGAATATGTTTTCAATATGATGGTTATCAGATATAAAACCTGACTTAGAATTCACAGAACACTACTGGTTCGGAACTAGAAAATCTATCACTGATGACTTAGGAATCTGCCACCAAGAATCAGGAAATCAGCCTGAAGGACGATGCAAATAATTACAGCCTTCCCTCAACTACATGATGTAATATAATTAAACATCCATCAATGCCTATTCATTTTAAATAATATGAGCGAAAATAACTTTCCCACACACTCTTAATAAAAACCAAAAGAGAAATTGAGGGGTTCAAATGTTTTCCTCTGTTCACAAGCAAGAAAAAATATCTTCTCATTAGAAACATTTGACCTCAATTATATTATATTCATCATGAGAAAAGAAACGAGAGATAATCTTAGGATATATGAAACTTCTGTGAAATAATGCATATCATTTTAACAGAATACTGAAGGAGATTAGAAAAGAATTCCTTCATATGAATTCCACTGGAATAAATGGTGAAACAGCCAATGAGGCAGTGAATTGAAAATACAAGCATTACTTACCTAATAATACTGAAATATTATGAAAACATATTTTAAACAATCGATTTTAAAATAGGAAAAATATGTACCTGTTTATTCAGGGTCGAGTACATAATTGGTGGATCATCTTCTGTTCCAGGGGCACAAGGCTCCATGTTTTATTCACTTAACACTCAACACGAATCTCAAATGAACAGGAATCCAAGAATTGTAATATTCTGCAAAAAAATTATGGGGTAGAATAAATGTCAACAAACTTACCATGGAAAGTCATTTTCTAGCATAACTTACCGTAGACCAAGAAATATTTATAATAGGTGTAGATGTAGAATGAAAATTAATTTTGAATTTACCGCCACAGCACAACACAAAATGGCCACCTATCAAAGATTCTCCCTTCAGTCACATTTCATTCCAATTATGCAGCAAACTATATAATATAATATCAAATGTATACGGAAGAAAATGTTACAATGAACATAAAATGATGTGTCAACTTTTTATCCTTGGATATCCCAGTCAACTAAATTGGATTCATGATACCCGATTAGTCGTCCTTGTCATCCAAATCTGAAACGAATATATTTTGAGACTCTTACCTGTATATGTGGTTTTCTCGCATTCAATGAGTTGAATGAATATCCACTTTTCAAAAGAAAAGCCGACAATTAAACTGAGGAACGGAGTAACAGCGTACTACCAAATTTGTCAACACCTTGCTCTTGAACATCGATCGGACATTTTGTTCAGAAAGGCATTAAATTGAAATTGTTGTATTGATAAATTCATGATTCATGGAACACACTGAATGAATGATTTGATTGAATGAACACAGAACAAATACCGATGACAGATGTCACGGCAATGACAGAACGGCTGCGTCTAAGGCTGAATTCAGACAGATCCGAAATCCGATTGTACGACGATCCGACAGGTTTCTGATTGGTCTGAGGTTGAATTTAGACGTGATCTGGGGGGGCGATGCCACAATATTGGCCGTGTCTATCAGAAAAAATCGGAAAGCGCTTTGCTGGATAAAGCATAAAGCGCTTTACAAGTCTACTAGACACATAACTATTGTCAGTTTGAACTGGCAATTATACCTAATTGTCAGTTAGAACTGGCAATTATAATATTTTTCCTGCATGTCCGTTCAGCGCTTTCGTACTATTGTGTATTTCTGTAATAATAAAAAAAGGGTATAACCTTCATTTCTGAAAAATATTACTAATTCAGGATATTTTCAAAATACTGTTGATTTGAGATTTAATTATTCTATTCCATACTTCATGGATACATTTTCGTTCTTTGTTTGTGACGACCTTAACATCAACAAATAGTTAAACTCATAAAATGTCTGTCAAATTAGAGACCGCTGGATCGCTTCAAATAAATACAGCGGAAAATAAAGAGTCCCTATACTAGCTCGAGAAATAAACATTTGAAGAAACATTCTGGTCAATAATATTAACGACGACTTGGCAAAAACAATAGAATGGGGTAACATGAACTTGGTGGAATTTAATGCTAGGAAAACCCAGGCATGTCTCTTCTCAAGAAAAAGCGATCCATCATCATCAAATATTCAGATGTCTGGAGTAACTATTCCTACAAAATCAAGTATCTCGATGCTAGGAATTACGATCAGTGATAATCACTCATGGGAAAACCATGTGAGATCTATCGCTATAAGTGCTTCCCAGAAACTTGGATTTCTATTTCGTGCGAAGAAATACTTCACTTCTCGTCAGCTTCTAATGATCTACAAGGCTCAGATCGACCTGTCATGAAATACAGTTCTCATGTGTGGAGTTCTGCACCAATACATTCATTGAGGCTTCTCGATTCTATTCAGGGAAAGGCAATTCGTCTTGTTGGTGATTCTTCGCTCACAGACTCGCTCACTTCATTGGAACATCGTAGGAGGGTCGGAGACTTGTCTCTCTTCTATAGATACTTTCACGGTCGATGCTCTTCCGAATTTATTGTTATCAATCGTTCCCCACCCTTTGGCAAATATCTACACGGATGACTCGAAGAGAACAGAATTCCCACCCCTATGTTGTGAATTTGGAAACCTGTTGAACCTCTCTTGCTCAGAGATCTTTTTTCAATAGAATAGCTGAGCTTTGGAACTCCTTGCCAAAAGAGGTTTTTCCTGAGGCTTACAAACTCCAGAAATTCAAAGTAAATGTTAATTCGTATCTCCTGTCCCTTGATTCATGCGGTGTTCTTTGAACATTACAGGACTTCCCTTACGTGTGAATCTACATATAAAAAAAATTCAGACAGATCCGAAATCCGATCGTACGACTGAATCCAGTCTTAATCTGCAGCAGCTATAAGAGCTGTCAGCCGTCTACACATGAAGCGTAAAAGCGGCTGCGAATATGAATTTCTTCAATCTTTGCCTCGCTATCTTCTTAAAGTATTGTCAAAGAAAAACAATATTTAATGACAAGATAATGAATCAGGTTTTTTTTTTATATCCATTAACCAGATTATATATTATTCAAAGGTTGGAAGAGGTTTAAATATAATCATACACTACAGAGATTCGGTGAACTTGTCATTATGGTTTATGGGGATGAGGATAAAGAATCAAACTTCAGTCCAAACAGTTACATAGAACTCACCTAATAAATTTATGTGTTCTGTGAAGGATAAAACCAAGCTCAACGCGCAGTTAGCTGGCCAAATTTGGTCAGTCAATACTTGACCTCAAATTATCGTTGAACGCGATCAATGAAGCAGAGGTAAATTCCAAAATGGGCGTTGAATTCAGTCAATGTCCGTTAAACTTAGTTTTTGGATTTGGTAAATTTCGATTGGTTTGTCTCTCGCAAGTCTCCGAGTCTCTCGGTTCAAATTATAGTAAATTCTTCTATGAGAACTTTTGCATTTTTTGACAGAACTGATTTAATCCCGTCCTTTGATATATAGAATGTTGAAAATAGTATATTATGCAACGATCATGTAATGATGGTTACTAATACACGAGCATTAACCAAGATACGAAACGAGCCGAAGCTGAGTTTTGTATGGTTTATGCGAGTGTATTCAATTCACCATTACATATGAGTTACATAAGCTATTATTTCTACACCCGATAAATGATGAAGAACTTTAAATATTATATTAATATTTGTATTGTGGGTCCCACTGATATCTGTGAATGGAAGGAATATTAACATTCATTTCATTATTGCTAGTCTCAATAGAGTTCAATATTATATTGGAAATGTTGACTTTATTCTGAACCGAATTTTCAATGTGGTCTTACGCCACTAAATTGGATTTCCAATTGATTTTTCATTACCATACAGATTTTCAATCCTTTTCATAATGGATCTCAGTACTCAGTATGAAACATATTGTGTAGTATTATGGTACGGGTGTAGAAAAAAGAACCATAATGGTACCTACTACACAAAGAATTCGCTATTAGAATCGAACCAATTGAACCAACGTGTAAAACTTTACGAATCGAGAACGGTCCTGGTGTGTAATGTAAACTGTAAACAGCTGTTCTGTGTTCTGTGACGTCAATGGTTTTCATATTTATTACTTCAAATTCAATTAAAAGTCGCATCTGAATTTTGAAAAAAAAAATGGTATGAAACTTACTAATGATTGAAGTGGATACTTCGCCAAAATTCACCAATATCATATAAAGGTATCAAGATCAGGTATACTAGGTATGTATTTTGGATTACATAGTTGATCAGCAGTTTACAGTAAAATTTTAAAGGCTATACCTGTCGCCAAGATGATTAATGAAAAGCAAAAAATAGCAAATGCCTTTCTTCGTGAGAGATTCCTTCACCTCATTTCATCCATTTGCAGTAAGTTATCCAGTCCTCCATTGTAAATAATTTTGAAATAATAATTTCCTCATTACAGGTACTAAAGAACGATGTAAAATCAATATGTATGAAAATACAGAAGTGACTGGTATTTTGAAAGCAGTAGACATCAATTTTGAAAGAGTGCTGGTAGAAGACTTGAAAACTCCTCTACCTGAACCTGTGAAAATGGCAGCACTAAGGACAAGTGATATTTTAACACTTTCTTATAAGTAGAGCAACACTCTTCTCGCCTGGTTCTTCATTTAGCATTTTGTCAGTTTTTACATGTGAAACAAGAAACAAAAAACTGTCATTGAATGGATAGATCTGTTATTCTAGTAATGTGTTGGTGGTACTACCTCCTTATTGAATATCTTTGTTAATATTTTTCAATATTATTCCCAATGTACCTATATCTGTACAAGTAATCTTAAAATTAACCAAACAACTTTATATCACAATCCTATTTTTTCTTGTTTCTGTAGCCCCACCCTGCATGACTCTGATACAGCCTAATTTAACTTTTGGATTGGGAGTGGAAAATCAGTTTGGGGATAATCAACCCAAAATTTAACTTGTATAGTACATCACAGTAGACATAACTTATCCAATCCATCTTGGCACAGAACTAATGACGTATATGCCCAGCAATCTCTGTGAAGTATAGTAAGATTAAAAACACCAATTATGTGTTCACTGTGTTGAAATTTATTCCTAGTAGATGTTTTTTCTTACGTTGTGGTCTGCACCACCAGTGTGCAACTGGAAAAGTAGATAATTTTGTGTCGAGATGGATTGGATAGTGGAGTACGCCTGTCAATTATATCCAGGAAGTGAGTATGCCAATAATTGAACACTTGCCTATTAATAATAATTAAGTAAATACCTTAAAGGCATACTGTGTAAAATTGGTCAACATTATCAGAAAAATCAGCAAAATTATTGTCAAATAGACCCTACTGTATTCCGCCAAACAGTATGCCTCAAAAGCTTTCATCAATCTCACGATAAAATTAGTCCAGATTCAATTGGGCATACTGTGAAACGTTGGTTTTTATTGAATTTTTTCTTGAGACTTTCAGTCGAGTTTTGACTCACCTTATAACATTTGAAACAGTATTTGTTTATTAATTTCAATTTTTACAATGTTATTATATGTAACGAATGGAAAGCAGCCTGTAAAAAGTTGTCCAAAATTAGTCTTAAACTCAACAAACGAAAATCCTGGTTTCTACATGAAGTATCACGCAGCGCATACATTTTTTTGCATGTCACGACTTGTTTGAGCTAAGATTATTTCTTCTCTCAAAAGCATGTAAAAAAATTGGTCTCAAAAATTTGTCTCGACCGATACTTTTGGTCTAGCAACTAGTAAACAAGACTTGCCGTTTTGACAAGAAAGCTAGATTGTGCTTTTTTTATATGGGATCCATAAACATGCAACTTAAATTGACCTTCTCGTTTCCTTTGTTGAATGAGACATAAATTAGTTTTCAATGTTTGAAATAATAACCATTTCAAATCTAAATTATATTCTTGGTTAGACTATATGTACAAATAAATAGCGAAAAATACCATACTAGATATTGAATCCTGCCTTTCTCATACATTCTTTGTGTGCTTCAATAAGGTGTCTGCAATTCTCTTCGCCGTTCTCGATAATACTGAAAAAAAATGAGTGCTATAGATTCATATAACTAATGGAGGTCGAAAAGGATGGGTACTTCAGAAGTTCAATATAAGTGGTAGTGATGCAGCAGTTCCATTGACTAAATGATTCTTTGAATATTCTCTCAGATTGCTTATGAAGGTAATGTTAACCTTCTGAAATTACTGTATTATTCTGAATTGAGTAAAACTTATTGTGAATATGCTGTTTATTGGATACATGAATGTTTGGCCTTCATGCAGTGCAAAAACGGTGGTATCCAAAAAAGGATGAATATTATCCAAACAAGCAACATATTTTGATAAAAATGGAGACCTTGTGCGTATATACTTTTGACTTAGGTTTTGTACTTTATGGCCTAAAATACGTATAAATACACTATTTTATATCAAATGGGTTTATCTAGACCATCTTATCTATATCAAGAAGGGGTCGACGAAAAAAAACAATTTCAAAATATTAAAAATTACCATGCATCTCGGACTTTCTTGGTCTCGGGACAAGCACAGCATGGTTTCAGTTTTTTAGGTGCTTCACCTTCTTGGGACACATTGGAGGCAGCCTCTACCTTTTCACTCACATTACCCATGTTCTGAAAGTTATACAAAATTGCGTAATTTGTTATATTTCACCTATTTCTCACGCATCCAAGAGGAAAAACAAAAATTGACAAACGACAGGTGAAAATTTGCAAATTTTTCATGGATGTTCCAGAGCTATATTTTTGCGTCAAGTCTTTAATCGATGCTATTCGAGCGAATAGTCATGACGTCAGTCTTTAAGCGCTGTAAGCGGTACCCCTCTGGCGGTCTCTGGAGAACGCCGGTCATATCTTGCTATTTTATTTTTGTTACAACAAAATCAATGACGTCACGCTTTAAGACGCTCAAAGACATCGAATAAGATGCTTAATCGCCAAAATATAGCTCATGTGTTCTTTGGAGAAAACTAAGCTTAACGCAATTAACTGGCCAAATCGGTTGATTGACTCAAACTCAGATTATCGTTGAATGCCATCAATGAGCAGCGGTAAGGCTGGATTCAGACAGATCCGAAATCCGGTCGTACGACGATCAGATAGCTTTCTGATTGGTCTAAATTTGAATTTAGACCAAGTTAGACCAATCAGAAAGCTATCTGATCGTCGTACGATCAGATTTCGGATCTGTCTGAATCCAGCCAAAATCCCACAATTGTCGTTGAACTCAGTCTTTTGCCATTAACTTAGTTTATGGACTTGGTGAAGTCGGGCCTATACATTCATGTCATGATGATATTATATCAGTGAAGTAAATGAAGTATATGAAGCAGACTCATATGGTGCGGAAGAGGTAATTTACCGTCAACCTTTCCATCATAATAGAAGGATGGAATATCCATATTCCGTTGAAACTGGGCAAATGACCGCAGACGTCGAACCCATACAATAAAGAAGAAGAAGAAGAAAACGTGACAAGATTTTTTTTTTCATTATGTCAAATGACAGTGACACATTCAAATTTTCACTGAAATTAATTTCAATTTTTAATATTGGTGCATATTAATTATCATTACATTGCAGTAATCGTAGTGTAGCCCTCATTGTTTTTTGAAAAATTTTGAACTCGACAGGTGAATTTTTTCTTTGGTATTAAGTGTGTCCTCGACTCTGGTGAACGCCACATTATCAATACATTCATTGAGTGGGTTTCGAGTTTTCTAGAAACGGGAAGAAATGTCGAAAATTAAAAATGCCAAGGTAATATGAACCTACAAAATATTTCTCACCTTTATCAAATAATGGGGTCTTTTTTGATGGCCGGGAAAAAATGAGTCAAGGAAAACAGTTCAAACAATGGTGTTCTGAACCTCAATAATTAGCAATGGCTTGTAGATGGCAAAGTCCATGTTCCAACAGTGCGAATTTCAAGTTTTCACAAATAAGCACCTGTTGTTCAGGAGCACTCGTCAGCAATATCATTTTCAATGAGTTCTAATCTCAAAAGACTGTTCATCTAGTATTCAGCAAGTTGGATTAATTGGATAATTCTGAAGTCTTTCACCAACTTCATAACAATATACTCGTGTTGAAAGAGATTCTTTTGCTCCTGTTTGTGTCATTTCATATTGAACAGCTGTTAGGTAGAAGCTCATTTAGAATACCAAATGTATTCTAAATTAATGGCTTCCGGATTTGAAAAAATATGGGGTATGTAACATTTACCTGAAAAAAGAAGGTCTTTTGTATTTCATGCAGAAATATATTTATTGATATTGTAGCAGAGCGCTTTCGACTAGAGAAGTTATCATCAGTTATCATTAGTTTCAAACGTCAATTAAAAAAAGTTCTTATAGATGTGTGTCCTTACTCAATACAGAAATTTTTGGAATCAATTGTGTTGTACTAAAAATTACTTTTTAATTTTAGGTTTGACAAATTGTCATGAAAATTTTAAATTTACATGTAGGCTTGTATATGCTAGTACTGTTATTGGTTGGAGCCATCATATGTTTTAGTTGATATGAATGTGTTAGTTCAATTATTCATCACTTACATTTATATATATATATATATATATATATATATATATATATATATATATATATATATATATATATATATATATATTTTTATACTCATATTCAAATTCTACAACTTGACTTGTCCTATAACTTTTGTAAGTTCCACAGGATAAATAAATTGATTGATTGATTGATTGAGTGCTTACCTGAAAGTAAGTAATGTTCGAAAGTTTTTGAAACAATAGGTAAAAAGAAATTTTTTTAATATTTGAAAATTAGGTGAGTTTCGAGATGAGTTTATGAAAATTGAGGTTACTTACTCATCAGGTACAAGAGCTATACCTCCTGACAAGTGAACTCAATTTTCATAAACTTAACTACTATTCAAATATTAAAAAAATCTACTGATTAGGTATTTCAAAAATTTTCAAGCATTACTTTCAAGTAGGCACTGATGATGACTTCTCTGCCGAAAGAGCTCTGCTACAATTTTAATAAATATATTCCTACATGAAATACAAAAGTACTTCTTATTCCAAATATATTGGTAGGTGCACAGAGCTTGACAATTCTCTAATATAACATGTATCCTGACAAGTTTGATCTCATGACTACACTCAGGTGTCCAAAAACCAATTTCATCGAATTTTCGCTCCAAATTCTTTGAAAAATTGAATTAAGAATCATATTTTTTGGAAATTTATTGTTCAACAGTTTGTGGATTGGTACTGTTTCGAGGTACAGCTTGTCCATTTCAACTTGTCACTGAAATGATGAAGTATTGTGCAAGACCAGCAGCCATAAGAAATCTACTGTCAGATTGGTGCGCAACCGGATTTGGAACCAATTACCGTGCCAAGTTGGATTGGATAAGCTGTATATTCATGAATCGACAAGCAATTGTTTCACCTACTATCAGTGTCTCGTGAATCATTGAAAATGAGTGATAACAAAGAAATTCGTGCCACATCCTGAAAATCTACCCCAGAAGCCTGGTGGAAGAAAAAAAGTACAGTAGGCAACTCGAGGATAACGCCAATTGCGTGCACTTGCAAATTACTGCACTCGTGCTCACGGGTGTGAAGTTAGCCACAACCACAAGATACACTGAGAAAAATTTAATTGATTATTTTTTTACCGTGTGATTAAGTTGTTTTATGCATAATTTGATGCAGATTTCAATTCCATAATTAGTGGATATCAAAAATAGAGTATGTTCTGTCGCCTCGTCGAGGGAGAAAAATGAGGGGATAGAGTGATGTAAAAAAATGAGAAAATTCATAACATTTTCATGCAAGGGACTTGGTCGATCAATTTTGAATGGAGATTCGGATTCAGGAAGACAAATTAGGTATGAAATGAGATGTTTGATCTTTTGTCAGTGCGTCAGTGAGGAACGAGTTGGGTGAAAATATTAATAAAATTCATAGCATTTTCAAACGACTTTGTCGAAAAAATTTTGAATGAAGGTTCTGGTGACAAATAACATGTGAAGTGAGGTATATGATATGATCTTTTGTCGGTGCGTCTGTCAGTATAGAGTGGGGTAAATAGATTAAAATAATTAATAACATTTTCTAAAGACCCTTTCGAAATATTTCGAATGAGATATGTGATCATTTGTCGGTGCATCAGTGAGGGTGGAGTGGGGCCAAAAGATAAAACAAATTCATATATCATTTTCAAAAGACTCTTCTTTCGAGAAATTTTGAATGGAGATTCGGATTCAGGGTGACAAATAACTTATGCAAATGAGATAACATTTTCAAAAGACTCTGTGGAGAAATTTTGAATGGAGATTCGGATGCAGGACGACAAATAACATATGCAAATGAGATATGTGATCGTTTGTCGGTGCGTCAGTGAGGATAGAGGGGAGTTAAAAGATTAAAAAAATTGATATTTTCAAAATACTCTGGTGGGCAATCACGAATAAAGATTCAGATTGAGGGTTACATATCACAAATGAGTAATATGATCATTTGTCGGTATGTCGGTGAGGATAGAGTGGGGTGAAAATTTAAAAAAAATTCATAGCATTTTCAGAAGACTGTTGAGAAATTTCAAATGAAGATTCTTAAATTTTCAGAAGACTCTCGAGAAATTTTCTCGACAGTCGTCTGAAAGTATTATGATTTTTTTAAATTTATTTTCCCCACCCTTCACGTCACGTCAGTGGGAGCTGACGTGACTGACATGTGTTATTTGGCACCCTGAATCCGAATCCTCATTCGAAATTGCCCAACAGAGTCTTTTGAGAATAATGATAATTATTTTAATATATTTACCCCCCTCTATCGTCACTAACGCACCAACAAATGATCATATATCTCATTGTTATGAATCTTTAGTCAAAATTGCCCAACAGAGTCTTTTGAGAATAATGATAATTATTTTAATATATTTACCCCTCTCTATCCTCACTAACGCACCAACAAATGATCACAAATCTCATTGCTATTATATGTCACCCTGAATCCGAATACTTATTCAAAATTGCCCAACAGAGTCGTTTGAGAATGTTGAGAATTTTTTAATCTATTAATCCCCCTATATCCTCACTAACGCACTGACAAATGATCACCTATCTCATTGTTATTTGTCACCCTGAATCCGAATCCTCATTCAAAATTGCCCAACAGAATAATTTGGGAATGTTGAGAATTGTTTTAATCTATTTACCCCCCCTATATCCTCACTATCGCACCGACAAATGATCACATATATCATTGTTATTTGTCAACCTGAATCCGAGTAGAAAACTTTTCCTAGAGATCAATTACCCTAACACCAAACTGATATTTTTGCACTCGACGCGCGTTTCGCTAACAAGGTTAGCATCTTCAGGAGAAGAAAATTGATACTAAATCTAGAGCTGAGGTTAGTTATTTATATACCTAAAGTTTTCCGGTCCGATATGGACTTCATTTGTTACTGTTAATTATTCTAATTAATTTCTCGGTAATGAACTGACTACCTGCAAGTTCCGTCATCTGTTAGTATTGATTTCTGATTACTTCCTCAACAATAAATTGAAAAGCGGGCTAAAAGGGATAGGTCCCTTGGCACCATTCATGCTGTTTTTACATTTTGCTATTTCTAGACTCTCACATGCATCGAGTAGTCTTGTGTCCAAAACTCATCGTTTATTCTGAATCCGGATCTTCATTCAGAATTTCTCGACATATCATTTCATATGTTGAAAAATAGTATAATTTTTTTTGATCTTTCAACCCCATTCCACCCTCAGTGACGCACCGAAAAATGATCACACATCTCGTTTTATATGTTGTTTGTCACCTTCATAACGTCCGACACGAAAGCAGATATAAAGCGGACCAGAACGTGAACGAAGTAGTTTGTAGTGTGAGAACGAGAACATTTCGTCCGTTACCTCATAGACTTTGATAATGCCTACCACAGCTGTAGGCGAAACGTCAGGAGTGAAAACCTGTGGACCACGGCAAACAAACCCGGCAAAACACCCCAGAATCACACTGTATACTTCTAAAGAGTATGCCTCATGAATTTTCGTTATTTTCACGATGAAATTAGTTTCATTTGCTAAAGGCGTACTGAAAAAGTTGGTTTTCATTGAATTTTTCGCAATACATTCGGGCAATTTGTAAATCACCCTGTATCATTTAAAACAGTATATCTTCATGATTTTTGTACTTTGATCGATGGTTTTATATGTAACAAATGTAAAACTAAACGAACGCAAATTATGGGTTTCACGTAAAGTACCACGCAGCGCGTAATTTTTTTTGCGGGTTACGATTCGTTTTATGTTCAGTTACTTCCCTGTTCAAAGACAGGCTGTGAAAAATTGTTTCAAAAAATCTGTCACCCCCTCCCGGTCTAATACTTGAAGTATTATTCTATATTGCTCAATCCGCAGTCCTCTCTCTATTAGGGCCAGTCCATTAGTTGTAATGTCTGTGAATAGGATCAATTTTTCTCAAAAAAATAGTTATTTATGTAATAAGGATCATAAAGACGATCATTATGGTACAAGTCGTGAATGTTATCGGGCGAGGCGTAGCCGAGTCCGATAACACGGCGTGTGCCATAATGATTGTTTATGATTCGTATTACATACAAAATTTCATCTGATGGCATTTATATCAATACATTTTCGAAAAATTAAAAACTGCATTTTCGACATGTCACAATGACAACTATTTTTAAAGGAGTAAGTATTGTGTAGTTTCAAATATTAGTAGGTGAGTGAGCTGTGCTTTGCCATTTCCTTGACAACATGTTTTCCTTATAGAATTTCATTATGGTACTTAGTACCATAATGAATTCATTATGGTACTTAGTCCCATAATGAGCTTCCTTATTTCATCAAAATTGAGTGACATAACGTTGTCATTATGACATGCCATCAGATAAACATCTAAATAATCTTTTGAGTCTACAGGTCTTATAGTTACGTAAACGGAATTATCGAATATTGCCTAGTTGCTAGACGATTAGTTACAGATAATTCTGTATTAGGGGGTCTTAATAGACAAACGTTATAGGCGCCGACCAGTTCCTTATTTTATCTGCGAATGAAAGTAATAAAAACAAAGGTGTTTACACTGCGACGTTTCCTTCGTGACCTTTCGAAAAGGCGATTTATAAGCTTTTACAACTTGGAGTAAAAACTGCTTCTATTCTTCATTTTTTGTTCTTTATCTCAGCTGGATCATTCACAACTTTAAATTTGTTTACAAAATGTAAACATTCTTTATAAGACTCATTGTCACTCCATGTTGTTGGATCATGTTCTAAGAACTCTATAGATGAACTCAATTGTGAAAAATATTCCAATGTCGTTGCGTATGAAATTCTGATTTTGTTTGCTTCTATTTGCATCGATTAATACCTTCCTTAGTTGGCATTCGTCTATCCAAAGCGTTTACCATAGCCCGTTCAGTGGTAATCGGAATATCATCGCCAAAGGAAGATAAGCCATCATTTACTAAATTGAGGTACCACAAATGGTTTACTATTTCATTACTGGCGGCGTTAGCTACTTCTTTACTTTACTGATACTTTGCATTATATCACAGATTTTCATTTCACCGTTAAATATTAAATACAAACACTCATACCGACATCACAGTGGTTCCAAAAACCGAATTGCTGGCCAAAAATAGAAAGTACTATCAAATCGCTATCAAATTTATTACTCGGGGGTTTTTGAGGTCGCTGAACACGAATCCGAGGTCGAATTTCCCAAAACAAAATGGCGGCCTAAAAATGGCGGATAATTTTATTTAAATTTGAATCAATCTTTATGATATTTGGTACCAGGGGGTTTTTGAGGTCGCTGAGCAAGAATCTGAAATCTCAATCCCAAATTTCCAAAAATTTTTCCATTCACACTCAACCAATATTAGAATTTTTAACTTTTACTCAATCTGAACATACCTTTTTTTGCAGCGAGCATGAGAATTTTCGGTAGATGTTCAAATTTTTTTGTTGCTCGGTGTATATTAATACAAGAAATTGATCTGATATAATAACTGTACATACGTCTAGAAAGAAACTCAATTCTGCAGAATTAAAATAACTCAATTGTACTTGAAGAAGTTTGAACACAACGATATTTTTCTAGCGTAGCGCACCACCGACTTACCTGCTCGAGCGCTTCGTTACGAATGAGATCCCAACGCTAAATGCAACACCTGAAACCTACCGACCCTTGAAAGGGTTCCCTGAAATACCCCTCTACCTGACCCCACAGGCGAAAATTTCTTGAATATAAACTTCATTTTTCGGTTTTTGGCCAGCGATTCGGGATTTGGAACCACTGTGGCGACACCTGCCAAAAATATTATTATATGTTGGAGGAAATTTCATTAGGTCTATGAATTTTCGACCATGTTCAAGGGAGACAGAGATTTCAGTATAGCGTCCTGGCGAATCTTGTTTTATTGTGACGTGTTTCATTTAGAAGGAACTGTTTTCAATTAACGCAGCAACTTTTTAGATTAAAAATTTGCCTTCCTACACTTGAACTCGAAAAATTTACAGATTTTCTCGGATATCGTGAAAATGTAAAACATTAATTAATGTCGTACATAACTTTTGCAAAACGAAATGAGTTCCTCTACATGTAGGTGTTTAATTGAACAAATGGGGTGGCTTTTTACATTTTTGAGAAAGAAAATGTTGATTTTTATACTTTACGGCAGTTAGAATAAAAAAAGTTGCAATTACATCTCAAACAGATGACGATAATTTAGTGACCGAAAAAAAAGGTAATTTTCGCGGTTTTCGATTTTTTGCGGAAAAATTCTAGCCTATTTTAATCCACAGAAGCTCTTTCTTTCGTCTTTTCAAGATAATCGTGGAAATTTTACGGTTTTTACTGAAATATTCATATGCTGATATTTTTTGTCTATTACGTTGATAAAGTGGACAATCTTTTTTTTTTCAATAGTTGAGCACTTTTCCGCTACGCCGCGATCGTCTTTTTCAAAATGTCACCAACAATTTCGTGCGAGTCATTTTTTTTAAATCATAGATGTGATATCGATTATAGGTGTGAATTTTCACCTCTTGAATTTTATTATTATTTTTATTTTAGTGTAATATTTGTATTTAATAAGTGTAACCTGAACCATCTCTGTTTCGTCTGCCTGGTGAATTATGCTCTAAGTTTTGATCTGAACACTCTAATCTCATTTTCAGTTTCAATGTTATATTTTTGTTTTGCAGGATCTTAAATCTGAAGATGAGAACAAATCAAAGCGGTCAGTAGATTGTGAGAGAGTTAAAGCACTATTGTTGGGGATATTCCTGTTCATTCGATATTATATTGACTTGCTCATAGATTACATATTTGGATATTTCAAAGAATCTAAAAGAATTATCATCAAGGAATGCAACAATCCCATAGTTCTGGAAAGTGCTACTAACTTAGCTAGAAAAATAAGGAAAAGGGAACTGACGTCGGAGGAGGTGGTACAGGCTTTTATTGACAGGATAAAAGAAGTTAACCCTGTCCTAAATAGTGTTGTTGACTCGAGATATGAGGAGGCATTAAAAGAAGCGAAACAAATTGACGAGGATATTCAAAATGGAACTATACTTGACGTTGATTTTCAAACGAAACCCTTTTTAGGTAACCAAAATTGCATTAATATTATGTAGTTCAATTGACAGAGGAGTACTTCTTGAAGATTCATATCAAAAATACTATTATTTGAGATTTTTTTTGAAGGTCTAAACCGCTTCAAGAAGATATAACAGAAAACTGTATTAGTATTGTTTTATTGTTTAATTATTAAAAATAAATTAAACAAAACAGTTACAAATGTTGTGCATTGTTTGGCTGAAAACAAACTGTGTAAGTGGTGTATTCTGTACAATTAATATATTTTTCTTTCAATAATGTTTTGAGAACATTTGGAGGTAATTCAATATTGAATTAGCTTTTATTTCACAGAGTTTGTGCTAAACCTTCTGAGAGAGAGAGAGTCTTATTTCAAATTTTGTCTTGCCAACTTGACAAAAGTTTGTTGAATAAAGCAAAGTTGAAAAAATTCTTTGATTTTGATATATTAGGATCAATTAAAATTCTTTCCAGACGAGCCGTCGAAATCTGATTGAAAAGAGTATCTGTATAAGCACTAGATTTTTTACGGCACGCAACATAAGCCGTCCTTGTCCGCACAAGCCTTTGCCTTCTGGGCACACTCCCAAGAATGTTTGACAAGAAGAAACAAAAATTACTCAATTTTTTTTTCAGGTGTCCCTTTCACAACTAAAGAGTCGACTGCTGTAAAGGGGTTATCTTTTACTTTTGGATTGATGAAAAGAAAGGGAAAGAAGGCAACATTTGATGCAGACTATGTTAAACTTATGAAAGAAGCTGGAGCTATATGTTTAGGTGAAAGAAATTTGAGTTACTTGATATATTACTTGGCATGGTGATCATTACCTTTCTCTCAATATTACTGATATCGAGGCTAAAGTGTATGTTTTTTGTGTAGGTGTTACAAATATTCCCCAATTGAACTTGTGGCAAGAAACTAACAACCCTGTGTATGGTATCACCAATAATCCATATAACAGTACTAGGAATGTTGGAGGTTCTTCAGGAGGAGAAGCTAGTATCTTAGCTGCAGGGGGTACACCTATAAGTCTTGGTGAGTGAGTGCTATAAATACTGAAGGTATTTCAGAATTAGATAAACAGATATTGCCGATTCCTCCCGCTAAATGATTGAAAATGAGTTAGGATATTTATGTAATAATCTGTCTTTCAAAGTGTAACTTGCATTTAGAAAGTAACCTCCTTGGTACAATTTCTGTTACCATATATTGGTCATTCTCAGGACACTAAAATTATTATGAAGGAAACAATAACTAATTTTAGTGTTCTGAGTATGAACATATGAAAGGTCGAAACGTGTACATAAACATAATTTGATTTTCTGTTTCACTGATCACTTCCAAGAAACTAAAGAACTGAAATTATAAACTTTGGGTCACGAGCATTGCTACAAGCAAGCAATGATAAGATTATCTACTGAGATAAAATCGAAATTTCCAAAAATCAAAGTGGATGTATACAAATTTAATACACATAAACACAACACCTCTTGTACCTGAAATTACTGATAACGATCTCGATAATAGTATAAATCAATTGTCAATTCATGAGCAGAATCACTATGAGAACAATAGTTTGAATACTGATCCACCGGAAAGTACTAGGCCACAACGAAATTTTTTAGACGTGTGTCTATCACACATAGAAATAATATAGTGAATAAAAATAAATGTTTTCTTTTTTACATGAACTCACAAAGCCTACCAGCACATATCGATGAAATATCTGCTTTTGCAACAAAAAAGATGCCACCCATCATATGTTTATCAGAAACATGTGTGACCAAAGATATATTTGATAGTGAAATTAGCATTACAGGATATAAAATATACAGGGTAGATAGTGATAGTAGGCACACAGGAGGTTCAGTCATCTATGTAAAGAATAATATTGATGTATTGAATTGTCAGAAATACTGTAAACAGAAGGTATACTGGCTATTGTCTGTAAAAATAATTTATGAAAGTGTTACATATTTGATTGTTTCCCTATACAGATCACCAAGTAGTACATGTGCAACTTTTTTAGATTTCTTTGAAAACTGGATAGAAAATGTTGTAAGTGATATTAATACTAAAGTTATTTTAACTGGGGACTTTAATATTGACTGGTTGATAGACTCAACTTATAGTAATAGACTGAAAAACATTGTAAATGATATGGGATTCACGAATATGGTTAAGGATGTCACTCATCCTAGCAAAAGTGGTGGTTCACTCATAGATTTGATCTTAACGAACACTAGTGAAATGATTGATATTCAAGTTGTTAACACACCAAAGATAAGTAGCCATAATAATATATTGATTAATATAAATAATACTTTTACAGAAAGACCTATTCATTTGAAAACTAGGGGGAGGAAGATTGATTTTGCTAGAATTAATGAAAAGTTGCTTATGGTTAATTGGAACTATAGAATATTAGACATTGAAGTAAAATATCAAGTTTTTTTCTCTACAATTATGAGTATATTGGATGAAGTTGCACCAAAAAGGCTTATCACAATTCGACCCACTTTTAAAGAATGGTGGAATGAAGAAGTGAAAAAAGCAACGATAAATAGAGATGAAAGTTATAGGATATACAATAGTAATAAAACAAGGGAAAATTGGGAAAACTATAAACAAAACCGTAATACAGCGGTTAATACAATAAGAAGAGAAAAATCAAAATATTATGAGACTAAGGTGAATGAAAACAGAAGCAACTCGAGAGAAATGTGGAAATTTTTGAAGACTCTTATTCCTAAAAAAAATCTGACGTAAATTTTACTAAATTAGAAATAGGCGAAAACGAAATTATTACTAATATAGAGGAAATGCCAAACAGTTTGAATAATTACTACATTGACAGTATTAAACAGATAACTGATGAAATAGATCATTCTGGACAACAGTTTCCTATTATGCAGAGACAAAATAATAAGTTATTGAAACGATTTAAATTAGTCACACATACAGAACTTGAAGAACTCATCAGCTCTCTGCCAAATAAGGGTAGCCCTGATGAGATTGATATGACATTTATAAAAAAATGTTTCCATAGCATTGCTGAACCTCTTTTGAATTTAATTAATACATCTATTGAATTATGTAAAGTGCCGAATGAACTTAAGATATCGACCATCATCCCAGTCCCTAAAATGTCAAATTCAAATAAAGCTTCTGATCAGCGTCCCATCAATATGCTCAGCTCAATAGATAAAATTCTAGAGAAAATTGTTTCAAAACAAATCTTAGATTATTTGGAAGAGAATAACATAGTAAACAGCTCACAGTCTGGATTTAGGAGTAAACATAATTGTGAAACTGCACTTCAATGTGTTCTGAATACTTGGAAAAACAATTTGGAGAAAAAGTATATTACTGGAGCTGTATTTCTTGACCTACAAAGAGCATTTGAAACTATTGATAGAAATCGCTTGATAAAAAAACTGGAGTGTTTGGGTATTGTTGAAGATGCATTGGAGTGGATGATTGACTACCTTGGAAATAGAAGACAAAAGTTGAAATTAAATGGTATACTGTCTGATGAGATAGGATGTGAGAGTGGAGTCCCGCAGGGAAGTGTTCTTGGTCCCTTTCTATTTCTTCTCTATATTGATGATATAGTTGGAGTAGCGGGGGAATGTGGAATACACCTATTTGCTGATGACACCCTTATATATTATTCATGTGATGACAGTAATAGACTTATCAAGATACTGAATGAAACTTTAGAGAATATCTATCGGTGGTGTTGCTCAAATTTTCTCAAAATTAATATAAAAAAAACAAAATTTATGATTTTCAGTAGTGAAAAAGATTACAAAGAGTTCTGTGAAATTTTTGTTAACAAGAATGAAATAAAGATTGGCATTGATATCATTGAGAGAGTTGAGCAGATCAAATATTTAGGTGTTATAGTTGACCGGAATTTGAAGTTCAAGGAACATGCAAATTATGTTATAGGGATTATATCATTCAAGATCAACTATCTGTATAGATGTGCTAAATTTCTTACCCAGTGGTCGTTGACGGTTATATATAATACTCTCATCCTGCCGCATTTCAATTACTGTGCAACAGTCTTATTTTTATTGAACCAGAATGAAATCAATCGATTTCAAAAATTGCAAAATCGTGCAATGCGCAAAATTTTGAAATGTTCCAAACAAACTCCAATAAAGAATATGTTGATTACATTGAACTGGTTACCAATTAAAATATATTGGCAATATCAAACATTGATATTTATTTTCAAAATAAAATCTGGCGATGCTCCTTCCTACCTACGAGATATCGTAAAGTACAAGTATGAAGTTCATAATTACTCCACAAGATCCAGAAATGATTTTTCGATTGCGATGGTATCAAAGAAAGCAACAGAGACATCGGTATTTTTTAAAGGACTGAGAATATTCAATCAACTTCCCTTAGCCATAAAACAATGTTCTACACTTGTGGCCTTCAAGAATAATCTAAAGCGATATCTGAGTGACAACCTCTAACTATTTAAATATGTGTGAGTCTTTTATGTGCTAATGTTATTTTTTTATATATTTATATGTTATTAGTGTTTCACGTTATTTTTATTTATTGACTGTATGGGTCACCATATTTTAACATATTTTATTAATTAGTTTTTAAGTCATTTATTGTATAATTGATGTATTAGTCGTTGACTAAATAAAGGATCTATATATGTTCTGGGCGAGATACCGACGATAAAATGAGTAAGTTCCTATGCCTAATAAACCGGTAAAGTTTAATATCTGGAAACTGGTATCAGGTAATAGTTATTATTGACTTTGAGAGTTTTCAAAAGAGAAGCTAAGTGCCTACATATTTTCTGTTCCATAGACACTGACTAGTGTGAGAGATCGTGTCAGGGTTAGCTTGTTTTGTACATTTACATTGGTGTGTACAAGTTAGCGAAGATCTAAACACTTCCTAAATTCCGATTAGCAGAATGACGTTTCAAATGAGAGAATAGGAAGAGGTCGGGAAGATGCGATGGAGTCGGCAAAGTTATTTTTCGTTTTTTTTGTCTTCTAAGTGAACAGATAGCAACTTTAATTCTGAAAATAGGAGGTTCAAAAAGAGCACATTCTGGAATAATTTTAATCAATAGTTTTATTGTATCCTATCTCATTCTTCATTTTGACATGAATTTATTCCACTGAGAATATTTTATTTCCTTATGGCTAATTTACGATTTTTTTTCAAGGTACTGACATTGGTGGATCTATCAGAATCCCCGCTTTTATGTGTGGAGTATTTGGACACAAACCATCATCCGATCTGATTTCAACTAAAGGTAATTTTCATGGATTTTTATAGACTTGAAAAGTTGATGATGCTCAGTCAAATCATCACTGATAGATTGGTAGAAACATTTTGTTGGAACAGAGTAGATCAAGCATAATAATAACTATAATATAAATTCATTCATATGAAAGGTAGAAGATATTTATGAATATATATTTTTATGATTAAACTAATCGAAAAACCCTATGAAACCTTGTGAGGTTGACTCAATAATCAGAACAGATCACAAACTTATTTAAAGTTCAACGGAAAAGCAATTCTAAAAATAGCAATGTATTTATCGTACAAAATGTTGTCCAATAATGTTTGAAAGGGTTTGATCATCCAATCAACTTATATAACTGACATATCGACTTCCTTTTGGAAAGTTCTCCAGAGCTTCATAATTTGAGAGTGTCGAAGCCTCATTATAGTCCTAATTATCTATTTATTGATATCTTTTTATCGGATACTAGAAATCTGTCATTGACTATCTTTGTTAATGCACAAATTGTACCATAACTATTGCTGATTTGTTACATCTTGTGGGTCGTTACATGAACCTCAAATCGAGAATAAATATTAAACTAAGAAAAGCTGTAAACAATTGTCTGACTATTTTAAATATCTCATTATTAGAGTTCAGGAATCATTACGTATAGTGGAGACAATACACGAAGGAATTGCCCTTTTCAATGAGGGCTTTCACAACATGATTGCAGATTGGTGGGCTCTTATGTGTCCTAACAAAGGCCTTTGAATGTGTGTCTTTTGATATCTGCCATGAAAAATTCTGCAGTGAACAGTATAAATTTGATGGAATTTCTCACTGTCTATGAGATGAAAAAAATATTGCTTGTGCATAAACATATTGTAAGAAAAATTGTCAGCCTGAGAAGATTTCTTCCAATGTTTCTGTATGAACTGCCAAGCCCTATCGAAAAACAACTGAAGTCTTTCCTCGAAATAAGTGGCAAGGTGCAGAACAATACACATAATACCTATTATAAAATAACTCTCATCTGAGATCAATTGCTGAGATATAATTCTCCAACTGGCTTGATAGATAAATAGTGTTCATCAACATGAATTTCTTGGAGACATATTCTGTTATGGAAGATTTTGTGGAGGGTATGAAGTTTTGGGGAACTTTTTATGGCTCTTTCTTTATATTAATTTGTATGAATTTGGCTGAAATATTAACTATTTTCCACATTAATTGATCAACTACCCTAATGTTTCTGATGGTAAATATGAAGTGTCTCAAAGAAATACTCATTTGGTGTGGATATCATGACTACAGGTACGAAGATCTGGCGCCCTGTGATCAGCTTTTTGGACCTAATTTTTGAGATCTATTCTGAATTTTTTCTCAAGGAAGCCATAGTTATGGCTTTACATGAGATCAGATAATAATGATGAAGCAAAAAACAGAGCAAAAACCGTATGATGGCGGTTTTGCAAGAAGTCAAACTCGATTAATGATTTGGAGGTATCAAGTGCCTTTGATAATGTTTCTATATGGTATTCAGCCATTTTAACACATAGTCAATCATAAGTCTAATTGACTACATTTATCTCTACAATCATTATCCACTTCAAATTAGAGAACATAGAGTCGACTTAATCCACCCATCAGTTTATGTCGCAATATATTAGTGGAACTTCTTGTGATATGCGAATTAATTTGAATGAAAAAACTACCCTCTTCTTTGGACCATACATGTCTTTTCTTTATCATTACTTTGTTGTCCACTTTGAGAAAATAACACATCAGATGATAGACGATTACGGCAATAAACAATTTACCTGACGTTAGCTACTTTCACTCGGCAATTGTCAATTTCAAACTTACATATCTCCTAATTTCGCTTCTCTCGTCAAGTCAAACCCATTTTTAGCCGATCCAAAAAGTTGTGAGATAAATGTAGTCATAGTCGATCAGCTCTCCAAATATTTCAAGTCCCTCATATATGATTCGGTCTCTTTTCCATTATTATTTCTATAACCTATGAGGCGACGGGTCCTTTCGAAACCATATTTAGATTAAGGAAAAATATCATGTCTTGAAGGCTCGCTTTGAATGAAATCAAAGAACCTGAAACGAATGTTTGACCTGTTAGAACATAGATCTAAATAAAGCAACCGTTAGTTCAGGAGTACATCTGATCATAGTAATGTAAAACCTACCGAAACTTGTTTGATAGTTCATTAGCGACAAGCATTCTCTCATTACTGCCAAACTTGTTGGTAAATATGATCTCTTCCTCCTAAGCGGTCATAACTCTTGTTTAAATCATATTGTTGAGTGGAGAAAGTGAAATTTGCACGCGCAGCTTTAGCCCGACAACCAGAACGAACAACAAGGATTTGAGTATTCAAAAAATTTTGATCGAATTTCACTTTTATGCGCCATCTTTCATATATTTTCCGCTTTTATGTATTCCAATCCGGTCCGTAAAATTCATAAACGCATCTTTACAGGAATGACTTTTAGGACTGGCAAAGAGGAACAGACCATGGTCGTGCCAGGGATAATGACAAGGCATGCTGATGATTTGATGCCATTACTGAAAGTATTAGTTGCTGAAAATGCTAATATTTTGAAACTGGATCAGCCGGTTGATATCCAAAAAGTCAAAATTTTTTATGTTTACCGAATAAATGATTTCTTTATCAGCCCATTCAGACAAGAAATGAAAACTATTTTTGCACGGTATGAAAATTTGATTTAAAAAAATGGTTTCGTGTTAGTTGGAATACTAGCGAGACGTGCGAATGATGTTGATCACCAATCAATATAATTTGTATAAATGTATTGTATGCCCACGATATGTTTTAAAACCTTGAGAATTCCATTCATTGATAACGATATGCACACAGTTCACAAGGTCACTTCAGTACACGTTTGAATCCATTCTACCAAGTTCCTGAATTACTCGCCGATTTCTGATCTTCCGTTGAATATTTTTAGGAATAACTTACCGAACTGGCGGAGAAGGGGAAACCATGGTAAACGCTGGACCCTTGACGAAATATGCCGAGGACCTAATCCCTTTGCTCAGAGTATTAGTTGCTGAAAATGCAAATAAATTGAGATTGGATGAACCTGTAGACTTGAAAAAACTCAAAATTTGCTACATCTTGAATCCGAAAGACCCATTTGTTAGTCCGATTAGGGAAGAAATGAATACTACTTTGGCGCGGTATGATTGTGGGAATAAGGCTTATATACAGGGGTCACACATTAAGTGTTGTGTCTGTTGTACTTTTAATTTTCTTGAAATTTCTTTATTAGCTTTCTTTAATTTCTTTTTGCTTACATTCTTCATTGAGGGGTACTTTGGTTAAACTATTACTGGTTTCGGAATTATTTTTAAATAATTGTATTAAGTTGAAAAACAATATAGTTTAAAATTTTCGTTCCTGAAAATTGTTACGTGAAATTCCTCACGCTGATCTACTTGTCGTGTATGTGAAGTGGTAGTTTTTTCCTTTGTGGAAGCCGTTAGACCTGTTTTTCACTGCCAGGTCTCCGGAAAGCACCTCAGCCTTCAGAGCTTATTGCACTTTGCTTCCCTATACTTTATGACACCCATTCCAACCTTTTCCTCTGCACAAGTTTGTGCAGGTTGATTCCTGGGTGTTTGTCATATTCTTCTGGGTCCAAAATTGGTTTACCATATATTTGTTGCCTTTTATGATCCAGAGCCTCACATTCGTTAAGTATGTGTATTCTTCTGGGTCCAAAATTGGTTTGCCATATATTTGTTGCCTGTTATGATCCAGAGCCTCACATTCGAGCTATCTATGTCCCTTTGTTACATTGTCTGCAGCTAAGGTCGCCGTTGTACAGCTCTATCTTATTCAGGTGTCCTTTGAGTGGACAGTGTCCAGTCAGTATCCCTGTTATAACCCTTATCTGATTCCTGTTGCACTGAAGTAGGTCTTCAGTCTTTTTCCACGACGGCCCTTTTATGAAAGTTCTTCCGTGAGCGCTACTGGCTAGATTTCCCCAGTAATTTGTATGTTTTGTTCTCACCCAATTCCTTATGTGATTCCGTAACAACGTTTTGGGTACCCCTACTGATGGCTCCGGTCCAGTATATGGTGTTGATGATCCTTGTCTTGCAAGCTCATCGCCTTTTTCATTGCCTGCGATACCAGTCTAGATGTCACGATGGGATTTTTCAGTGCCCTGAGTGAAGCTTGGCTGTCCGTGAAAATATTGATCCTACCATTTCGTTGGGAACTCAGATTGATTTTTCTCGCACATTGGAGTAGAGCATAAATTTCTGCTTGAAAAACAGATGTGTATGGTCCGAGCGGGTAACTGTACCGTAGGTTCCTCCCCGCACAGTATACACCAGCCCCTGTTGCATATTCCGTCTCATATCCATCTGTAAACCAGGTGCTCCAGCCGGGCTTATTCTCAGGGAAATTGTCTCTTTGCCACTCTTCACGATCTCTTATCAGCTGAGAAGTTCGTGTTGAATATAAATTTGGGTGACATGTGGTCTGTATTTATGTAAAGTACGATCACGATATTTGTTTTCACCGATCTTTTGTATCCCAATGAATTTTCCAGTCCAAAATGGCCATTCTTGCATCTCCCCCTATCACAAGATGTAAAGGGGAAAGATCCAAGAGCACCTCTTTTGCTGCTCCATTGTTTGTTTATAGCAGATATTCGTTTCGTCTTTGACCACCAGGCCAAAGATGCTTGGTCTTAATCCCCATTTCTTTCCATACGTGCGCATGGTCGCTATACGTCACTGCGGTCCTTTGGCCTTGGTTATTGAGCCGTCCAAGTCCCCGCAGTATTTTTTTTTCAGTTTGCCTTTTTTGCGCTCCTGAAAGCCTCTTTTTCTGCAGTTCGAATCCCTCTAATTCTGCAGTAATGCTTTCGGCAGTTTTTGTGGAAATTGCCGCTTCGTTGGCACAATTACGGTCAGAGAGTCCTCATTTCTATTTACTTTTTCTGGTTCCATGTAAATCCCAGTGTAGGGGAAGAGTTGGTCCGTACCCGCCGAGACCTCCGCACGGGTGTAAGGCTAGATACTCTGGGAGGTCGCCTGGTATCTCAGAGGCTCTGTTTGCGATACCTGATCAGGCCCAGGTACCATTCATACTTCGGCACGGGTCGCATGACACCTTGGATTAGGCCCTCCCTCCCTCTTTAGCCCTGTTGGGGAAGCATTGTAGGAGCAATGAAAGATTGAAATGAATGATTGAAATTCGTCAGAGATCACCGTTCCATTCATTCTTCGGAACCCTGTTGACCTGTACTTTTTTATCTCAAGTCACCAGGTACTACTGAGATTTCATAAAATAATTTTTGTTTTCTTATTCCAGTTCTAACATTCTTGTTCTTTCATTTCGTAGTCCTTCGTAGGATGTTTGTTCATTCATATGAATCTCTCAGCAAGTTTTTCAATTCAAATATGTCCAATCTTGCCTTTTTCATGTCACAGAATATTTCGAAATTCCAGAGTGATCCCATCGCTCCTGTTTTACCAAATAAAAAACACTATGGTTATTTTATCCCATAGCTAAGATGTCCAGATCATGAATAAATAATTTTGTTATCTGGAACCCCTTTCAATAATATATATCATCAATTGCCCTCATCAGTTTTTAAAAGTAGTTAGAGTACTTTCGTTTGTATTTTTTTTAGGACTTGTTAGTTTGATTAAAATTTGATGTATGTGCACTAATGGTTTGTTGGCGCATAAGGGTCGATTTTCAATATACATTTTAAACAAACAGCCAATCGAATGCCACAGTTAAGTTCTTGACTGAGAGTTTTGCTAAGGGCTAGTTGGTAATAAAAAAAACAGCCGTATCACCTACGTCCCACCGTACTCTGGCCCAGGCAAAACCAAGTTTCTGCCACTCGCCGAAATATTCATCACAATTTGGTACTCTTTTTTTGTGTATCATTCGTGGTTCGATTGATACTACTTAAATTTGGTATTCGATAAAGCTTTGAATTATGAAAATGGATTCGAAATTACGGCAGTTGAAATGGTCTGAAAATTGATATCCGAGGATATTTGAAATCGTGAATAGTGGAAGGGAACAATTGATTATGCCCTTCACTAAGTTATGTTTCCATATACGTTTGAGCCTCATATTTCGGTACACGTACTTAGTTAAATATGTTTTAAAAATGTTTACAATATAGAATGGGAAAAATTTGGTGTGGTTGATTGTACTCTGTTATTTTTCATTTAATTTTCTACACTTACTCTTTAACATTATATCCATCGCTGTCTCGCTTTTTCATAACAAATGTCCGCACTAATAGAAACCGTCTTTGCAAATCAAGTACATTTGGATACTTATCGAAAAATATCATCGACACTTTTTTTAGCGCTGTTAATCATTTTCGGGAGATATTGGACGATTCTCCTGAAGAGGTAGAATTTGAAGGCACCAGATATATTGGAAAATTGTGGAAGTATTGGATGACTCAAGAATCAGATTCCAATTTTTGCCGAGATATTATGAATCGCGAGGGGAAGGTTTGTAGAAATGACTCCTTTGCTTCATTGATCTACATTTCATTTGTTTGTTTTCCATCAGGCCAACCCTATTGTAGAAACTCTGAGATACTTCACTGTTGGAAGTAACTTCACATTGTCGACAATATATAATTTTGTAAATGGATTACTTCCCACTCCAAAACAGGATTGGGCCAGAGAAAAGACTGAAAAATTGAAGAAGCAAATACTGGTGAGTAGAAATTATTGAATATGTATCTATATAAGTATAAAAAGTTACTCATCCTAAAAAAATGTTGTATATTTTGACGTCGGAAATACAAAAAAAAACGTAATACAATATCATTTTATGAATTGGTTCCAAGTTTTGACATGGCGTTATAGGTGAATATTGATATCAAGCATACCAAGTAGATGATGTAGGCTCCTATGGTGAAAAGTTCCTAAACTTGAAATGATTTAAAATATATAGTCACCTAGGCTAAAAAATAATCAAATAAGTTGAAAACTCGGAACCTTTTTTACCATGTAGATGAATACTTCACAAGCACCATTTAATAAATTCGGTGTTCTCATTAGGATTAAAACAATGGAACTTCTTCATAATCATATAGTAAAATATATTAATGTGAGCCTAAACTCATTGCAAAACAACGGTTCTGTTTATTTTTCAAATGATGTGAAATTGAAAGTTTAAATCGATAAATTCAAATAAAAATCGAAACGCACTCTTGACGTCAGAACTTATATCAATAACAGTTTATTTCATTTGAAGTGTGCTTTTTGTGATAGTTAATAATAATAATAAAAACTGTTTATTGTTTCAAATCATCTTTTGAACAATTCGTTTAGGCCAGTCTCAAATCTACCTACACAGTAGGTTTTGGCTGGCACCTGTCAGAAAACAACTCCCCTGGCTAAGGGCATTGAATTATATCCGACCGGTGCCAGTGCAGGTTTCTTCACAGAAGAAAATCCTGCATTTGCTTTTGGTGATACAAATGAAGGAATTGATTTTCAATTATAGGGAAGTAGGCCCATCGACTATGTCGAATGTTTTTACATCGGCCAAATAGCCCGAAACCAATAAAAATTATTATAGGATGATGAAACGAGTGCTTGAGCATCTGTGAAAATGAATAAAAATAAATAAATAAATATATATATATATATATATATATATATATATATATATATATATATATATATATATATATATATATATATATATATGTGAAATTGGTATTCTTGGGAGTTTATCCGTTGATTTGTCGGTATTGACTTTCGACGTTTCGCCAACATCTCAGTTGGAATTTTCAAGAATGTTACTGCTCCTACTTGGTGCTAGCAACTGTTGTTTGAAAAACTTCTGCCAGTTTTTAAATGATTTCTCGGTCGTAAATTGTAGCCGATATGTTCTGCTCCCTCAGCCGTCGGATTGATTATGGTTGTCGGACCTTTGGCTAATGACTGTTCAGGTAATAACGGTCGGTCTGGTTTGTGGTGATCTGCATCCACCGAAGGACCATTTCCAGAATTGTTTTTCTTTTTGTTGATGAGGGCCCTCCAGAAATTTGGAATATTTTGAGAGTCATCTCTTTTGTTTATTTCTCCATGTTTTTCTATCTCGATGGCTTCCCTAATTTGGCGTGTTCTGAAATGGTTCACCTGCGCTATTTGTTTTGCTGCCTCGAAATTTATTTTGTGACCCGTCAGGTGGTGGTGTTGAAAGAGGGCGGAAGATGTTTGTTTTGTCCTTATGCTATTTTTTGTGTTCCTGCACTCTAGCTGACATTCTCCTATTCGTCTGGCCAATATATTGCTTATCACAGTACCCGCATGTGATGCTATATACTCCTTTTCGAGAGGAATCCTGTCCTTTGGTCTCGGTAAGCAAGACGAAATGGTCCTTTGAGGTTTGAAGACGGTTCGTATATTTTGTTTTCTCATTAGTCTTCCGATTTTGTCGGTGACTCCTTTGATGAAAGGTAGTGTCACTGATTTTCTGGGTTCTGGGAGGTCTTCCGTTCTAGTTTTTCTTGGGTTTGTTTGCGCATGGATTGCCCTTCTGATTGAGTGTGTTCCATAACCATTTTGTCGAAGTGCTTTTGATGTCTCTGCTAGCTCTGCTGGTCTGTTTGATGTTGTCATTAGCCAAAGGTCCGACAACCATAATCAATCCGACGGCTGAGGGAGCAGAACATATCGGCTACAATTTACGACCGAGAAATCATTTAAAAACTGGCAGAAGTTTTTCAAACAACAGTTGCTAGCACCAAGTAGGAGCAGTAACATTCTTGAAAATGCCAACTGAGATGTTGGCGAAACGTCGAAAGTCAATACCGAGATAAGCTCCCAGAATACCAATTTCGCATACTCGAGCATCCGTGAAAACCTTCACTGTAACACTATATATATATATATATATATATATATATATATATATATATATATATATATATATATATATATATATATATATATATATATATATATATAATAATAAGCACGTTACAATTGTCGAATATAACTGCGAAAGAAGGAATAAATAATTAGGTACTATGAGAGTACGAGCCGCGTTGTCTAGGTCGGATGACGTCATGCGACTAAATCATTCTTGCATGCCCAACTTTAAAGCTCCATATTTTCTCATTTGTAGAGATAGTAAATGATTCTAAATACATTTTCATAATTAATCTTCAATGAAAACTTAAAAGTCCCACGTCAGAATTTTTTCAATAACGGATTTTTTTTAATGAACTATTTTTGTAAATTTTTCACTTGTTTTCAGGATAAACTAGGAAACGATGGCGTTTTGCTTTATCCATCAGCTCCCTGGCCGGCAAGTTACCACCATGCATCTTATTTGAGACCATGGAATTTCAATCTATTCTCCATTTGGAATGTGTTGAAATTGCCTGTTACGCAGGTACCGATGGGACTCGGCAGAGATGGATTGCCACTTGGTATTCAAGTAGTGGCTGCTCCATATCAAGATCGTTTGTGTTTTGCTGTTGCTAAAGAGCTAGAAAAAGCATTTGGAGGTTATGTTCCTCCTTTCCAGAGAGAATTAAAATAATATACGTTGAGCAATAAATGCTTACGTCTTGATTACAACTATCAATATTTCAAAGAATGGCTCAGAAAAAAACTTAATTGAGGATTGACTTAGTTCCTTAATTTGGTTTTCAACTCATGACGTTGGAAATAGGTTGATATTTAGAAGAAAGTTGGGTTGGTGATTTTTTTTATATTATTGGGATATAAAATCGAGTCGTGAATTGAATGTTTGATCATTTTGGTGATATGGTTGAAATTTACTATGCCTGTGGATGGCTCATGACAGCATTTGAAAAGAGTGAACTTTACTTCTTACTTTTTTTGGAAAAAAAAATGAACGTGAAAATGTTGGCCAGTTTGTTAGATCTTTTTGGACAAGTTTGATGGATTAGCAGAAACATTGAAAATTCAGGAAGAAAAAATAATAATTGGACCTACATTTGAATATTATCAGAAATATACATTGTTTTATTTATTAGGATATTCACTAGAATAAGAAGGGATTTGTATCGGTATTTTTTTTATGAATAAATAATTGAAAACAAATGTCTCCATGTGTGAGAAAATTGAACAGTTTCCTGTTTGAAAATGTCTCCAAACCAGTCATTATCATTCATGATGTTTGAACTACAATAGGGAATATGCATAAAATTTAAATTTGTCTCAAATATTTTTTTCTCGAATCTTTACTATCTTCATTTTATAATTGAGAGTAATTTTTTTCATTCAGTAATTATTTTAACCCATAAAATATCTTATAAAAATCAAAGAATTGGGGAGGGAAATTGAAACTTACAAAACACGTCACGGGTGCGGTGTGTTGCACCCACATTTTGTTCTACCCACAGTCTCCGAACATACCCGAATGACGCCTATTGCAAAATTCACCGAATGTTCTGCAATTTTTTATTAATCAAACCTAACTAACCTGACCCAACCTAACACATTCATTATAGGCCTATCGACAAGAAGGATGAATTTTGCAAAAATTGTATCATTCAGTTATGTTTGGAGACTGTGGGTGAAACAACATGCAGTGGATTAATCAAATTTCGACTTCACGTAGGAGAGATCTACATTATGTTAAATGATGTATATGAGTACATAACATAGATTCGTATTCATAATAAATGTCCATAGCAGAGATGTAAATTATTAATTTATATTCTGAAGTTTGTTAACGGTTAGGTTATAGCGTGTACAACGTTGAAGTGATCTCTACAACAATAACAAATTTCTAAAGATACATTATCACTTCTCATTATTTTACATCACTGTTTTCGTACTTTCATCAATTCTGTGTTTTCACATTGCTTTAAATACGAAAAAAACACTTCAAAGTGTTTTTGCACATCAATACCATACAATACTCTAGTAACAGGTTGCTTTAGCTTCTTCAACGATAGTCAGTTGTTTTTCCTTCTCTCTGAGAATAACAGGTGCACGCCACATATCAAGACAGATGAACACGGTGCGCGCTAAAACAGTTTGATTAATATGTGAGGAGGAACGATTTTAGTGACCTTTCGGATAATTTGTGAATTGTTGAAAATAACCCTGAGGAACGCCAGGAGAAAGAGGTATTTTTGTTAATAATGGATGATGGGATGGAATTAACTGATTGTCATGTGTTGACTTATTTCAAACAGGAATTGCAAAACTGCTCCTGTACCGTTCGATAGTTCTTGTGACACATTTGATACTATCCATACAGGAAAAAATTAAGAGGAGCTCTTGAATTTTATTGGGATTATTCATTCACAAAAAAATCAATTGAATAACACAAAAATTTGAAAAACAAATTATTTTTTGATAGTTCACAAAGTGAACTCAAATATTATAGACAATGATGAATAAATTCAACAATTGAGTAATTATGTACGAAAAATCAACACGAAAACTTCATTGATAACATATATGAACAATTTTCATCCAAAATGCTTTATCGTCGGCGAAAAATCAATCGTTTGATAAAAATTCACTAATCTTTTGCTGAAGGCATGAATTTTGTTATGTTATGAGTTTTATCATCAAACCTAGTTATACCTATGAATATTTCAGTTTTATATGTGGAAGCCCATCTGAAGTCCTTTGGTTGTTTATCGATGATTCTTGAACGGCTCAAACTTATTCAATGTTTTGTATTTCACTTTGAAAAATAGTTGAATATTTTCAAGCCTAGTTTTGTCTTCTTCTACGTCATAAAAGTGTAAATAAATAATTTATGACAACAAATAATCATGCTTATTCCCTATTCATTAGCTTAGGCGAAGAATATATTTTTACCCGAGACAGTTGAAGTAATTCTGACTATATAATCTAAAATAGATCTTGATTAATTCAGAATAAAATATTTCATAGAAAAAATCTCTCAAGCAACACACATTAGGTGGGACTTCAAAAGCAGTATACAGATTAATGCTAAAATTAAATACGCAAACAACATATTGCGAGCCTACATCCAAACTAAATAATCGTATAGCAGGGATTATGAATAGAACCTTCCCATGGTTACGAAATTCCTCAACGGCGCCACTGAGCATAATAAACCTGATTTAAGATGTCTATATACTGGTGTTTCTAATGTTGCGATATTGTTTCAGACAAACCTGCGGACAAGGCGTGGTAGTTCATCAGTGGCCATGAGGGGCGCTGGTTAACAAAAATTTCTCTTAATTTTCGTGATCACTCAATCCATGGAACACGCTGTTGCCAATTCTGATGTTTTTGTTAAAGGATAGAGAATTTATCGGGACTGCATGTGTGAGGTTATTGAAAACACCAAAACGCGCCAAATTTGTGTTTAACACTATGCGTTATTTATTCCATGTAGTTTGAAAATAATTTCTCAGTTGGAATAAATTTGCATTGTGTTCCAACTGATCTGGACCAGAATTCGCAACGACATGGCCACTTGGCAACACAGGACTGTCATCTCCACTGCAAGAGTGCCGGTACCTGGCGGATTTTTTGCAGTACTACTACGCCTACATCATCAAATTTTTCATCAAGTCGGTCATATCGGTCGTCTGATTTGCTGACAATCTTTTATATGGAGTGAAAACACCAGTATATAGCCACCTTAACCTGATTCAATGAGCTGGGCCAGTCGGCGCGATCCCGAAAGCAGTCGTCGCTTCCCGAGGCAGAATCTCGGAACAGCTGAACTATCTAGTCGTTTCGGAGCGAAGACTCCTGATGTTCTAGGCGCTCTTAATTCGAAAGTTCGAGGCGCGATTGGATCAACTAAAGTTCTAGATAAATCAATCCGCTTCAGAGTATAAATAGGGAAGCAACTATCGAAACGGGAGTCGGGAGTTTCTAGTAGAGAGAGTTTGTAATATTGAGATTGCAGAATTCAGAGTTTATTGGAGAGTCGAAATTGTATGGGCACTGGTTTAGTAAAAGTGTTGGCTGTTCAAGTCAGCTAAGAAGTCTTTGTGTTTGTAAGCGAGAGTAGTTGTATTTTATAGTGACGTTAATAAGTAGTTTAGTGTTGTTTGGAGTATCATTCAGTAAGCGAACCCAGGAAAAATCTAACACTATTAATAGTAGTGTAAGCACGTGCGCCTATCAAGCGGAAGACCAGGGTTCAATTCCCCGCTGGGCCACCGTGCTGGGATTCGCACGTTAAAAGATAAGTCCTCGTTAATCCGTTGCTCACAATTTAAGTTTCGAGTTCGGTTGACGTTCGTCAGCTGGTTAACGGAAAAAACATTTAACATTTTTTAAAAATATATTCGATATTCATTTTCCACATTCCATACAGAACAATGGTTAAAAAACTCCACCGCCATCACTGTGTCCTTGAAATCAGCATTCTCAGTAGCACAGTAAAATCTGATGAGAGTACAGACAATGACAAAAGGAGGTATGAAATTCTGGTTGAATGTTTGCTTGCATAAGACTTAATTATTGTAAAAAACACCTACGAGAAACAATTTTTTTTACAGAGTAGAAAATTATAACGAATGTTTTTGACTATATACACAGCTGTCGATTGTTTTCTGCTGCTCAACTACATCATTTTCCAAAAGTTCAGCTATGTTTGCCAAACTGTTACTTGTTTTCATAAGGTGAAAGACTTCAATTAGACTTCTGGAAGGTTGAGAAGGTTTCAGTTATAATAGTGATTAAGACAAGATTCTGAACAAAGGCAATGTAATTTTCATAGGAACATAAAAATACATTTAGTAACATGTTACTGATAATCATGTTTTTATTCACTATGAATTAATTTCATTCAAATCCTAGAATAATAGCTAGAATAAATGTATTGTTGCTTAGAATACAAAAATATAGTAATGTATCTTCAAAAACGATCAATGATCAAAAATAAACCATACAATTTTCAGCCAAACACCCTCAAATTATTTTCAAAAGTTAACTAAACCCATTAAATACAGGTACTTTCCTAGTAAAACCTAATTTCTCATCAAGCAACCATTCACTCACTTTCAGATATACGGCAAACACTGTCAAGAGATTGTACAATAGAATTGATTTGCCTTTCCTCCATCTTTTTCTGCTTTGTTCTTTTAACCTTATTTCGTTTCCTTTTATGTCTTCCAGGGGATTCGGTCTTGGAGAATTCACTTTTATATTCGTTCTGTTCAAAATCTTCCAAAAACTTTCTTTTCTTCAAGTTTTTTTCTTTCTCATCAGAATCAATCATTGTTTCATCTACAAAAATGTCATCATTGAGTTTCTGCAAAAAAATTCCAGTTGAAGTATTCTTCTTTGCTTCTAGCTTCCTTTTTTTCTTCAGTTTTTTTCGTTCTGCTTTGGAGAGATCACTTATATTAAACTGGCCTACTTCAAAGCTTTTGTGATTGTCTTGCTGATCATTATTATTGTTTTCGATGTCTTGTTCAATACCTGAAACAGGGCAACTTTTATGGAATTGGTTTTATTTTATTTTTTTGAAAACAGCATGATTCAATCAAGCCTATATTTACTTATAGAAGAATTCAAAATGATTGGCAATTATTGTTATGCTGAGTAAATAAAGAGATCCAGAAGAGTGAAAAAAAAAATACAAGATGTTTTTGATTCACAGTGAAGAAATGAGTGAAATTTCAGAGAAAAAATTCGACAATGGATGAATTTCTGCAAGATACGAAACCTTCAGCAGATAATTGTTTGATAACATCTTAAAATCCCGTAGCAAACAAGAACTGTTGTAACGAAATCTCCTAGCGCCGGCCCTGTTGCCCGTAAACGCAAAATAATATGAGAGGTCGAAGAAAGACCGTAACATTCCAAGAAATCTCGGATCGCGTAGAGAATTCGATACATTTCATCGAGACCTGCCTGGAAGATTCTCCATAGGCATAAGCAAGTATAATTATGGAAATACTTCATCGAGACGGCAGAGTTTATCAGAGTTTTAATACAGAGCGTGGGATGGTTTATCTGAGCAGTTTGAGTAATTGTATTGTATTGTATTGTGATAAAGAGTTATAATAAAAGTAGTTTAGTGTTGTTTCGAGTTTCAATAAACGAACCCAAGGAAATATCCACAGTGGTGTCTCATCTTCGTCAGATTTTATAATACACAAGTGAGAATGCGGACAGTTCTGAGATTCATAGAGAAATAGTGGAAAGTTCACTGTCAACCCAACTTGGCTCTTCTCACAGAAAAAAGACAGCCAAAACTTTCAAAGCACCAATGGAAACTACATATACCAGTAAATGGGAACACTACTAGTGAGGGAGCTGAAGGGCTAACAGCCGATTGCACCGACTTTTTGTTATTGGAGCATTAAGCTAATGGGCCATTAAAGGTCATTTAACGCACTGCAGCGATTGCACCATATAAGAGATTATCAAAACCTATTAATGAACCCTCACCTCTCTTGAAGAGTCCCTTCATTAATGGTATCATAAGAAAAATTCGGTAATATCGGCTGTAAGAAACAGAAGAACAGTAAGACATCCAATGTCATTATAAGTTCTCGGACACTTACGGAGACTAAAAAAAGTGAGAAAGCATTAGAAAATAGTTTGACCTTCGCAATTGCCCAAAGCAGCATCCATATTAGAGACAAGCAGTGCCGTGTGATCATTGACCGATTCCAAGAGGAACAGTTTAGGTGGAAAGTGTGAAAGAATATCGATCGTGCCCTAATTCCGACAGTTTGCCTAGAGGGATGACATCATCTAAATTTTCACCTGCAGACAAAGGCAACGCCAGTAAAACTGACATGCTACGGAAGAAAAATACACTGTCGCTTAGAGACCTTACCTCAGAGATAGGGAAAAAGGTATATCCAACTTTGAGGAAATGCCAAGATGACCTTTCAGCCAAGGAGACTGACTTCTAACCACAGGAAGCGATCTTACTTTTATGGATGCCTAAAAATTCACAAGGCCTACACGAAAGTCTTATAAATATTCATCCAAATGGTCCGTCTTCTGTGAAGAACTCAAAAGTGTTTTGTTGAAATATTGAAGGAAGAGTTATTCGGCAGTTTCGAGGACGAAACTATAAAATACAAAAATGATTTCTGAGTAGCAGAAACCTTTCTGCATACATTATGGAAGCTTAGGGTCAACAACTACCAAAGTCGCTGTTGACGGTAATTTCATTCAGAAACTGTTCTTCAGACAAAAGATGTTATAATTTTGGTGGCGAGATAGATTTTCATTATTTGTTGGTTTGATTCGATGAATCCAAATATGAAAAATCCGCCCTAGACTCGTCGATATTACAGTATTCTACATTTGTAGTATCAACAGTTTTCTCTTACAGCTACAGGAATGTGGCGGAATACTTGTTGCTATATACAAGCATTGCTTATAGAGATGCATAGTCAACCATTTGAAGGGATGGGTACTACTGGTAGATGGCACTAGTGAAAAAGAATATACTTTCATTTCCTGTATTCGTCTGCATAAGCCACAGATCACGCTTCATAGCGGTTATTGCTAGAATTTGAGTATACCCAAAATCAAAAGCAATAGGAGCACGGAAGGAGAAATAAGTATGGAATTTGAAATATGGTGTCTTGCTAACCTCTGCAGGTTGATGAATTTCAAGGAATATTTCCCTCATATATAAAATGTCCCATAAGAGCAATGCAATTATCAAAAACTTACAGCAGTAATTGCATTGTATCGAAAACTTACAGCGGTAATTGCATTGTATCAAGTCACCATAACAACACATTTGAAACCGTATCGCTAGACGTCAGTAAACAACACAAATAAATGTCAGATAGACTTCAAAAATAGAAAAACATTTCGCGTTTAGGTGAGTACTCCATACAATCTATAGAGGAAAGTATAAATGAACAAAAAATAACATTTCCTTGAGAATTTCTTTATTTGTGAAATATTCCAATGAATTAAATTCTTGCATAAAAATGACCAGATAATTTTGCATTCAAGCGTGATATCTTATACAAATTGCAGTCGGTTATTCTCATATTTTATAAAAGAGCCCTCCTCCTTCGGACTTGGGCACTTTCGCCAAAATATGAAAATAAACTCTTGCAATTTTTAGATATCACGTTTTCTTGTAAAATTATCGGTAATTTTTATGCACTCGTGCAATTATAACCGAGAAGAGAGCGCCATATTTCATCAATAGATTCATGAGCTGAGTGCAAAAATATTTGTGATCAGTCCAAACTTATTGATTGGGGAGTTTTGATTAAGCAAATAGCCAATTTCAAGACACCTACTAGATACCAGTTGAGCGCTATTATATCCTATTGATTATTAGAGCTGACAATGGAGATTTTAGTATTTGCCAAACAATTAGTCTCTTGGCTGTGATACTTCCTTGTATCTATGAAAATGATTCATTACTCACCTTCATCTGATCCACTAGCTGTGCTCTCCAAACTGGGTTCATTACTATTTTCATCCCTCATTGAACCTATCTCACTCTCAAAACTAGTGTCAAGGTCTCTAAAGATTTCTGTAACAGTAACTGTCTCATTGAAAGAAACACTTTTCCGTTTCTTTTTCCTCTTGAAACCATTAGAAGAAATACTCTCCATGCTGTCCTCAACAATGGGGGTATATTTTTCCCTTCTATCTTCCTTTTGCTTCTTCAGTTTCCTCAACTTTTTTTCTGTTATACTTTTATCAGAGATTTCACAGTCGGATAAGGAAACTTTTTTCATCTTTTTTAGCAACATTTTTTCTTGTTTTTCGATTCTGGATAATTTGCCATTGAGTTTCAAACCATGACGAGCACCTTTATGAGCTGTTCTTCCTCCACAAGCAGCAAATAATTCTTCGTCAGTAAGAGGTTGAAATATTTTTGTAGGTTCTGAAATTTTAGAATTATCATAGTGTTCCATAGTATTACCCTTAAGCTTTGCAGTTTTAAGAAATGAACCATATTCAAGATTCTTATTTTTCTTTAGTTCTTTGACAGAATAATTTTTTGTTGTTATTTCAACAGAATCTTTGTTCTTTATTTTCATTTTGACCTCATTTTTGCCATCTACTTCAACATCAATATTTTCAGCAGCATTATTGAAAAGCTTTTCCCACCAGTTGTTTGTGAACTGCTCACCAGCATCATGTCCCACGCCTGAATTATCAAATTTCAGTTTTGGTTTGAGAGCAGCTGATATTCCATTTTCAGTTTTTCCCAATCCTTTGCCTGAAGATGAGTTAGATATGACAAAGTTATTATTTATGATGAGTTGCATTGATTTTATAATTAATTTGTTCTCATTTAAAAAATGAGAAATAAACAATATTTTTAGGACCTTCACTAAAATTACCTTCAGTCCAGCCATATTTCTCCAGTTGTTTCCGAGCAAAATCCATACCGGGAATTACTTATTCTAGTTCTCAGTTGATTAACTGAATACGAGAAAAAACTTTATGGGATCCGAAGTCAAAAATTGCTCCTCAAATAACCAGACATTAAAAGACCAAAACAAATTCACACCATTCTCATTCACACTTTCACACATCCATCAACTTGACAACTTGAATGCAGCTTTTGTGCGTTCTGTGTTCTGGTCTTCCTTCTGCTTCTTCCCCGTGCTGGTCTTCTGCTTCTGTCTTCTCTCGGTTCTATGACAGTCAAGCATAGATCTCATAAAATTTGATAAAATACTTGGACTGGGCCTTAATAAGAGAGAGAGCATTGATCTTCAGAATAAAAAAGATCCATTTAGCTCAACGTCAAAACATCGGCAACGAAATAAAAGTGGTTTCAGTTATTCGACTTAACCCCAACCATCACCCAGCTAAATAGATCTTTTTCATTCTGAAGATAATTCCACTCTCTGGTCCAGTCTCCAGTCCAAGTATTTTCTAAGATCTATGCTTGACTAGTGTTACCACAAACTGAAAATATAATGTACCAACATTACCAGGAAATTGTACCAGATTCAACACACAATGTACTAAATATAAAAGAACGGGAATTTTTAAATTTCAAATAGCAGTTTTCTTAATATATATCGTGTAGATATATACATTTATATTTTGATGATAATATCGTCTATTATAGGACTATCAACAAAGGTTGAAAATAAAACTAAAAATCAAAAAATAATTTTTTAATAAAACACAATCTCTTCGAACACCTAAATAAAAAATAAAACATTTTCAATATCAATATAAATAATATTTCACAGCCTACATATTATTTCTCTTCGTTTTCTTTTCTCAATAAATTATCAGAAGGTTGCCGCAGGTATAGCATGTATCTTGATCTTTCAATTTTGTGGCCAACATTATTGAATTACATGTTTCTACACTCAGGCGATTCCTCAGTCCTCAGTCTTTATCATGTCCAGTTTGGGGTCACCTATTTCGTCATAATGTACAAAATAGACATCGTAAAACGAAGAAATTTACTCTATCATACGCTGCATAATAGAAATGGTAATTTATCATATAGTACAAAATAGAAACGTACAGTAACAGAACGCTACACTTTCATAACGTAATTTATCATAATGGACATATTCAGAACGTATTTTGTCATATCGTACCTTATCATATCGCTACAATATCAGAAACGTATTTTATCATAATCGTAAAAAATCAAAATGTATTGCGTCATAATCGTAAAGTATCAGAACGTACTCTATCATAATCTAATAGTACATGGGCTTGCTTACAATATTAATAAAAATATATGGTAATGGGATATCCGCTGTCATTTAGGAATCCAGGAGAGATCTGTGATCTTAAATATATTTGAAAAATTGAATAATAACATTATTTTTCACCTATTGTAGCTAATTTTTATATTTTGTATTATTCAATATCCAAAAAAATGTTGGCTACCCTGATTCCTATATTGACATGACACTGTTGCCAGTCAAGCGGGCACTGCACTATTATGTGTTTGTTTCATTCATTGTTATTATTCAATCTATTCAATTGTTGAAAAAGTTTATGCACTAAAATAAGACAGCGATGTTAAATCAAGTGTTAAAAAGATTGAATGGCTGGTGATTACCTACTTCTCTACATAAATCTGTGCGAGGAAAAACTGATATTGCCAGAATCATCACCTTGACGATTCTTTGCTCCTGATGAACAATTGTTTACTTTCACTCCAGAGTCGCGAAATTAGGTATATGAACTATTATGATGACCTAAGATTCCATATATATCCTGTTACAAGTTTTAGTTTGGTTTCTATAAGTATTTTTTTTTCAGGTTCAGGTAATATAGAGAAAGACTCCGTATTTCAACAAAAACATGTAGTAAAACCTAAATACATCTGTACTATAAAAAGTTAACAATGGAGTGTATACTCAGTAAAAACAACCTAAACGAGAAATATACCAACTGGAATTTACGGAAACAGAAATTTGCATACTTGGCAAATAATTGAAAATCATAATATTTGATTATAATCATCAATTGTCATCAAAAGACAACTGCAGATGCTGGCAATGGAAACATCGTAAGACTTGTTTTCAATAAGAAGATATAAGGGCTGACAAGTGTGGGGTGTGCATTAAATCGCTGCAAAAAAACTGTATTAGATGTAATATCTGTATAATATGGTTTCACATTGCTTCTGTGGGCTTAATTCATGAGGATATCAGATTGTATGAAGACGAATTGAAAAAAAGCAGGTGGCAAAATATGAACAACTAGTGTTAAAGTGATGAGCGAGTTGGATGTGACTAATATCCCAACGACCGTCCAGATTTACACCGAAGATGTTTTGACAGAACTAGAAAATATCATGAAAAAAACTGGAAAATAATAACGAATAGACACATGATCAACAATTGAAAATCAATGAAGACTTTCAACATGAAATAGTAATTATTCGAAGCTAGTTAAACGAGGTCAAAGAAGAGCTGAACAAGCAACAACAAAAACAAAGTACAGTGAACACAATTTATCCTACAAGAAATAGGACAGCTCAATAGCAGGATAAATAACTGAATGATGTATAGTTTAGAAGAATCCATATCAGTTAATCCAGAAGATACATATAAATTTGATCTATCCAAAAACAAGGAGATTCTCAATTTACTCTCAGTCAAGATAAATGACGAGAATATTGCAAGAATCACATTATGTGTTTCAATAGATCCAGTGCCAAAACATGTTCCACAAACGTCACATTTGATGGCTTAGAGAAAAAAACAAGCATTGAGACTTTCGAACAAACTCAAATCAGCACCTTACCAGATAAGCACTGACAGAACAAAGATGCAAATTGAACACTTCAAGAGGATGAAGGATGGACTGAAAACAAAAATCTTAAATGGTGAGCCTAATCTAATACAATGGTCAACTGAGAAAAGTAAACAAAAATGGTAAACAGGTAAACAGGAGTACACCCCACTCTAGATTTATGGTTACAATATTGGAGGTTTGGAAACTAAACTTGAGGATTTATTCAAAGCAGAAGCTTATATATCTATGATATAATCATCCTGATAGGAAGTTGTCTAAATTGTGACATTCCTGATGGTGAAATCAACTTAGACGCTTACAATATGTTTCTATGTGATCGTAGTGATAAAACAAGTTCAAAAATCAGAGGAGACGAAGTTTCAATTACCACTTGTTCATACTTTTCATATATAATGGATAAAAATTGTTGACTTGTGAATAGCTCTTTGATATTGATATTGATAAAAAACAAATATTCACAAAGAGGCCTAGTCCAGTGTAACTTCACAACTTGACCATTAACAAAAAAAAATTGTTGCCAGAAAAAATAACATTTGGAAAAAAGGATCTCAGTTGGAATACCAATATCTAAATCACAGAAATCCAGGAGATCTGTGAGCTGAAAGTATGTTCATCTAATGTGAAAATGTCTGAAATATTTTGAGTACAAAAAAAGTCACCATAGAAAATGTCAATTTGTCTGGCTCTATATTTGATAATATGAATATCTGGTATACTATATAAAAAAGTGCTTATATTTCAACAGCACACATTTTTTGTGTCCTAAAGAGTATGTAGTGGACTTCAAAGACACCAGGAAATCAGTTGGTGGGAAAGATGATACATTCTTTCGAAACTGCAGCTGTATGAACAGGTCTTCGAGTTTGGTGAATAAGTAGGAAACGTTCTCGTTCATCGTTAAAACCTTGTTCTCGAAAAACTTCGTTATGAACAACACTTGTAAAATGTCACCCCTTTTTGTCATTGTTTCACTTGTTGCTCGCCATTTCAATATTGGAATTGTATCTTCAGGATTCAGGGAAAGAACACCATCCGATTTCAGACGTGGATTCTTGTTGATTATCATTGTCATTAACCTGCAAAAAATATATTTTGAATTATTTAAAACTCTTGTATTAAAAGGTAAAAGGAATCAGAGAAACTCATGCTAAATATTACATGCTATGGTGCTAATTGATTAACACAATCAACATACTTGAATTTATCCTTTGACACGTTCAACTCAAATGAATTTTTATTTGTTAACCTCGTGCAGATACTTACGAATCATGTGTTTCTTGAAGAATTACGTCCCACCGATATTTTTTATTAATTTTAAATTTGTTAGCATTTTAGCATTACTTTTTTATATCTTTATAGAGATTTGGTTCATAAATGATGACATAAAAAGTATCAAGTTTTTGACAGCGGTGCGGTATTTTTTTCTGGTGTGAATAAAACAGAGAAAGCAATAACCGCTTGAGTGATTCCAAAATGAATCGAGGACGGCTTAGCCCCTTCGAATTAGACTATTTTCATTGCATGTTGCCAAAATTATTAAGATTCTAACGTCAGCCCATATATTAAATTTTGAATGCGCGCGCATCCAAATTATGATAGATTACGATTTTGACAAAATCCGTTATGATATTTTACGAATTCTATGGTGTACGATTTCTATCCTGTACGATTCTGATGGTGTCCCGTTATGATATATTACGAATATGATTTTGTCACGTTTCTATCGAATACGTTATGATAAAATACGTTTCTATAAAATACGATTTCTATAAAGTACGATTCTGATATTATACCATTATGACGCATTACGATTTCTACCATGTAGCGTTATGATATGGTATATTATGATGCAATGTATGGACCCTTCAGTTTTGAAAATATTCTTTCAGCGCTGTAAGCTGATAGACCACATTCTCTCTTTGTCTACTAGTTTCGCGGTGATCGCCAACAGAATAATAGTATGTATGAGTTCTATGCTTGAACTGGATGAAAAATTGTTATTGTTTGGGTTGATTGCATTTTGTACCAACTAGAAGCAATGTTTTGAAATGTAGTACCAACGTACTTTCTTCCTACGAAATGGAACAATTCTGGTACAATTGTACCACCTTTGGCAACACTAGCTTGACTGTCATAATAATGACGGTCAAGGATGTTTAGTAGTGGGTAGTAAAAGTGGAGTTTGTTGACAGATGTGACGTGACGTATACCTGAATTAATCTACGACAATAGAAAATTTCTTGAACATCACTAGTTCCGTTTCAATATGAAAATTTATAAAAGAGAATTCCAATGATATTTTGACATAAGATCCATGAGCTGAGAGCCAAAATATTTATGAGATCAGACCAAACTTATTGATTTGGGGAGTTTTGATTAGTCGAATAGCCAATTTCAATACCAATTTGAGTACTATTATGTCTTGTTAATTATTAGAGTTGACTATAGAGATTTTGGTATTTTCTAAACAATTAGTATAGGCTGTGATACTTCCTTGTATCTCTATGAAAATGATTCATTACTCACATTCATTTGATCCACGAGCTGTGCTCTCCAAACTGGGTTCATTACTATTTTCATCCCTTATATAAAAGCTCTCTCTTAGGTCCAGTCCGAGTGTTTTATAAGGTCTATGCTTGACTGTCATAATAATAGGGAGTTATTGCAAACTTGCAGAATATTTACCGTATAAGTTATACCTTAGCGCTATATATCGATGTACACCGGACGTTATGAATTTTGTATACGCATGCGTACATGTAATTGTAAGGCATACCGTATACTCTGGATGATGCGCAATAACTGTAAGTGGAGTTTCTTGACAGATGTGACGCCAAGTATACCTGAATTAATATACGACAATGAAAAATTTCTCGAATTTCTTGAACATCACTAGTTCCATATCAATCATTGTGAGGGGATATGACACAAGCTGTTCAAGAGCTAACATTTCTTTCCAGACTGTGTAGTTCCACATTGAATTCAAACCTCAATAAGGTCTCGATGTAAAATTTTTTGAAGTTGGACCTCGCGCCAAATCTGAAATCCTAACCTAACTAATATGGTCTTTTTCTATTCAGTAGACTTGGGCCTCGTTTCGTTCCCAGATATTGGTTACCATAAGCCGTTCCGTTGAACTGGTTACCACAGTGATCTGCATCTTGAGTTAGCATTCTGGTTTACCAGACAGGGGACGGAACACGGCCTGAACACAGTAAAGGATAACCAGTAGTTTCAGTTTCAGTCGGTCTCTTTGATGTTCGTGTCCCACAGTTTCGTTTTTTTTAGACGAGTGCGCATCCTGCAGTTTCACGCCCGGAGTCGAAAAGCCACGCCCCCCAACGTTTTCATGAGAAATACACTGCACGCCGCTTGCAAACTTGATATAAACTGCTCTGCAATACTGCGAGAAATTGAGGAATCCAGCCCGTGATTTCAACTCCTAATAATAATAATGTGCGCTATTAATTTCGGTTCACTGTTCGCAAATCTGAAGCTGAAACACAGCGTACTCAACTTTTTTCGGAAATCACCATTCGAATATACAATATCACTTTACAATTATTTGATGTTTAGATTTACACGAGATTTTGTAACATTCAAAAAAGAGAGTGTAATTTAGAATTTATTTTTAATTTTCGAGAGTTTGTATGTCTCAGGAAAAACTTAGTATACGATGTTTTATTTGTTTGACTGAATTTATTTTAAAGGATTGCTTATAAGAGTGGTAATTCATAAATTTTCCACTGCTTATTGGTTCTCTGTACATTCCGCATGGTTGTCAATGAGCCGTCAAACCCGTGAATTCAGAAGATTTACAGATGTAATTACTAATTGCTATTCCTCATTGATATAATTCACACAAAAACTGTACTGAAAGTTTGAAGCAGACCGGCTGCTTCTGGGTAAATCTGTTCGATTTTCCAAAATAAAAGAAAACACGTCCAGAATGAGATTTATCTGAGAAAGGTACCGACAATAAAATTTTCGAAAGGTTTGAAATCGTGTCTGAGAGAATTATTTTGTTAATAAACAGATTGGAAATTCTTATGTTCTATTCATTACTTGAAAGAATGACCGAATGCCAATTTTATATTTGGCAAAAACAGAGAGTTCACTCCTCAAACGGCATTAACTTTACGAAAATACCGAAATTCTTAGAACTTGTGATAAACAAAATTATTCAAAAATATGGAATGATAATCACAAAAACGTCGAACGAACATTCGACACTAAAAAGCAAATATATATATATACCGTTGCAACAGTGGAGTTCATTCCCAGAGGGTATGCAAGCTTTCATACACATTTTTGAGAAACGGATTGCATAGCCAAATATCAAACATGTAATAAACAAAACATGATTACAGTTGCATTTTTGCATAGTTGTCAAATGAAAACATGGTTGCAGCACAAGTTGTACTAACTTATTGTCAGTTTTTTCAAATAAACGCTTTTTTTTTATTTCAACATGAAAGTTATTGTAATATCATGTGAACTTTTTATAGAAACAATATTAATACAGACTGTCTCAAACGAAATGTAAGATTAGTCAGGCAACTCAATATACACGATCTGATGTTCACATAATGTTTAATAAAATAGGTTGTCATAGGAATAATACTTATATGTGAAAAGTAAATTACACTTTCATTTTGAGAATTGGATCTTTTGGATTTGAAGTGGAAGTAAAAATGTTAGTGCATAAAATGTTCTATTGTACATGGGAGGTTTATCCTTCAAAGTAAAGTTAAAGCTAAAGTGAAAATAAGTGTTGCTTAAATCCACCTTAAGAATAGTCAGAAACTAATTTGCAAGATCAGCAGTTGATGTATGTCATTGAATAAGTTTATAAAATGAATTCTTGAGAGTTTTATTCACTTATTTCATTACATTACAAATCATATAATTATTAATAAAATATATGTATATTGTTGAGAAAACATGTTAACATACCTGTTTCTGATATTTTCAAAATTGAAAATAAGTTTTGTTAACATAAGCAAAACTAAAGAACGAAAAAATATGATACAAATCCAAAAATTAATCAATGCTGAATAATTACAACATAGGAACGATTGAAATATCCTAATTTCAGATTCAAGAATACATCCTTTTGAAGAAATATAAAGCAAAATACATTAGGGTAATTTTCTGAACATAGGTTTTTAAGCTACCCAATTACTTTTCAGAGTACAAACAGAAAACATGCTAATGAAGAAACTAGATAATTCACATTAAGTTGATGAAATTGCACAAATCACATACAGCTAATTTCAATACAATTAGAGAAATTTTCATATATATTACTACCTATTTCATGGTACATTTATTAGGAGTTATTTAAAGAACTAAGAATGCATCAAATTAGACTAGGTATACCAACAATAAAGAACATTAAAATGAAAATGATTTTTCAGAATGGAAGAAATAGATGAAATATTATTTCATCACTTTTGATATCATAAAACAGATTAGATTTGATGGACATTTCGTCAATGCATAAAATACAATGTCTGTTCTTCTCGGGAATCATTTCTACCTTGATATTCAATGTGGAAAATATAAAATCGTTAAAACCATTGCTAATACCCCAATCTCGCGTGACTCTAAATAATGTTGATTTGCTAGGCAGGCGAAAAATTTCTGATAAATAGTTATAAACTTTAGGGCCTATGAAATATATTGTTAATGCGAACTTCTTATAATCATTGGAGTACCGTAAACCATTTTTAGATTTATCAATATGTTCAATTTAAGCTTTCAAAAAAGTTTCTAAAGATGGTGAACAATATTGCTTCACAAATTCCACAACTTCTTCGCCCGAAATGTTCCTGTTGGCAGGGTTAATCCGATCTGTAGAGTTCCTCCTAAGATGTCTTATTCTATTTCTCAGGTGGATTTTTCTTGGCGTATTCTTGGATAGAGACGTTAAGGTCTGCGTGCCTATGTCTGAAAAATAAAACTGTTGAAAAATCTATATATAAGAAAAGAGATGAAGATGAATCTATACCAATAAATTGGGATCAGAAGAAAGAAATTTCAAAATACTTTCATCCGAAATGAATTAAATTTGTACCATACTTCTAAATCTACCTCTATTTTGAAATATTCTCTGAATATAATGATAAATTTTCTTGTTGGCATGTAAAACTATTTCAGATAAGTCAAAAGAACAGCTTGAATAGGACTCAACATGTGAAATAATTTCTTTTTCATGTTCAAGTGACAAAAGTGATATACTGTTTCATTATAAATTGTTGTTGTATCCTTGACTGGGGTAGGTACAATCAACAATGTTGATGCACCTTTATTTAATATCGTCAGAAACTGAACTTCAAAATGATTATATTTCAAGCTAAGTATTCACTACTAGTTTATGACAGAAAGGATGTTTATGAAAGGTTTAACCAGAAAGTGGGGCACTACTTCTATAATACTCAATATTAAAGTCAATAAAAATTTTTAAGATTGAAACTTTTTTCAGAGATCAATTACCCTAACACCAAACTGATATTATTTGCACTCGACGCCCGTTCTGTTTACAAGGTTAGCCTCGTCAGAATTTGTTTTATGAATATGCTAACCTTGTTAGCGAAACACGCTTCGAGTGCAAATAATATCAGTTTGGTGTTAGGGTTCACAATCTCTGAAAAGAAATTGGACTGAAAACACCGATAAAAAACATACCTTCTGCATTACGTTCTGTATCACTGTTACTTGAGGTGTCCTTTATATTGTCTTCATCATCATCAAAACTGATACTAAGACAAGTCTCCCAATTCATAGACACATCACAGTTGAGTTCTTGGCTTATACTTGGAAGCGACATATCAGAAACTTCATTTTGAACAGAACTGGAACTTGAAAGAGGTACTGTTTTCAGATCAATTTCTGTTTGGAGAATATTAGAAGTTCCTGGGATATTCACTGAAAAAAAATCATACATCAAAAATATGCAGAATTCTACATGATACCAACGCAAATGACACTTTTCATCTATAAAATGCAGGATTTAGATTGCACATCATGGAGAGTTTATGGCCAAATGAGCAAAGGCGCTTGATTTGTGTTTGATTCACTTTTCTCAATGCTAGTTCTTGCCCAAGTCACAACAGAAAATGTTCTGGCTGACCCTATGTGATAAGCAATTGTTGGTTGCCTAGATATCAATCCTAGTAGATGAGGTCTATTTTTTCTCAACACTGTAAATTTTCTCTGTTCCTCATTTGAGTGTTCGACAAAAATATATAATGATATTTAAAAAAAGTTCGAAAGGAATTCAACGAATAATAGCTTGCCAGCCTGCAAAAAAGTAAGTTTTTTGTTGAGAAAAAACAAAATACGGGCCTCGACTATATCAAATATAAATATTTGTTCACATAACGACACTGCTCTTGACCTATTCGGAAAAAATTCTGTACACATGTATGCTTCAAGTTACCCAAATTAAGTTGAAGGAATGCATTTACGTAGGAAAGTAAAGATACAGCATATAGCTTATAAAATGATATATATTTTACCTGATGCTTTGGGTTGGCTGATGCTGTCTAATTCCACTTCTATCAATCTGGTAGGGATAGCGTTCAGCTTCAATTTGTTTTTCTGAATACTGGAAAACATGCAATCCTCAAAGTGTGCACTTCAGACTCTGTATCTCTTGTAGCAATCCTCTGCAGAGCAATTGTCCAATTTCGATGTGTGAAGTTTCAACTTCCATTCATTGCATCTAAAAAATAAATCATCAACGTTAGAGATATATGAGTATCGAAACAGTGGAGTTGTTCTTTCTGAGAAAAGTTCAACAATATCTGTTTGATGTGGTGAGTACATGAAATCACTGAGAATAAGGTGAGAAGGTATAACAAAAAGATAGAAACGAAAATGTCAACTTCTAATGAAATCGACAATTCATTGTCTACAATGATAATATTAACGCCTTGGATTCAGTGGAATTGTTTCAACTCACCTCTTTTCATCTTTCGGAAATCTGAAGAAGCTGATTTGGGGATTTTTCTTCGAGTTACTTGAACAAATCACACAATAATTCGATGCTTTCTTCAAATTGTCAGCCATCATCGATGTAGATTTCAGCAAAGCACAGAAGAATTCACAAACAATAACTACCAGTTAACATATGTTCTATAAATCATCAATTGTTAGCAAAGCTAATCTGTGGAGATAATTTGAACACAATAAAAGATCATACAGGACAAACGTGGCCCTAACAATTAACAAATCTTGTTACAGTAAACAGTAAACATAATACACCAGAAATTGAAATTCTATGTACAACCTGTTACTTGTTAGCAGTGTTGCCAATATCAAATAAAATTTGTCTGTGTTCTGTTAATTATAAGAGTGATCGAATGGAATTCGAATAATAAACATATTAACTCAATTAAAAAAGAAGGCTTGGGCTTTCAGATATTGACCCATACATATTTCATATATTTCGGCGCGCATAATACGAAAAAGTTGCCTTTCAATATTTGAAAAGTAGCAGATTTAGGAACTTTTTAAACAAGCTGCAAGCATTGCTCAAAAAATGAGTGATCCATTGCGCATCCAACAATTTCCCTTCCGGAGTCGATCATGCGCGCTCTGGATCGAAACACGAAGTGAAATTACTGGTTATCCTTTACTGTGGCCTGAATATGTCTCTCTAGTCTCTACTCTCTTCACAGATTTGGAGATTTTGTGACGGAAACATTGAACCCAATCTCGAAACTGAAATAGTACTATTTTTCACTGAAAAGTGAAAGAATCTCGTCAACTAGTACTAAATCTAGTACTGAAATACTGACTGGAACCGTCCTGACTTCATACGTTTATTTAACCTCAACCTTCATAGTAACGAAATTAGAAGAAGCATACTAAAAATGAATGATATTGAATAGACAACTTTAGTATCAATATCGCCACTTTGGCGCTGACAACTTAATTTGAAATCTCAATGCCACATGTCAATCACAAAACATATGTTATGTGCCTTGCAAAATGCATATATTCCTGGTGAAATGACTTATTCTATACCTCAGAACTCATAATTATATAATGAGTTCTGTATTATATACCAGTACAATGTTAATGTTTTCGTCAAAAACGCTAGACCTACAGCTCACTTAATAATGACATCCAGGAAAATTCAAATTCCTCAAATTTGTTTACAGATGGCGCTAAGTTTATATTGGCAAATTCTTTTGGAAGAACTCGTGCAGCGTCAGTGTAATACTTTCTCATTTTCAACACTCTACACAATAAAGGATAAAGATACAGGAGTTCTGGCGAAAATTGCATGAGTTCTTACTCAAGAATTCGTTATATTTTTTATGTCTGCCTGTTTCTGTTTAGAAGTAAATACAGATTTAGACGCATTTGCTTATATATTTTCGATATATGTTATGAGAAATTAATACCAGAATTCATAGAAATTCTAACTATTCGGTGCTAAAAGTTTTCAGATAATTTGATGAGATTCTTGGAAATATCGGTATCGACGTAAAAACTAGTGGAGTTGGACCACAGACATGAAAAAAAGTACGTCGATATAGTGTTTAGTAAGTATTATAGTGTTAAGTTTGATATGAAACAAACCTTCCATAGTCCAGATTAACCTGAGTAATGTCTATTCATTAGGAAGAAAAGACCGCATTTGAAAACACTCTCCTGATGGAACTCATTCCATTATTTAAAATGCTTGGAGTTGCATCCTTTTACTGGTTATGTAACAACCATGGTCACTATAATGAAATATGTTGAATTGAAAAATTCTGAAAAGCAATCAGCAAATAACAAAAATGTAACTTCTACCAAAGGAAACACTGAGCAAGATGAACTTTGTTTTTATCATCGTCAGAATAATCTCGATTTATATTGACGAGTTGATCTTGAGTACATGTATTAAATGTTTTGTACTAACCATATGTTATAGATGAATAGATGATTGATTATTTTCTCCACAAATAATACAACTGTGTTTGATTTATCCATTATGAAACACTATTCAAAACAACCCATAAATTATGAAAGAATGTAGGCTTTCACGGCCGGTGTTGTAATATCGCAAGGTTTTCGGGCTTGAGGGCCGTGTATTGGAATTTTTAATTCCGGAGCTTTCGGCTACATCTGCGGCAGCCATCTTCAGCGGCGTAGTCGTAGGTCAACTCTCCTGTGCGAGTCTACTATGACTGGTGTTACATCTGGAGGTGGCGACTTGTTCTTATGAGGTTGGATCGTGTTCTGTCGGACGTCGGATTCTCTGGATATGTCGGACCGTGGCGTTAATTTATTCAGAACCGGATGCCAAATTTTGTTTAGACTTAATCCTTCTTCCTTCCTATTGAAATTATCTTTGTGTTTATATATTTCAATTGCTTCCCGGTATAAGCGAGTGGAGTAATGTTTGGTCGTTGAGAGAATTGAAGTCTTATCGAACTGGATGTTGTTAATTACTAAACAAACGGAAAACATTTAATAATTGAGAACAATGGTAGATAAACGACAAATACCTAAGAAAACTAAGGTAGAGAATTGAAATGGAAACAACAAATGACTGGTTGAAAAGAACAGTAAAATTATGGTAAACTTCGAGCACATTTAAAATAAATTGGAATGTAAATGCCAAAAGATGACAAAATTCGATTCTAGCACCATCTACTGGAGATCGCATTAAATTACCTGGATTTGATTGATCGTGTTTAGAGTTTTTGACGAAACCGTCACTATCGAACCGGAGATCGCATTTTGGTGCTTTGTGATAGGCAAAAATCGTCAACCGATAGATGGCGTTGCTAAATCCAAGATGGCTTCACTTTACGGTGAACAACAAATTTTGGCCATTTGAAGTAATGGTACTATTAGTTCATGTTTTGCATTCTTGAGGCCTTGTTGAGTGCAAACTACTGTTTAAACGTCTCAAGTTGCTTTGTGTGCTGAGGTAGTTACATGTTTGGCTAGTATTACAGCCTTATTTTACTCGTGAGTGTTATAACTTGAACTACTTCACCAACCTACATTCCAGATCAAAATGTCTTATAGATTTGGAGCTACGTAATATTCTGGATTACGTGGAAAGCAGAACTAGAACGTTGAAAGAGGGTGAAGCTGTGTTCAAAGCATGTGGAGTGGAAGGAAATAACCATAAACATAAGGAGCTTATGTTTGCGAACATTAGCTTTAGTAGAGCATCCACATGAAATCAATATATTGCTGGCTGATGAGGGATAGAAATGCCAATGTTCCTGTAAAGCGGGTTTATCTGGGCTCTGCAAACATATTGCAACCCTTATATTATTTTATTATTAATGGTGGATTCATGCAGCAATCGTAACTCGGAATTCGCAAGTCGTAAGGAAGAAGTTGAGTCGATATTTTTCAATGAAAACGTTCATGCAGGTATATTAAGTCGGAATTCGTAAGATATTGAACAAATTTCCACTCTTACGATTCAACAGCTCTTGAGATTGGTGCATGAATGGTTTATATTTTGTTGCGAGTTCCGATTTCCGAGCTACGATTGTTGCATGAATCCACCATGAGTAGGTAATGTCATTTCGTAAATATATAGAAGTAGTTGATTTTCAAGAAATTTTTGCATGTAATTAGCTTTTTGTGATAAATAAAGGATCAATATATCAGATTTATCAAAACATGTTACCGAATAGTGTTTCAACAAATGTTTTATTTTTACTATTCAAATAAATCATGAGAAAAACCTGATTTTTGTTTTGCTACAAAACTTTTTCTGTACTTTTGCATTGTATAATTCAGTACTGAGTATTTTGAAGAAAACTTACAGAACATAAGGTTTCTTCAAAAGAACAAGCTGAAGAAATAGGTTGGGTACTCCACTTCTAACGTGGAGATCAACAACCTTAACGCTGAACTGATTTCACTCGACTAACTATTCAATTCTTTAACAAGGTTATCATTTCCAGAAGAAAATTGATAATATCAAGTGTTAGAGTAACTGATCTCACACCAAAGGTTCAAATCTCACCAATCATGAATGAATCATGCTTTTAAAAAAAATGTGTCTAACCAAGGAGATACAATTGGCAGTTATGCTACTGACTAATTGGGGGATAGTGTGAGAGGATAAAAAACAGACTAGAAAGCTATGACTTATTTACCTAATTGTTATCATACTTTGCTTCAACTATGTATTAATAAATATTATATTATAGTCTTGAAAATGGCTTCAAAGTGGGAACTGAAACGTCCACTAAACTTTATTTTCAGACGCTCTAGAAAGTGGAGGATACTCACAAACATATTTTTAGTTATTGGTTTACTAATTTTCAATATATTTTTCTTCCCGAGACAAAGCTTTTTGTCGTTAATGGGGAGTTTATGTAGTGAAATACTACTAGTATTATATAATGAGCACAGTGACACCGAGCACATTTTTCTCGATTTTGTAGGAATACTTCAATGAATTCGCTGCATTTTGGATTGTAAACCATAACAACACTTCATAATTATTTCACTCTTCGCACTTCTGTACTCTATTAAGTTATAAATATTTCCAAAATAATAATTTTAAATCCAACACTCATAAGGCTCCATAGAAATAATATTTGTTGTTCACCGTCCGGTTAGTTCAAAAAAAATATATAGATGGCAATCCCTTCGAAGTTTTAGCAAATCCCAAGCTTAATTAACTAAGAAGAAGAAGAATCAAACTTAGAGAAGCTGAAGCTACTGCCATTTTGGATTGTGGTGTGAATTGAAAATTGAATTGGTGATTGTTTAATATATATGCCACTGATGTCTGAAGTTTTGTTTGTGCCAAGGGAATTTCATTTGTAATCTTGTTGCTCGATTGCATTAAACATTTTGTGTGACATTCAGTAGAATTTTCTATCTATATCTATAGTTTTCCCAGTGGTTTCTAAAGATGGGCGAAGATAAAGGTACTGCTATTTTGTTGGACGGATTGTTTATCAAAAGATTCATACATCAAGAAGATCTTACCCTTTTTTTGTGTGGAATAATGGATATTTTCTAATCCAGCAAAGTAATTCTAATCTAAATGAGAATTGAAAATCATATTGAGTTTCCTAATAACTGGGGTTTTAACCCTTCGTTACCCCGGAAAAAAATTTACACATGAATACCTATCTGGGGTGTGACATACCCCATTTTGAAAAATCGACAGATTAATAAAAAAATATTTTTTTCAAATCTCGTTGGGTTCCATATTCCGTCATGTGTTGGATTTCACAGAAGCAATAGCATTAAAAGAAAAAATGAAAAAAAATAGTGAACTTGAAATAATTTGGTAGAATTCAATTATCGTTCAATGAAAAAACATGCACTTCTCATTTGACAAACAAATGGAAGAAAAAAAATACCCAAAAGGACTATATCATTTATTCATCAAATAATAGTATATTCTAACTGGCAGATATGAAATATGACATGTAGAAAACAAATTTACATGATATTCATAAAGCGCAATTTTCGCAATAATTGTGCGCGTGTTCTAAACATAAATAGACATTGTAACGCTCACAAGAATATTTTGTTTTTCTGTCACGAGTTCTGGGGCAGATATGGCATCTCCCAACCCTATTTTCGTTTCTCGCAGGTAGTTGGGGGGTTTCTCCAAGCATATCGATATATAATCCTTTTTCGAATATCTACTGGTATGCGAAGATTATTTTTCCTGATATCTAAAGTGGGTTTGACTAAAGCAAATCCCACATTTACTCATACCCTTGAAATGATTGGTAGCATGGAACATTTCAGATTGTTCACTATCTAACTGAGGTTCAATATTTTCTGTGTCAGAATGATCACTATAGACACTCAAATGGTCCAGTTCATTTTCAGACTCTGGTCCCCCAGCATTTGAACCACTATCTTCTTCACACTCTTTCCAAAGAGCTGCAAGACGCTGTTGTTCCTTCTCGTAGCTCGCCATCGCTCACTATTATTTTGATGCGCTGATAGACTAGATTATATTATTTTTTCACAAAAAAAACAATCAAAAGCTGACAATATCTTTTCACAATTGTTCTAACTCGAATACCACGGTGGGGTATGTCACACCCCGAAACAGTTTCAAGACTTCTAGATGCTCCAAATACAGTATACCGATTGACTAATTGATGAGAATCCAAAGCTAAATGTGTGAAGTGAAGCTATAGGCAACTATAGTAACATACGTGCAATGATATGTATTGGACTTCATAATCAATGAACATATGGGTACCTCAGACCCCACCGGGGTAACGAAGGGTTAAGAAATTTCACCGACAGATTGCACTGAAGCCAATTCAGTTATTCCAAAGGATATTTGAACCTTAATTTTCAAAAAATCGATGTACAACTGGAAAATTTATTTTAAAATAGACACTTGCTGGAACAAGTGAAATGCTTATTTTCATAGAGGTTATCATAAAGATATTTTCTCATGTTGACAAATCAATTATTTATATGGTTGATTCATTACATTGGATTCAGTATTGTCACATTCGGATATGCTGTGAATTGAAGTAGTGAGTACCTTATCATTCAAAATGAGATCTTTTATTTCAGATGGTAAGGAAAGGGAACGAAGCAGAGAAAGAAATGAAAAGGACAGGAGAAAGCGGTCCCGTTCTCGTGAACATAGACGCAGATCCAGATCCAGGAGTAGGGAACCACGCCCAAGAAGAAGGAGTCGTTCAGCTTCACCAAAACATAACAAAAGTGCATACTCTAGACGTCGTAAGCCATCTCTGTACTGGGATGTTCCTCCACCAGGTTTTGAACACATAACTCCTTTGCAATACAAAGCTATGCAGGCAGCTGGTCAAATTCCTGCCAATATTGTAGCTGATACTCCACAAGCGGCGGTGCCTGTAGTAGGATCAACTATTACAAGGCAAGCCCGTCGTTTGTATGTGGGTAACATTCCCTTCGGTGTGACTGAAGAAGAAATGATGGAATATTTCAACCAACAGATGCACTTGAGTGGTTTAGCTCAAGCAGCAGGAAATCCTGTATTGGCTTGTCAGATAAATCTTGATAAAAATTTTGCTTTCTTAGAGTTTAGGTCTATAGATGAAACAACACAGGCCATGGCATTTGATGGGATCAATTTCAAAGGTGAGAGAGAAGAAATGAAAGTATGAGTAACTTTCACATTGATAATAATCATAGTATTATTTTATATTGCAACAAAAAGAAATGATAATAATTTTGTCAAGTTTCTCATATGATGGCATTAAATATATTATTGAGAAACTTATACATATTTATTCAACAGGTCAAAGTTTGAAAATACGTAGGCCTCATGATTATCAACCAATGCCTGGCATGGCAGAAAGTTCTATCAGCGTACCAGCTGGTGTGATCAGTACTGTAGTACCAGATTCCCCTCACAAAATTTTCATTGGAGGTCTTCCAAACTATTTGAATGAAGACCAGGTAAGAAAAGTGGACAGATGGTGTATGAATGCTGATTGTATGAAAGTGTTGTCAAATTTATCAACTTACTACATTATTTCAATTCATAAATTACCACAAACTTGTATTGTTGAAGCTCTTGCAACAATGTCTGAATTAAATAGTTCTGCAATTCATTTGAGTAAGTTCAAAGAAAAATATATTATCATTCCAATTTGGATAGTTTGAAAATATAGTACTGAGTATTTCAAATGAACTTTTATCTAGGAGTTATAAAATGATTGCATGGGTCATTTCACATATAGAAACATTAAAACAAGTTCAGTTGAGTATTGCATATTAAATTTAAAATGTTCAATTTTGATGTTGAATTAACATACAAATTGAGAATAGTTCTTATGAGTATTAAAATAGTAAGTACTGCAAAGATGCTGAGAGATATTTGAATATATCATCAATTAAACAGGCTCTTTAGAACCTTGAGAAATCTACATGACCAGAGTGGGCATGCAATAGAAGGTGTTTTTTCACTTTGGTGCTATGTGATATACTACCTCATTTTAACAATATACTTTTGAAATTTTGAATATTTATTGGAGTTATCATTATAAAGAAAAAAAATATTTTTTTGTTTTATTCTCACTTGAAAAATGTTTGAAGAACCATTTATGTGAGTTTTCAAGAGAACTTTGCTGAAGCAGAAATATTTCCAAGGCCTTGAAATGTCATTCCTTTGGGAAAACATTTTATTGAAACAAATCATGTTTGGTAGAGTTCTGAAAAACCTGGTTCAGAAAGAATTCTAACGAGTCTGTCAGTGGTACTGTTGTAAGCTACTCTCAGTTTTTCGTTGAGAACACAAAAAAAACTTGTTGTTTTATATTTGTCCACTTAAGTATGGAATAATTCGTAACATCAAAGATCTAGGAAAAACCTTTTCTGGGTGAAATCTTACCTGAGTGGTTGAGCTCAAACACAGTGAAATTCCAATGCCTGTATTTCATATTGAATGCATAAAAATTCTGTCAGATTTATCGTAATTTTGTTAGACTCGGGAGTTTAAAAATTGACCTTCAGGCATCATCCTTCATTGATTACGTGATTATATTTTTTCTGCGTGGTAAAAACCTATTGTAATACCAAAATAATTCGATCATTTTGTTAATTGTTTCTAGCGAAAATTTACAGAAGACTTACTTGGTATCTAAATTATGAATTTTTGTTGAAAATTAAATAGATCCTATCAAAGAATAAAATTTAAGATGAAAGTTATGTAAAGTCACTTTGACGCTCGTCACTCTATCCATTCAAATAAAAATATTTTTGATTTGATGAGGTATGTATGCTTATGAGATTTCATTTGAGACCTTGTGGCCTCTTAGTGCAATATTGTATAATTCAGCTAATCACAAATACTCATTGTAAGAGTTATTTTTTAATAAGATATTTTGAACAAGTCAGTTGATAAAGTTGAAGGGATGGATGGTTCAGTATGAAATATTTTTTCCTATTCTTTAGCGTCACTTTACGAAAATGTGGGCATCAACCAGCAGTCAGAGTACATAGAGATTTTCACATGGGTTCATTTTTTTACAGCCTTTACAGGTTTACAGGGTTCAGCGGTAATCAGCAGAAAAACTATTTTTTTAGCTTTTTCAGCCTTTTTTCTAGATTCTTCGGCACTGCCTTATTAATACATTTGATCTGTTCCCGAATATGTAAATGATGCAAATGGAAAGAAAGAAACTTGAAACAATACAATGTTAAAAATTGCGTCATTTTGGGAAATTTTCAAAATATTTCTTTGTATCTGAACGTTACAGTTTTCTGGCGTGGAACGTGTTTTTCAGGTTTGCAGGTTTTTACAGGCAAAAATGAGGAAAGCATTTCAGGTTTTCTCTTTCAGTTTTCTATTTCAGCCTTTTCAGGAAAATCAAAATGGATTTTTCATACTGGATACCATTGAAGTTTTTCAAACGCGAATAGGAAGTTAGTTCCATTGAATAATATGACTATTTCAACAAAAATATAGGAGATAGTTCATATTATATGATGAAACTTACTCACATTTCAGGTTTTTCAGCAAAATTTTCAGATATTGCAATCTTCAAAACACTAAAAATGCATATTGATTAATCACTTTGGAATATGTCGATTGAAAAGAAAAGTTTGTTTTTATGGTAATCAGAGATTCAAAGCCATAACTATGATATGCTACTAAAAAATGATTTTCAATCTTCCAAACAGATATGGAATTGAACTATTTTTTATTTTGTTGACGAAAAAAAGCCCAAAAGCATTCAATACTTTCCTACTGCTTCTTTTAGCTAATGTTTTGAAATGTTCATGCATCAGAAAAAACATATCAACGCTTCTGTTGAAAATTATATTTTACAAATATCACAGTAACATTACTAAGAAGGTTGATACTTGACACAGAAATGTTTCAAGGGATTTGACGAAATATTTATACTGTTTCAGTTGACACATTCCAATGTCAACAAAAAGTCATCATTATTTTTATAAGACCTGTTTTGAAGTTCACTCATATATTCTGCTTTTTTGCCCTGTAGCTAGGGTTAACATCTCGATCCGTATGAGTGTATCTGCAAACATATAAACCTGAACACCCTGTGGAATAACAAGGCAAGTCATTAAGTAAATACCGCAAAAAGAATCATAACTTTTATTTCTTAATTCTGACTGACTTGGAGGCTGTACAAAATTTCGAGAAATAGGTAGACATAAAGTTTTTTCAAATACTGAAAAAATTAAGGGGTTATTTTACAGAAATTTCAATGAAATAATTTATCTCTTTCAATGAAAAATACAAAATTTTGAGTTTGTAAATTTTATGAAAGCTCCAATGAAAATATTAATTACCGAAATAGCTGCATACTTTTAATCGCAACACAGCCACAATGAGTAAGTTAATGAAATCTAATTGCAATATACTCGAAATCAGAACGGTCTTCAATATCCATATGACTTTTGAGAGTTGTATCAGCGATCTTTTTTCAGTTTTGTCAGATATCATCATTAAATAATTGACACTTATTGACTTTTTGATTTCGGGTATATCTTCATTTTTCTATTGGCTTCCAACTCATTTCTGAAATCATATATAGGTGAAGGAACTTCTTATGTCATTTGGACAACTACGGGCATTCAATCTTGTGAAAGACACCGCCTTTGGACTAAGCAAAGGATATGCTTTTGCCGAATATATAGATATTACTATGACTGATCAGGTAAGTTATTGATAATTATAACTTTATTAATCCCAATTCAATACATAATTTCGATTTGGGGATCAGCAAAACCTCAATAACACCCTTGAAAAAAAAAATAGTTCGTAGAAAGTTTGAGTTTTCGGTCTAATGGAGAAGATGCCGTTTTACCTTAATGGATGACACCATCTGAACCGGATTTTAGTATTGGTCTTGAAAGAGACAGACAGTTTGGAAGGTATTGTATTTGCAGGTCCAGCCGAGTGCTACTGAGGAGACCTCTGGTGGGTCGAAACGGCTGGCTGGCATTGCAATTGTAAATGCAGTGTTTTTCGAACATAGAAACTATTATTTTTCCAGTGACTTTGTTAGGAAATATTCACTTTTTTTTGAAGTATTCTCTCCTATCTTTGGAACTACTGTATTTATTGTAAATTGTCAAGTAAATTACTGTTATCAATTATTCTTATCAGTCAGATTTATAGTTTTTTTGTTATTTGAACATTGAAAAAATCATAACCACTTGTTAGCTATGATTGCAAACAGGAACAAAATAATGTATTTTGCTGGTTCCCGGTATACATCTTATGAATGATTTCTCACTCAGACAATTATGAGTAATGCATTATATACCTTGTGATGAGAATTTTCCATTCAGCTTTTTCCACCTTTTAGGCTATTGCAGGTTTGAATGGCATGCAGTTGGGTGACAAGCGTCTGATAGTTCAGAGGGCTAGCGTTGGCGCCAAAAACACCACTGTATTACCAGCTGTCCAAATACAGGTACCAGGTCTCAGCCTTGTTGGAGCTTCAGGACCGCCAACCGAAGTGCTGTGTCTACTCAACATGGTAAGTGTTACGGCGGAATTGATATTTCTGTTAGTGTTTGAATTCGAAAAATTTAAACGGCGGAAATTCCTTTGATGATTGGGAATTTATTAGACTGAATTGACCCAACAAACAACAAATTGTAGGTGACCCCTGATGAACTCAAGGACGAAGAAGAGTATGAAGATATCCTAGAAGATATTAAAGAGGAATGTAACAAGTATGGCGTTGTGCGTAGTATAGAAATTCCTAGGCCGATTGAATCAGTTGAGGTGCCTGGTTGTGGAAAGGTAAAAATATGAGATTTCCAATTAACGTGCTTCTTGTAGTCGAGAATTTCAATATATCATTTCATTTATTTACAGGTCTTTGTGGAATTCAATTCAGTGTTAGATTGTCAGAAAGCTCAGCAAACACTTACAGGTAGAAAGTTCAGCAATCGTGTGGTCGTCACTTCATATTTCGATCCAGATAAATATCACAGGAGAGAATTTTAGAGGGCGGTTGCAGTTTATTATTAATTTGTAGGTCTATGTGAATTTGTCTTTTCAAGAAATCAACTCATTAAAATATTGAGTCGTAATTATTTATTTGTGTTTCTTCAGAATAAAGATCAACAAAAAATTTTTAATTTAGGAGTATTGCAACGAGCAAAGAGAAAAATCTTCAAAGTGAAACCTTAACTTTAACCTTGAATGAAAATAGCACTGAATGTTATCAAGATATACACATACAATCTCCGAAATATCTGATTGATATGATTTCGATTTTTTTTTGTTAGAAAAAATTTACATCATTTTCTAGATACCTTCACTTTCTTGAGTTGCAGCGACAAATTGCATCGTGGAATTTAGGTGTCAAACGCGAACTGAGTCAACACATTCGATAAACTTTTTTCGCAGTTGTACGGTGCAAAATAAGATAAAGGATCTAGACATTTTTCAGCACTAGGTGTCGTAATTCAACGAACCTTTACATAATATATTATTTCCAGTTCAATGCTAGTCATTCATAATTTTTAGATCATGGCTTGATAACCGGGTATCTATCTCCGGCCTTAGGTAGGTAATAAAAGCTCTCATTTTGTGTCGCTCTTATTTTGTATCTGCCTCTGATGAGTGAAGACACCAAACCCTGATAGACTCTGAAACAGGATTTTCCAATGCGTTGTATAATAACCACCTCACCTCGATTAATCATATACAGCTTGTCAATTTCATCTTGGCACAGAAATGATGACGTATCGCGCAGTGCGGAACAAGCAGCCATAAGAAATATACTGTCAGTCCAGTGCGCAACCGGATGTAGAACCAATTACTGTGCCAAGTTGAATTGGATAAGCTGTATATTGGCATTAGTATGGATTTTTGCTCCAATAACTTGAAACTTGAATAAAACTGATCTGTACATTTCCTCGATGAAAATTACAAAAAGTGAACTAGAAACACTATATTAACGAATGGGTCGAATATTCCAGTAGAATAAAAAATTGAGGGAAAAAAAACGATAATAGACGAAACAAATTCGACACCAACAAACTCCATCTGAAAAAAAATTAAGAAAAAGACATCGAACCACTATCATTATAAACGAGAAAATGGAATAAGCACGAAGTCAGTACAATGTAGTACCATCAGCAACTAAGTCGATGACTTCCCATAATTAAAAATCACACACCTTTTAAAGTATCAAGCCTCGACCAAACCTGATGCGAACAACACGAAGTCATTGCGCTATCTACCTATGGTTGACGCATCCCAAAAACAAACCGAATTTGCCCATTCCTCCTGCAAGGACTTCATGTTGTTCGCATCAGCTTTGGTCGAGGCTTGATACTTTGAAAGGTGTTTGATTTTTGATAATGGGAAGTCATCGACTTTATCTTGATGGTAGTACTAACTTGTACTGAGGAGTGGCCAAATACCTAGCCCGAAACCGGCTTACAAGTGTGCCCGTCCCAATAATTGAAAATCAATTCCTTCATTTGTATCGCCAAAGGCAAATGTAGGATTTTCTTCTCTGAAGAAACCTGCACTGCCACCGGTTGGATATAATGCAATGCCCTTCGTGGTATTAGCAAAGGAATTAATTGTTTTCTGACTGGTGCCGGCCAAAACCTACTGTGTAGGTAGTTTGAGACGCCCATCGACTGTGACGAATATTTTTACCTCGTTATTTTTATTATGAAGGATTTTTGCATTAATTGTATATATATATATATATATATATATATATATATATATATATATATATATATATAATCGTTTCAACAGATGTTTCAAGGATCGAAGATAGTTTCAGAAATTCCCAAATCAATAAATGATGTCAATTAAAAACTTCAATATTATTCATTAACGTTCTGAATTCATAGTACCTATATGAAAACCATATATGATGAAAACAAATAAATGAATCGAGAAATAACGTAACAGGATTTGAAAAACCGGAAATGTGATAAATATATGAACATAACCTATAAGCTTTGTCCTAGAAGCTAAAGCTAATTTCGGGCGCACAAAAAATAGAAAATACATTGCGCCTTTTGTTGACAATCTCTCGAACTTCTTTCGATTAAATTCGTTAAAAAAAGAATGCGAGAATTAGGGCTTACGAGTTTTCATGTGAAAGTGAACGCACCTTGTTTGCTCCGAGCTTACACTGGTTATTTCGAACCACAGAAAACGACTGTTCTGTCCAGTTCTGTGGCTCCGACCGTGACAGCTGCATGACATTCCTCTGAATGCTCAGAGGCCGGATTATGAACTTAAGATTTGTATCCTATACTTGATACGAACCAATGTCGGCTTCAAAAATATAGCATATGCTGCGAATTTGTTAGAAAAACACCACCTCAAAAATTTTTGATTCGAAATACTCCTACTTATTGGAACAATTCTTTTACGTTTTGCAAGACATATTCGAATTATTTTTTAGATACGTGCAATTTTTGACAGAACTCGTGTCATTTCTTCCCTGAATATGCAAAGTGTTGAGAAAAGAGAGTGATACACACTGACTCTGCACGAGTTCTAGCAGAAGAATTCGCTAATATAGAATCAGAAACGATGCGGTGTGCAATACAGAATGACAGTTACGATTCTATTGGAAAACATTAGTATCCGAATTTCGTATTTTTCCTTTGTTGCTGAGATTACAATCGAAAATAGACAACGTTGACAGAATTATGGGGAAATAATGCGAAATCCAAATGCATGAGGATCTTCTTATCCTCTTAGATGAGTTAGCTGCGTCTAATAGCTTACATCGCTTGAAGCCATTCAATGATATTTCACCAAGGAAAACTGTCAGATTTTGTGAAGTGGCTTCAGGCGCTCTAAGCTGTTAGACGCGGCCATTGTTTAAAGACAATGACGCGGCTATTGTCTTCCAGATATTAACAAATAAACAAGGCCCTAATATTGACATAAAAAACTGGTCTATTCACACATAGATGGCACCAAATCGCGAAATCTTGAAGTTCCTTGTTTTTACATTTCATTTTCTGTCTTCTGTCAAGATCTGCTCCATAAATATTCTGTTTAAAATAATTCGATGTGTCTGTCCCTAGTGTGACTGTTTTCACACTAATCTCACGTGTTTACCAACATTTCTATCGACTGAGACGTTATGAAATCAACACACACAAGGCAATATCACAGGTGACTCCCACGTTTTCAGCATTTTGTAGGTAAACACTGTAAACAGTGAAGTGAGGCACTAACTTGTTAGTTGTGTTGTTGAAAAAGTGCTGTGAAGTGAGTGAATCACCATGTCCACATCATATACGATGACTTCCGAGAGAGATGCATGGGCTCTTCTTGCTTTGAAGTCAGCTCCTGCTAGCCCTTCAAAGGTGCAGTGGAGCCCTGACGATAATGGTGAACCAATTGCTCGAATAGAAGGTCGCGAAATTGAATATCTGGTTCGCCAGAGTCGGATAATTATAGGTAGAAACAGTTCACGTGGTGATGTAGACGTAAATATGGGACATTCTAGTTTTATTTCGCGGAGGCATTTAGAGGTTTTTTTCGAACATCCCTCGTTTTATATGTTGTGCAATGGAAAAAACGGCGTCTTCGTGGATGGTGTATTTCAGCGCAAAGGAGCCCCTTCAATCCGGTTACCCAAAACGTAAGTTAAGCTAATGTTATGTAAACAAAGTGCTGCTCTCAGAATTATTGAATGTTTATCCTAGGAGGCCTTGAGAGGTTAAAATTTACACATGGTGTGGTATCACGTGTATAACTTTTTTGGGTTGCTTGTGTTTTATATTGAAAATCAATACCCCTTTTTCGAGGTCAACCGGGCCTACATTGCGGTTTCAAATAAACTTAGCAAGTCATTTTGAAAATCCAAGTATTTATTGAACAGGTGACGTCAGACGAGCTTCCTTCTCTAGTTCTCTACTGTAGCCTTTAAATAAGCTTACCATAAGTAAGTATTTTAATGATCATCATGGTAAATATAAAGTGAAAATAGTATTGACGTGACTTTTTGATAGCATGACAACTTCCTTTTTCATAATATAGGTATCCTATCCGAGCGAGCACGTGGTACTTCACTGGCTGGCCCCCCCAAAGTTAATTGCAATTATTTATACTTGGAAGATTTTTTTTCAAAGTTTGAAAGCCTATGAATTATTTCTCGTTTTACCTGGTTATGATCGATTCTCGTTTTCATTTGAGATCTCCCATCTTATTATTTACATTCAAGAAGTGGAGTAAATGAATTTGGCACGAAAAAAAGTTTTTTGTCAGGTTTGGAAGCAAAAAGTGATATGTTTGGGTAGGTCGGAGTAGGTAAAAAAATCAAAAACAAACACCGATGACTAGGTAGTATTTATTTAGGTTCAAGTGTAAATAAGTTGGAATATTGCTGTTTCATGCCGACCACAAAGTATACTCAGTGGATCTGAGAATAGCACATCGTAGATAATAACGCTCCCGAAACGCTCCTCAATTATTCATATTTTTTCATAAAATTCAGACCGAGATTCAAACAAATAAAGCTGGTCCGATCAACTCACCCAAATAGACGGCAAGGAATATTGATTGACTGTTTCACTGTTTTTAAAATTCTTCACAGAACAGTCATATTATTCCTAATAACAATTTTTAGTAGGTACAGTATTTCCCGAGGTGTTTCCTGTGGAGATATACCAGAAGATGACCGGGAAAAGTGCGAAATTTTGGTGCATAAAAAACCAAGGAAAACCAAAGTGCTTTTATTTGTACTTGATAAAAGTACCGAGAAAAGTACACATGTTATTTGGAACCTAAGTACTGTACTACTAAGTACCTAAGTTTATGGGAAGTGATGCACGAAAGGTGTTTTTAAAAACTGGGACGAAGTGAATCAAGTATCACTTTCAAAATGATTTATCTGCCTCTCAAGTATATCCAGAAAATCCAAGAGAAAAATACTTTTAATCTACTCTCCAACAAAATAAATCTAATCTGTTGTGACATAAACAGAGTTTAATTTCCTGTTTCACTGACCACTTTCAACAAACTGAAAACTGAAAGGAAAAAAGATAAGTCTGTTTTCTTCAAAGAAAAAGCTATCCACCTCATCGGTGATGCTTTTGAAAAACTATCCCCTATTGAAAACTCTGGCCAATGCGCCTGGGATCAGTACCTGTGCGGATAAGGGACGGCTAACGTTCTTGACTGTCGTAGCGTTTCGGGGCGACTTACTGATTATTTAGTAAGTGAATTTGCTATTTCAGCTGGCGGGAAACCCGAAATATCTAATATAGTTACCGAGGGGTGAATAACTCTTTCAGTAGGTTTACATCTTCAACTTGTCAGTATTTCATTATTTTAATCAAGTATTTCAGTACCTGTTTCTGTATTTCAGTCCTCGTTTCAGTTCGTGTTTATGTCTATCAGTAGGCCCTTATATATTTCAGTACTTGATATTTCTTCAAAAGAGTTGTTAATCCCTTGGTTACTACTGCGTAAGTGTATACGATACACAGACCTAACTTGCCAGGATTGGTATACGTGTATGGGGTGTACCCTATCATCCTCGACAAGTCATGATAATTTCTGGCGTGACCAAAATCGAACTGTCGTCACACGAGGGCAGGAAATCTTACCATGCAAGCATCTTTGCATATTAAATCTAAATGGCTCACTTCTATATCACATCGCAGCAAAGCCGGCGCATATTTGTTTGATCCTTTCAAAATGGTTCTCCTTTGTGATTTTCTAAGAGGATGCCTATCCAAAATCCTTGCGAAACCCCTGAAATTTCTTAGCTATTAAAAGGGACTTTCTCAGCGTATCGAAGTCGTACAAACATGGTATAAAATTCGACTTTAAATAGTTGGTAAATGTTACGACATTTTCATAAGAAACGACAACTTATATCGAAGCAAGCAGTCCTACTTTCTCTATGAATTCTCACCAGAGAAATCACATCACTTACTCCTTACGACTCTCCTCTGGAGCAGCATGATCAGTCGCGGTCCCGTCGAGCATGAAACAAACGCAGAAAAATAATTCCCCAATACCATAGAGAATTTTTCAAAAGAAAAATCTTGATTATGAACCGGACACCAACTACCTGCGCCAACTCGCTTTCATTCTTGCTATTGACGCAGTGAGGTGTCGTATGTTATTATAATTTGTTTATAATTCTTACCTTCCGGTCGGATTTGGATACCATTTGTTGTTAATTTACACATTGTTTAAAATTGTGAAAATATATCTTAATTAGAAATAACATCCTGAAGATTAATTGTGGTAAGTTCGTTCAACTATTCAACTCAACCTGATCACTCGCCTAATACTAGTACTCAGTTACTAACAGCCACGTAGGAAAGCTGTTTATCAGTGTGTATGTTTATAGGATAGGTTTGTTTTGATTTCGACTAAGAATGATTCTAGAGGTCCCAATGGTCTAGTCTCGGAGTCACCAATGCATAAATGTGCGACTACTTTGAACTGGTTCGGAATCGGTAATGACGTGAAGCAAAACGGAATAAGCGCTTTGTCGAAATTATACATTTTTCAATATGCCACACGTATAATTATAACTGACGCTGTGAATATGTTATTGATGAAATAGATGAAATAGGAGCAAAAGTACAAGATGTTATTCAAGAACGTGGCCTAACACAAAGGGATGATTCTTCGAGTAATTCCATGACAAATACTTCATATATACAGAGGTCCGGTAATGTTCCGTTTTCAAGATACGGGGTGTCAATAAAAAAAAGTTTTTTCCTGAATATCTCAATAATCCTTCTCCGATATTTTTCTGGAATTTGGCATTGGTATTAAAGATAATGAGGGGCTGATTTGGCCATAACTAGATTAGAATAATTATGTCCAGTGGCTTCCCGGAAGGTACCTCAACCAATATTTTTTACCAAAAAATGTGCCTAGTGATTTTTTACAATTTTTGTTTTTTTTGAATTGAGCTACTGAAACATCAACTTTCTTATTTTTTTTCTTGTATCTTGCTTTGTTTAAAAAAAAAATAAAAATCACTATTAATCATGTCCTTGGTACAAAATTAAACTAGCAAATCATCAACAACCGAGGTCTACTTGCATGGATATGCAATAACGAGCTTATTATTCATGATTGAACAAATACTTAACATAACAAAAAAGTCATCTTTCGAATTTTTACATCGTTTTCGGGAAATACAAAATATTTTGTTTGTAGAGCAAGATAAAATAAAAAAGATAGAAATAAAATAGTTGTAGTTTCAGTAGCTGAATGCGATAAAAATACAAAAATTGCAAATAATCAGTGGCGCCCATTTTTTTTTGGTCAAAAATTTTGGTTGGGGTACCTTCCGGGACGACCCTAATGATTGTAATGTATCCAAATCAGCCCCTCATTTCCTTTAATACCAACGCCAAATATTAAGAAAATCAGCTGAGGGATTATTGAGATATTCAGGAAAAGCAACTTTTTCACAACAACACCCTGTATCTTGAAAATGGAGCATTAGAATTACTCAAATAATCACCTCTTTGAGTTTGGCCACGTACTCAAATAACACCCTGTATATATCATACTGAGGCGGAGTTAACATTTCTCTTGTGAGAAAAAATATAACGCGGGACTCTTCAGACACTGATGAAAATAAACTTCTCCCTGAATGACCGAGAAACTGAATAGCTATATCTCTTCTGATTTCTTAGTGCTGACACAATGTGGATAGTGTGTAATAACTGAGAAATCATGTAAGAGGTTAGCACATTTTGTATAACTGCATTGGTGAGTACTTCATAATTTACGATTAGCAGAATGATTTTTCTAGTAAATAGGAAAACGGTAAAGTGCCAAGAGGCCAGCAAAATGTTTTTCAAACCTCGACTCCCTTTGAGTGAATTATTGATAACTTTCCAAACTGGAAGTGAACTAGAAACAAGCACATTTTAGAATGATTCTGAATGAACAATTTTCCCACACATATTTAACCCATTCCCAAAATCATCAACACTGGTTGAACCAGTGCAGAAATAGTGTTTGTCCATGTATAGAAATAACTTCCATTCATTAAAACGGAGATTGGAATCCACGTAGGACCCTTAATCCCTGTTGGGATTATCAGTTTCTTGACTTGTTTCTTGAACAATGATGGTCATTTCAAGGTATAAAACGACACAACAAAAGTACGTAACTTGGAGGTAGTTATGCTTCGAATAGAGCAACAAGCACGTACAAGATTCACAAGAATTTATTTTTCACATTGTGAAAAATATACAGAAAAATACTAAAAATTTCATAAACCGTTACATTTTTTGATTCGGTTTTCGAGTGGTTTTATTGAAAATGAAAGTGTTTTTTGTTTTCATCGAATTCAATCATTTGTTGAAACCAACAAATGAACAAATCCTATATTTCATATTTATTTTTCATCGTGTATTAGCGCCATTATATTGTGTCAAAGGCGTACCCAGAAACTGGTTCAGGAGGTGGCAGGCAAACACAGAACACTTTTTTACGAATTACACATGCGAATCCTTGAAATATTGAATAAAGTGGTCGCTTTTACTGCCTAGAAAAAAAAGTGTTTTGTTTTGGTAGGAGTGATAATGATTCAAATTTGAGAGGAAAAGAACGCCAGTCCAGGCGTCAACTCTAATGTTTGAAGTCAATCACGTAAGACGGAAATCGAAGATTATTTTTAAATTTATTGCCTGTAACATTAGCTGCATAAAAATTAAATATCAACTCTAGTATTCAGGTATTGAAAAGTAAATCGCTTAATTTCAAAAAGTTCATCAGGAGAATGAAATTAGAAAATGTACCAACACAATTAGTAGTTGAGTACTTGAAACTAACCGTTGCTGTCATATTTCTGAAAAAATGGTTACATTTGGAGCACTATTTTGAAAAAAAAATGGATGATCTAACGTAAGTAACCACTGGTTTATTATAATATTTCCAAGAGTAAACGCTTCAAAAACTTCCTGTGTGTACCGGTTAGTGATTGGTTACTTCTGACCATACCAGAGCATTAGGATATATTTAACTAAAGGTAGCAGGTGCAAATTCTACGGGTTTCGTTTTTATTTTCTTTTAAATATCAATTTCTGATAATTGGTGGAATTTGAAGGTTTGGTGTGAAAGTGAAAACTTCTCATAAAGATCAATTACCTACCATGACACCAAACTTGTTTCGCTTACAAAATTAGCATTATTAGGAGAAGATTGATATTGACTGATTGATACTACAATATTAATTTTTTTCTGGCAAAACGCACATCGAGTGCAAGTGGTTTTGGTTTGGTGTTACGGTAATTGATCTCAATGAAAAGTTGAAAAACATCTAAGCTGTTTGGATTCGAGTGAAATTGGGAATAAATACCATTTTCATCACGTTTTTTCGCATTTTGCTTCAAGAAAGACATTTTGATGAAAATTCACACTGCATATCCAACACCCAGTATAGTTAAGGAAAAAATAAAGTGTTTCATTCTCTCGAATGATTGAAATAGTTACCGCTAGTTTGAAAATAACCCACAGAGCTCGCTAGTGAATAGATTGTTTTTCAATATTTTCTTGTTTTTCAGTTTCCAGGAAATGTTTGACGCCACCCTAGTGAATTGTTATACCCGTTGAATGTTACCACACTGAATTTATCTTCGCGATCGGCCAGTTCTTACGATCTGGAAATTATCTTACTTCAGCATTTCCTCTCTTGGATTTTATTGCCTACATTATTTTCGAAAGGCCTTGGAATTGCATCTGATATCTATTCCTACTATACTGGCTTCGATCCAGAAATATTCGATCACCCGGCAATTGGTACGGAACAATTTGCCGAATGTCGGTTGCATGTTTCTACCCTTCTAGAGAGAGAGAAATCCTCAGAAATTCGCTTATGTAAACTGAGAGCAGCGGGGATCTATAATTACCGATACCTACTTTATATTTAGCATTGCAGGACTTTTGGGCGGTTTTGTTAGGGAATCCTTAGCACGTTAACGTACTACGAGTTTTATGATTGCACCTAATAAACTCAAATGAACCTGTGAATAATCGTAGTAGCAGTAAGTTTGGCAGGTGTTTGATGAGATAGGGCAATGTTATGCGAATATTGATTGGCGTTTCCAATGGCTTTGTTTGAAAATAGGCCACTTTTTATCCTTAGTGATGTAAGACGCCTGCCCTGTGTTTTAAGTATTTACTTTGATCTTTTTGATTTTGATTAAACTCGGTGGCGCTTGTTTACGATCGATAATGATTTGCAAGCGCGGATTGAGGTCCATTTCTCGGGGAGCTAAAAAGTTACCAGGAGAGGTGAAAAGTTGATTTTTTTTTCAAATCCGAAAAGTGGAAAATCGGAGGGGTGATTACCCCCACTACCTTTCCCTCTACAAAAATTCACGGGGGAAAATTCTTATATTAAATATATATGTATATATATATATATATGGAGAAGAATCGTCCAATCAATTTCGATATTTGATATAAAAGTGCACAAATAATGTTATTCAAAATTATTTTTGTAAAATGTTTCAGTTTTGGTATACGGCCCTGACTGCTTGAAAACGTCCAAAACAAGTCTGCCGGTTCGAGTTACTATCTATTTTTACCTCTCGTTTACCACTCATAACACTGTTTCAAATGATGGCTGCATATCTTACGTAACTCATGCCTCCCCTATTACCATTGATTCGCGATAACGATGCGTTTATAAAATTTCTGGTTTCGTTCGTAAAATGGTGGCTCGCCAAAAAAAGTAATTCATATACCAAGAGTAATAAGTATATGTATATGCCGAGGGGTTGACCACATGGGAATTCCGGTGTACAATTGATAGGAATTCCGGGGAATTCCGGAGAATTCCGAGGAATTCCGGGGTATTCCGGGAAATTCCGAGGGAATTCCTGGGGAATTCCGAAAAATTTATAAAGAAACTATAGGGATTATTAGTAGGTAACTTCAATTTATTCGCGCGATAGTAAAAAAGCATACAGTAAAATTTCAATATTTATATAAAATCATAATTCAAAAACAAAACACCGTTGTGAAGTAATCCACTTCCACTGGACGAAGAAAGTTAGGAGCTTTGTTTTGAAAGAGTCTGTGGCGAATTTCCAATTTAAAATACATTTTGTTAGCAAAAAATAAGCCTGATGACAACAATCTTCACGATCTGATAGACATAATCTGGATGTGTCCCTGGAGGGGTGTGTTGGGGAAGTTTTTGCAAATGAGTCAATAACTTCTTTCAGTGAAATAGTTCCCCATTCTGATTCGAATATATAAATAAGGCATGTGAAACAACCCAAAAAACTTTGTTATATAGTTTGTGCGGCCTCGAGAGGGGTGTGGTTGGGGGTAGTTTTTTCAAATAATCCGATAACTTCTTTCAATGGAATAGAACCTCATTCTGATTCGAATATATATGAATTGGGCAAGTGAAACAGCCCAAAAAAACTTTGTGTCGTGGTTTGTGTGTTTGTTTTTGGGGTCAACCTCTGCGACTGCCATTATTTTCCTCAATATTTCAAAAATGACGTGTCTTGAAATTTCACTGTACAAGAAGAAGGGACACCTTCGATTGTGGAAGAGAGACTAGATCATAATTGGCAGACAAAACACAGGTTGTCATATCGTTGCCAGCGGTTACCGAAATTGAAATAAGACGGTTATAGCTCGCGTTATACGATCTGAGTTATATAGTCAATGACTGCAGTCTTTGTATGATATCTGAAGTTTCTTTGCAGCTCCATCATGTTATTTGGACGGTTTCATATAAATTATCGGTTTGTAATAAAAAGATGATCGGATATATTGTGGTTCAATGTCAACTGTTCTCATTTGAGTTTATACAGGGTGAACACACCGGTGAATAATATTTTTTTATTTTCCTAGTAGGTAATGTTGAAGGATTATCAATAATTTTTGATATTATGGAATATACGTTTTTAGGAAACAGTTCATTTTCGCTATATAAGCGATGACAAAAACGTATAAAAAGGATTTTCTCCACAGATTGAGTATCCCGTAATCATTTAGCGGTTGAAAATAATAGAACTTACTCAATAGACCATAAAATACCATATTTTTTTCAATGACAAATTGTATTTTTTCGATACTTATTTATTCTAACGGATTCAGAACTTGATTCTATAAGGAAAATCTCAGGAAAAATGATGCTAATAAAACAAACCTGAGTGGAATCAGACGATTTGTTACCTTTAATTTTCGAATGTGACTTGCATTATATAGATGGTTTATTTTGTTTCCGATATAATAAATACCAGCCTCAATGAAAATGTGAAAAGTTTTAATATGTAAAATCCGTTATTATTCAGATTGTGTCATAATCATGACATAGTCTACTTAAAAGTCTAAAGTTTATGTTCCACACAGAAATCTCAAAAAAAACTTTTGTGCGAAATTTCCGAAATATATCTTTCATATTTCGTCGGGTTTCCTCGGAATTCCCCCGGAATTCCCCCGGAATTCCCCGGAATTCCCAGTATTTCCGTCATTTAGTGTCAACATTTTATCGATATTTCTTCAAATTGACATTTTTTTTGTAGGAATTCCTAGGAATTCCGAGGAATTCCGGGGTATTCCGAGGAATTCCGGGGTATTCCGAGGAATTCCGGGGAATTCCGAGGGAATTCTGGGGAATTCCGGGGAATTCCGAGGGAATTCCGGTTTACGGGAATTCCAGTGTACACATTTTTCCTCAGTGGTCAACCCCTCGGTATATGCCCTCCGACGACTTACAAACCCTTAGGCCAGAGCCTACGGCTCATGCTGCAATCTTCATACTCATGAGAAATGATTATCATTCCTTCCTAATTAAACAATATACTGTTGATGGCGAATTAATGTTACAGGTGTTGAGGTATACAGAGGTGAAAATTGAACAAAAACAACCGTTACCTTTTCATCAGTCATTTTCTAATAGTACGGGAGGTAGCCTAGCCTTGTAGCAAGTCATTTCATACCGGCTGAAAATCATACCTATAATAGTTTTCCCCTAGTATATTAGTGATCTAAGCTACTCCAGAAGCGCTGAAACTGAAGGTGACAGCAAGTAAAAGTTGTGAAAAAACTTTCAAACAGTGCCAACATTTAAGGGCCGATCTTTGAGATCATTTCAAGATAAAAAATAATAGCTGTTTTGAAGAAACTGGATTGTACGTCAGCAAAATAGTTGAAATATAAAATTATTTCATACCGTGTGAAATTTATACAGGTGAATTTTTATGCTTTCAAGATGATAAAGAAAATCGTCAGTTGTGTTTTTAACGGAGGTAAGACCGTCAGTCAGCGTCATAAACTGACGACCTTCACACCCACATTGGTTTTCGACGTTTCGCCAACAACTCAGTTGGTGTTTTCAAGAATGTTACTGCTCCTACTAGGTGCTAGCAACTGTGTAGGACCACACTCGAAGCTAAATTTTTCCCGATGTCACCATCAGTTCCAGCGCGGGTGCCACAGCTGACACTCACTTTTGTGATTGATGAATATTATTCAAATAGATAATTTCAGTCGGTATGAAATATGAAAAAAAGAAACGCTACCTGCCGTAAGTGAGAACAGAGCATCTATCGCACTTTCGCTCATAAGCCATGTGTTTTGTTCAAAATGCCTCCAAATTGCAGTGAATACTCCAAACGTTGGCTGTCTGCAGCAATCCTCGTGACACAACTGACTTGTGAATTTTATGTCAAACGCATTCGTAAAATTCCCTCAGCTCCAGATTCTCGGTCAATACTGGACATACAATAGGTGTCGAGAGATACATTAGGGATGAATACAGCCGCAAATAGCGGTCTCATTTCTCTTTGATGAATTCGAATTGCCTTCATGTAAAGTTTCCTTGAACTTTGGCGACTGAAAAGATCGATTAAAAACGTGTCACGCGTGGAATAAAAGAGTAGACGGAAACGTCCAGAATGTGTACATGCGACCCCTTACGACCGTAGCGTAACGAAGGATGGTTGGGTTTGTATTAAGGACACGTTATCATTAAAAATCTTGAGGATTTGAGATTGTGGGAGGTCCTGATCGCAACATTTTAGAGCTAGTTGGTTACTAGTTGAGGAAGTGGATGACGTTGATTTATCGTGAGTGGCTATACCGAGGGCTATACAAACTCGAAACAGCTCTCAGTTGAGAAATTTTCCAACAGAAAAACTTTTTTATGAACTAACTTTCCTCTTTCTTCATAAGGAGGCAAGTGACAGGTGGCGTTTTCTCACGGAAAGCATCATGTGTGTTATTAGGTATTGATATTTCTGTTTGTTACCTAAAGGATGGGTAAGCTGCCAGCATTGTCTTCCCAACTGGAAATCACATATCACTTCCCCGTTTCACTCGCCGTCTGTTTGATAAGAGTCGCTTTACACCTCACAACTTTCATTGCGGTAGCTGCAGCAATTTCTATCACCGGCAATCATAATTGCAGTGTTGTTTCGAATCTGACAAATGGATTCCTGGTGTCGAATACTTTCTGTCACAAATCAAATCAGGCTTTCCAAAAAACCACAAGTGTAAAATGAAAATAACTCTTGAAGTTAAAAATCTATGAAATGAAATTAGTGATTTTAACGGCATACTTGAGTGCAATAAAAATTCTGCAATTCCTTCAACAAATTGGAAACTGAAGAAAAAGACTGATTTCGAAACTCCACCCCCATACATAACTATATCGACAAAATATGTTCAGATCTGATTTATCTATGAAGCTATATTTATAGCTATGATGAAAAAACGAATATATTCCAAATTGAATTAATAATGTGTGTGTTCATATCTGATTAAATTATAAAGATGTATTTATAGATAACAAAAAGAACATATTTCAAATTGAATGTATGATCTGTGTTATGAGTGACGAAACGTAAATCTGAGAACCTAATATCAACAGGAAGAAAAATGTAAATTGTTGGCGCAAGAGTTCGTGTGTCCTGCTTATGGCTGATAATTCCTGGGTACAACAATCTAACAGACAGAGATTCTTCCCTTGACAATTTCTGTCTATCGTATTGGGGAACGACCTTACCACGACAAGTCAGGCTGGATTCAGACAGATCCGAAATCCGATCGTACGACGATCCGATAGCTTTCTGATTGGTCTAAATTTGAATTTAGACCAATCAGAAAGCTATTGTATCGTCGTACGATCGCATTTCGGATCTGTCTGAATCCAGCCTCAGTCGTGAATAAAAAATGATATATATTTCACGGCTGAAAGGATGAAATAGCACTTATGAAATTTTCAGAAAAATTAAAAGCAATTATGAAGAAGCGAATGAACCAGCCAATGAAACAGACAATCGCTTTTTCAATTTGTTGAACCTTACCCATAGGTGGATTTATGGAGGTAATTACCCCTCTTCCCTCTGAGGTTTTTCGGTTAGAAAAAAAAACATTAAAACAGTGAATACGTTTGCAAAGTTTCTACTGTTACTCAGAACTTGATCAATACTGCTAATCTCGCTTTTTTCTAGTACATGTTTCGGAGAATGAAATTATTCAATTTGAATTGAGTAATAGGGGAATCAGAACGAATATTTCGTTTCGATTCATGTTCAATGATAGTATTTGGAACTAACCCAGACTGATAGTATTTGAAAATCTCGCGCGTTAGCATAACCCGGTCTCGCCATCTCTCAGACATAATACTGAACTACTCCATTCGTTGACGTCACTTTGTTGGATCCGATCAATACCGAATGAACCGTGTTGACGAATTAAGTTCTTATATGAATAATAATAAAAGTTTTCTATTGTTGCTCCTATCATTGCTTCACATTCTTTGCATTCGGAAATAACATAGGAGTGTTGTATGAAGGAAGTATGATTTTTGCAGTTCTCTGAAACAAAATCATGAATTACAAACTTTCCACAGGAACTGTGCAGACGATAGCCTTCGGTAAAAAACAGCAATTGAAATAAATACAATAACAATGTGTATTATCTATTCGTAATATTTTCGCATTTGTTTATGTTTATGCCGTAACTTGGGAACTGATTTTGTCTATAATCCAGCTAGACAGGCTAAATCTATTTAAATCTATCTACCTACTTTTGAACAGTGGTAAATTAAAAGTAAATTGATTTTTTGAAACACATCATATTCATGAAAAAATATCAGCACGATTTTTTAATTGAATTTGATGCACGATCAAAAATATTGTCGAAAAAGTTCCACTTTACAAGGTATTAGAGTTACAACGAACGTGCCCTTTTTTTTTTGAATTCTATTTGAGGCATGTATCACTCACAGTTATTGAATTCATGCAGGTTGTTAAAAATCACCGAAAGCAAATCAATGCGTCTAATGCCAGCAAATCATCAATTACACTTGAAAATAATTTAATTGAATTTTCAGATTATATCTGAGGTTCTCTACTTGATAGTTTCCAAGGCGATTCTGAAAATCTTGTTACGATTTCTTCCTGGGTTCGATGATTGATGATTAAAACACCAAACAACACTAAACTTCTTTTATTACAACTTTCTATCACAACACAATACAATCACTTGAACTGCTCCGCTAACTATCCAACGCTCTGTACTAAACACTCTGATAAACTCTCTCTAATACAAACTCTTTGTTATACAAATTCTGCTTCGCGAATAAACTCTGCTCCACTTAGCTCTCAATAACTCTCGCCACCTAGCTCTGAATAAAACTTCCGAATAACTAATTCTGCCCGCGACGAAGTCTCTCCCGTATATATACCTGCGTACGCCTATGAATAATCTTCGCGAATTCTCCACACGCGATTTACGGGTTCCTGGAAAATGACGTTCGCTACGACGCGATCCCTCATCTGCGTTTACGATCTCGTCAGGGCCGGCGCTAGGACACTCGTAACAAACTCACAGATTATTTCAGGTGTATTGAACGGTCTAAGAAATAATAATAATAAACTTTAAACTCAAGATATTCCTGAAAATGAATTTAATAAGTGAGGTCCGAAAATATTTATGGCTATTCTGTTGTTTCCGCAAATCGAAGAACTTCGAAAAAGAAATTCAAGGTTTTGGACAACTGAAACATGAGGAAACTTAATAATATCCTATTCGGTAATTGTTATGTGATTATATATGAAACAACCTTATTACAAAATTGCGAAAATTATAAGTACAAAAACATTGATGAATTTGAATTGATGAAATATAATAGAGAAGCTGTTCATCAATAAATCAAGGCTACCATCTTCAGGAGAAAGAAAATTATAGTATCAATTTTATTCTTCTGAAGATGCCAACCTCGTTGGCGAAACGCGCGTGCAAATAATATCAGTTTGGAGTTAGGGTAAACGATCTCTACAAAAATTTTCAACTTTCACACCGAATGTTACAATCTCATCTTTTATTCACAAATCTCAGTTGCATCAACGAGGATTGCCGCAAAGAGGCAATGTTTGGATTACTCATTGATATAGTGGCGTAATTTTCAACAAAAAAATGGACTTGCCCTGATGGGCGACAGATGCCGTACTTAGAAAATGGCTGATGAAAAAGTAACTTTTTATTTTCGACAACTGAGTGAGGCTGTAGTTAGGAAGAGGATTGGGGTTTTGAGAGATAAGATGGGTACCTATATATATGTCTTTTGTACGTCGTACTGATAATATTGTGTCAGGGTTAGCTTGTTTTGTCTATTTAGTGTAACTACGTTGGAGTATCCACGTTGGTCAGTATCCAACCTAGAAGTTTGTTAGAAACAAGCACATTTTTGAATGATTGTGAATGAAATATGTGTGAATATTTTATGCTGGTTCAAGTCCAAAGGGAAAACAATACTTTTCAGTTATCGTTATAAACGGGTTATATCGATTATCTCTTTGCCATACTCGAAATAACAAGTGCGTTTCTTGGTTTGGTCTTAGGTTGGTATTAGTAACATAGAGCCCAGAAGGTATCTACTGAAATAGTGAATGAGCCACCAAAAGCACTGAATGAAATGATATTCTATCTGTATCTATAATTGAGAGGAAGAAAAGCATTTTTGGTTCCACCGTACTGTACTCCCTCCTGCCTATCTTATTACTGTAATCACAAAATCTTCAAGTAGGCCACACCACTTTTTGACTGCGTTTCATCGAGAAAAACAATTTCGAGCATTGAGAGGTCAGTCGACAGCCCTCCGTTCAGACGGCTGACGGTTTCCTTCATCGACAATCCTCTGCTCGGTGGGTGGCCAAATCAAAATCACATATTATCATGAATCAGATTTTTTCTATTTTTTTTTATTATATTCGCCTATTTCAGAATCAGCTGTTTTTCTAATCCGTACTGTATAATTACAATATTTCTGTTAAACAAAACTTGCCGTTAAATTTACCATCGATAAATGAGTTGTAAATACAGTACAAGTACGTCGCACATATATTTTTAGATGAATAAATGACATGGTGCAAACAACAGGTTTAAAATAACTATAACAATAATCAGAAACATGCTTTTGAAATCAATGTTTTCATTGCGGTCGCATTTTTTTGTGTTTGGAATATTGGGATACCTTGCTGGAAAGGTCTCTTTCAATGATATACTCAACACTGGTTTACTTTTGATAATCGATTCAAACGTATTTGAGTTTTCAACAGTATAATTCTGTGTTCAATAATTTTCAAACGGACTATAAATTCAATAATTTCAAACGGAATGTAATTTGAGAATAACTCCAATTGATTTCAATAAATATTAAAATAGTACATACTTATACAGTTTTCTGTTAATTTCATCTAAAAAAATACAGCATGTTTCGTATATATATAATCGCAAAAAGTCATTCCCTTTGACTCTTTTTGAAGAGAGAAAAGATTTCAAGGTCTCACAAAGTTGACGTGGAAAAGAATCATTTTTAATATTTTTTGTTAAAAAAAATTATGTCACTCATCGCCAATTGTGTTTTTTTTTTTCAAATAGAAGAGGGGGTCTATGCTATCTTATCCAAAGGTCTTTCAATGACTGGTTTTGCTTAGAGAATCGAATCGGCCGTTCCCGAAATTTCATCAGTTTAATTTTGTTCGAAGATTCTTTGAACTCTTTGGAGAAGAATCCTTGGGAAAGAGGTATCATTGGTCATCATTGATATTTGGCTACTGGTATAAACATTTTTGAGTTATTCAATATTTGGCGAATGCGCAGGGTAAGATGATGCCTTTGTAGACGTCCTCTACAAAGGTATTCTTTAGCACTGGGTCAGAAAACTATGTATACACAATAGGTTGATATGCTAATACACGTCAGAAAACAACACTTTTCCTGACTAATACCTTTTTTTCCATTCAAATTTCCTCGGGATGTTGAAAACGTCTTTTTTGTCATCATGGTGTTGGCAATCGTCAAAGTGAACAAAAGTTACATTGTTGAAATGATTTTCCATTAAAAAAATCGAATCTATCACGTATGATTTGAAAATGAAATTAGAATGGGTATTGCATGTAATTCAACAAGTTCCAAATTTATAAAAATAATAACTGTTTAGTACCTAATATTATTCTGTACGTTACTGAAAGCTTACCTATTTCTGCGTCTCTATGGCACTTTCTGAATATTGAATCGCAGGCTTTTTTCCTACAATTTCCACTCTTCATAATTGATAGCTGATGAGTTCTGTAAAAAATTGAGTTCTATAAAAAATACAAAATTGGTAAGAGCCACTACAACAAAGGAGATACGAAGTTCACTCAACAATTCATGTCAACCGGACGAATAGATCAACAGAGCCTTGCCAATTTTTGGTCACGTCGGTATAATATCGCCGGGTCAGACCTACACTTTCATTTTTTGCGACGTTTCTGGGTTTAGGAGAAATTAAATATATTTTTGTGGAAGGCACATAGTGAGTAATGCAAAGTGAAATAGCTGACTGAAGTATTGTATTGTGAATAACTTCTGTAGTAGTTGATTGTGCATCATTAATTCCAAGAAACCCACAATCGCTTTAGAACGAATGCTATGAACTTATCAGGATTCAGGGAAACGAATCCTGCTTTTCCGATCTCATGTTTGAAATGAACTTACTCGAACATGTGTTCTTGGAATTTGGGTAATACTATTTAGTCACTTGGAGATTGCATATACCAATTTTATTGGGTATTTCAGACTCAGCATGTCACGTCAGTTTCTAGTGTGCCTTAAATAAACACTTCAGGATTTGGACTAATCTCTGATAATCTCATCTTGAGTGTTAATATTTGATTTCGAGTGTAAAATAAACGTACTCTCGAGCTTCTACATTCTCCTGGCTTGGTAGTTCTATTTTGTCCATTCATTCCATTGTTAATTCATTAGGGCGAATAGGGTTTTTACTGTACTATTAATTACTTGTTGAAAGATAGGACCTCGTTAATACTTAGCCCACACTTTTGAACTTTCGAGGGTTGACGTTCGTAGGAGAACGTGCGCTGGGTAATGGAAAAATCCATTTTAAACTCATAGAGGCAGATCGAGTAACTCTCAACAGAGAATAATTCCATTTATGCATAGTTTGTCCAAAAAATGTTTATCTTCAAGTTAATTCAAAACAGGTTAACAATGCAATGAAAATTGTGCGTGTTGAGGCAAAATTATACCGACGAGGGCGCTAATATAAACATTAAACACGTGGTAAATAATACTGAGAAATGATAGGCCCGAAACTAGGATATATGTTTCAATGCTCGAATATGTCTCTAATATTCTCTAATATGTCTCTATATGAGGGTATATTAGAATAATCAACTTCCCGGATAGTGTATCAAGTTGCTTTCACCACCCAACTTTCTGATGAATTTTGCAGAAAAAATTGCGAGTTACAGAAAATGTTTTAGAGATTTTTCATTTTGATGACTTCCATATTATGCATGTGGAATTAGGACAGCAAATCTGACGCTATGCATATATATATATATATATATATATATATATATATATATATATATATATATATATATATATATATGCATAGCGTCAGATCAAATGCTTTTTGATTTCTACTCGGATTTCTATAAATGATTTTTATCAAACACTCAGATACCTGATTATATTTTTTTTAGTTTTGATACAATGTTTCTAGCCCGTTTGTTTTGATCTTATCCTTACTGCTATTTATGATATGAGAGATTTCTTCGAAATGTTCCTAGTGATTCTTATCTTTATATGAGCAATTGCTGTGTTTACGAGTGCTTTCTTGCATTTTATATGGTTTCCGATTAAACCCGTCTACATGCTTTTGTTATCAATTGGTATCAACTTTGTTTATCTAATCGATTGCCTCTCCACGGATTATTTCTGTACTTGAATACGAGTTTGGATATTAATTTGAACCTGTTAATTCAAGAATCAAAACACAACACATCGAAATCGATTGAAATGTAACGTCGCCGTCTAGGAAATATTTTAAAGACTGCCACTAGATTTGAACGTTTGAAAGGATTCTCGTGATAGGACCTACTTCCCAATAATATTTTCATGTCCCATTTCAGGGTCCTCTCTCGAAAGCTTTATTAAACCTACTGTTGAAATGGTGTCATCAGCATGAAAATTAATAATCAGGGTACTTATAAATGAAAAAGTACAATGAAGCTGTGTAAAAACGTTGGTGTACTAACTGCGAGATCAACTGATTCGATTTTGTTTGGAATTTTTGGGCGAAAAAGAATCGACTGTTGAGCAAGCTCACAATCAGACAGCGTCGAATTGGAACACTCTTGAATCAATTTGTTGTCAATGCCACTTTCCGCTTCCGCGTAACTTTGACATGCGGATGTCCGTTATCCATTCCTACTAGCATTGAGTATTGGAATTTCAAGATAAGCGATACGCCCTCTGATGAAAAGTTTCAAACAAATGTCAAAGTGGCGCTCATTACACCCTGTTTCTGTTTCGACGATTCAATTTGTCGCTGCAATTTCTCGATGCAACTTGTTTCTGCGAGAAATGTCATCTATCTGTTAGTTTGCATTGCCAATATTAAAAGATAGCACTGAATGTTACCAAGATGAACGCCTACATTATCACAACTGATATATGATTTCATTTATTTCTGAAAATTGATATTGTGATAAAATCACCTTATTACTCAACTTTATTACTTACGTTTCGAAACATAATTGAAATGTTCAAAATCAACATTCTTCACAATGATGCCACTACATATTTCTGGTTTGCGGCAACGAATTCAGTCGCTGCAACTTATCGTACAAAAAAAGATTCAGGCAACTCGAAAACTTGCATGAACACATGCAATTTTCTGGAGTTGCAGCGACAAATTGCATCGTCGAAACAGGCTATAAGATGAAGCCTTGGTCAAAATGTCGCTCCGATATTATTTTGAAATTTTGGAATATGATTAAAATCATTACTAACGTTTATCAAGCACAATTTTTGGTTAACGTTCACATGAAAAGTGACAGAACACTAAAAACTGTAATAGTCGCTTGTACAATTTTACGGTTTGGGATTCTCAAACGTAAAAGTTCTAACCTTACATAGCAATAGTTGTCAAAGTGGTGATTATTAGTTGAAATTAAAATGATTTCCCGATCCATGTGGTAGAAATTGACACAACTGAGTTGTGAGTTTATAGTCATCACAACCGAGGCATTGTAAAATATGCTCTGCAGCTCGAAAATTTCTTTCAATGTCATTATCGAAAAATACAGGAAAAAAAATTCCTGTCAACGAAAAAGACATTTCACTTTCTAGGAAATGCATTCCGTTACTTTCCGGAAAGTCCGTTGACCAATCCTAACCATGTATGATGCATATACAATTTTTCGAAATTAACTGTCATTTCTTCTTTGATTTCAGATGCACATTCAGGTTTCCTAGTACAAACATTAGACTGTCTTTTCAATCATTGATTGATGACAATTCAGAACCGCCTCCTGTACGCGATGTGTCTCCAGTAAGAATGAGGGATCGATCTGGCGGTGGAGCGTCTTCTTCTTCTCTACACCCCCTGAAGATAAATATCCCCGAGGGTGAATATGGTAGCCCTTTTCCATCACCCACTGGCACCATAAGTGCTGCCAATAGCTGTCCTGCGAGCCCACGAGGTACTGTATATCATTATGTACATTATCCACATTTCATAAAATTCAATTGAAATGAAAACATCTATCGAAAGATCTGAAATGTTAGTGGGTGAAGGCCCACCGTGGAGTAGGGTAGTTTTCAGCTCAACAGGCATTTTTGGAGCAACTTGAAACACCTAACGAGTTATTTATTTTTCATAACATGTCTTGTTCTCAAATCATGGTATCCTTTTTAAATTCATGCGTTGTGTAATTTATCCTTCTAAATATTTCACATTCGTCAGTTTGAAAAGTAGTTTGAGAAGAAAAAAGTGTTTCTAATATGTTGACTGACCTCTCAACAATATAGTCCTCGTGAAAAGAAATTTTAGAATGTTACTCTTTCCACTGGAAGTGGACAAAAAAACAGTGTGAAATTCTATATTATGAAGTTCAAATCTCATTTTCTTGCCGTAGTGATAAGGAAACATATGAGTCACAGAGATGCATTGCAAAGTTGTACAAGTGAAGGAATAACAGTTCTAAGGCGAAGTTGAAGCAATAAATATAACAAGTTTTATAAGTTATAAGAGACTCCAGCTATTAAGGTTGGTCTCTATGCAACCAACAGTTGCTTATTGCATATCATCAGAAAATTTTTCGAACTGTAGCAAAATCGATCGCAATATTTGAACATGTTTTGTTTTCTTTAATCTGAATGTATTACTTATTTTATTACTTCTTCAATATCTTAGTGATTAATCTGCTCCCAGAAACCTCTAATGTTCATTTTTTATTATCAATTCTCAGAAATGAAGATGATTACTGTGATCTCAGTGGCTAAAATAATTGCTCCTTCAACAAAGTTCAGCTAAAACTATTGAACTGCTTGATATATTCTAGCATCGAGGCCATAATATTGATTGACTTGTAATCATCTCCCTCATTCCATAAACGTTGCAGTGACTGCCTCAAAAACCAATAAAACGAATAAATAGTTGTGAGTAAACAATCCAATTTTAGAAATAAAATTAACTACAAAAGTTATTTCTAAACCTATTTTTCGGTTTTGCCCGAGGTTTTGTTTGTATTCCATTTATAAACATTTCACACTTTGTTCTTGAATTAATTCAATGCGAGATAAATATTTTTCAAGGCTACCCAAGTTTATTATGAAATTGAATCGTATACTCTGTTTTATCTGTACACATAATGCTCTTCGAGAGTTATGTTATTATTCCTAAATATATTTTCGTCTGAATAATAAATATACTTGATCACGTTCACTACAATAAATTTAATTGCTTTTCATGGCAGTCTCTGGCAAACAATTAATTTCCATTACAGTTGCAAATTGTTGATTTGAACATGTACAAAAGCTCTAGAGGTTATTTTCTCGAGAAAACATTCCTTATTCAGATCGAATATAACTTATATTATTGCGATGAACTCATAGACTAATTTTATGGAGTTTGAATATCAGTTTTAAGCTCGTGGCCTCATGAATCCATTCAGTCAGACGTTCAATCCCGTTTCTCAATCACTCCCAAGGCTGTTGAGATATCACTGATAAACAGAGAATGCTCATTTTTATGCGTTTAGCAAAATTGAGGTTCAAGGGTTATCATGTACATCTAATACTCACCTATTTTGTATGGTTTTGGTGGAATTCCTATAGTTAACGGAATGCAGAAGTTTATAGATTTCTTAAAAACGCAGCGTTAACGTCTGTTGATAGTTTTGTCTCATATTCTAGGAACACTGGATTTGGAAACAAGTATAATCATTCCGCGAAAAAAAAAAAAAATTAGTGCAAAGGCAAACATTACTGAAAACTTAGTAAAACAACTTAATGAATATTTTATGACATACTTGTAGCTAATATTTTCATCATTTCATGGATAGGAAGGTAGATGTTTGATTTAGAATGAACAATGTTTATCTGTTACAATATACTCATATTTATTTTGCAAGAATAACATAAAATATCTCATAGTCGGTAAATACACTTGAAGACTATAAATCAAATCTTCCAAAGGCAAAATTCGGTTGATGACGGCTTATTTTGCTAATTGTTAGCTTCAGCCTTTTTTGAAGTATGATACTCTTGAACATCAACTATTATTAATTATGGAAAACCATCGAATTACCTTTTACTGACGAAAGGCGAACTAGCCCGAAACCGGTTTACAAGTATGCCTGTCCTAATAATTGAAAATCAATCCTGGCAGTTGTATCCCCAAAAGCACATAGAAAGAAATAATAGAAAGAATCCTGCACTGAACCTTGTCGGATATAATTCAACGCTCCTCGTGATATTAGCCAGGAGAGTAGATGTTTTCTGACAAGTCCATTAACCCAGTGTGTAGGTAAGTTGAGACTGGCTTGAACGATTTGTTTTTAGATTAAGATGATTTGAAGAGCATGAAGCGACGTTACACAGTTTGTATATATATTAAAATCTTATCTAGATATCCCTTCAGTGAGCAGGGTTCTATATTAACGAGAAGACTCTTCACATATTTTCTGATTTTTTTGGGGCTTTCAGGAAAATCTTACGGATGCATACGAAGGATGTGCTTGCGATATGGTTGATCTGTGCATAAGAAAGCACATATTCACATAACATCTGGGATGAGTTATAATATTATGTCTCGATTGATCTAAATTAATTGAATGAATCGGAGAGAATTCTATTTATATTTTCTTTATTTGCATTACAGGTGGACATAGCGGCCATACCGGAAGCCATGGTAAGAGGAATGTCCAAGCGGATCTGACAATGGCAGCAAGGTATGCTGCAGAAGTAGCCTATAGAGACGAGAGTCATCCTGTTCCTCAAAGTCATAGTCCTGAATACAAACAGTCTACTTCAAATGGAAACTCAGTGAGTCGCCCACCTAACCTATCATTCAACATTGTTATGTCATAGGGATAAAATAATTTATTGAAATTGATATACAACTCGGTCTGATTGTGATATATATTTTATATCAGAGTTAAAGAATATAATCCATGTTATATCAAATTATTCTGATTGTAGAATATACTGATTGGTGTTTGCCACATTATAAGATACGTTATTACAAAATGTTAGAGTACAATAGATTATAGATTTACTCATATGTTACCTGAGGAGATTACTCATGGTAGCATATGAATATTGTTTTTATTAATGTATTGTTTTACAATAGTATAGTATTCAGCATGTGCCAATTAATTTTGAAAAACCTTTTCTTTTGAAGGAGGGAAAGTTGAAAAGCCTGTCTCTTGTACAGAAAATGTTCTCATAACTCCTTGAATGTTTTTTTTCTGAAATTTCTATTCCTCATTTTTTTAGTTACTTTTTCCCACGTGGGGTGTAGAAAAGATGATATTTTTCATTATTTTTATTTTTTACTGGCGTACGCGGTGAAATGTGTAATTCAGGTAAAACGTCTTTTGTATGACTTGTATGGATGTCAGTCTACCCTAAGGATCGTCCCATACTGCCCTCGTTCGTCAAATAAAACATTTTCACCAAAGAATTAAGACTAATAATAATTTTCATCTGTAAAAAGCATGATTTTCAACTTTTCCTCATATCTCAAAAAAAAATTGTGAAAACTTATTATTTGAACAATTTACATCTTTAATCAAGCAGAGTGTTATATCAGTCTCTTTGGTATATCACTATTGGCTAAGACAGGTGGAAAAAAATGTGTGGAGTGGAAATTAAGCGATTCTTCAGTAGAGTTCGTGCTTCATCTAACACCATGATACAGTTTTTGTAGATTATGTTATTGAAGTTTTTTATTTTTTACAGATACCACAGGTTGTTATGAATGAAGGATCTTACATGGCTGGCAGTAGCAGTAGTAGCAATAATGAATCCAAGCCACCGTTTTCTTACGCGCAGCTTATAGTACAAGCAATCGCCAGAAGTTCACCGGAAAAGCAGCTGACATTGTCGGGCATATATAGCTACATAACGAAGCACTATCCGTATTACCGTACCGCTGACAAGGGCTGGCAGAACTCCATCAGACACAATCTCAGTCTGAATAGATATTTCATTAAGGTGAGCGGTGCGGCTTCGGCATGTTGAGCCTAATGGAGAAGTATTTGTTGATAAAATCATTTAAAAAAATATGTGATCTTTATGAGATTATGAGAATACGTTTTGATTTTGAACACAATCGTTACGGACTAGAAGCAAATCTTCTTGATCTTGTGATGTTTTTCATGAATCGATAATTTCAATCAATTTTCATTTGATTTTCAGGTTCCAAGGAGCCAAGAAGAACCTGGAAAGGGTTCATTTTGGAGAATCGATCCACAATCTGAGTCAAAATTGATTGAACAAGCTTTCAGACGAAGAAGGCAAAGAGGGGTATCTTGTTTTAGAGCTCCATTCGGTTTGAGTTCCAGGTTTGTATGCTATCTTGTAATTATTGTGGTTGAATATTTCAGGAAGCTGAAGATTTTCACCCCTCGTAAATGCCTTAGTGATATAAATGCTTCTTGTATAATTATTTACTAATTTCTAATGAGTAATGTATAATATCAAATTATAATAAAAACAAACTATCAAATGAATGCATTAAAAAAACCCTTCTAATTTGATTTTTCTAGAGAGCAGAGGGAATACTGCGATATTAATTTTGTTATTTCTGTTGTAAGCATGTACAGTACCAATAGCCAAGAGGATAAGTCCATTGTTCTAGTGAGAAAATGAAGACAAAATTGAAAACAACACATGAAACAAATAATTTGCGGATCCTGTTCACAGACTAAAAAAAATTAAATAACACGAGACAGCATTAAAAGTTTAGATCAACAAAATATTTATTACTAGATTCAGTAAGAAAAAAAAACCGTCAGAAATTTCAATATTTCAGAGGTATTTGTCAAATATGCGTTATTTTACAATATTAAATACCCAGTGAACAAATGGCGATGGAAATACTCAATTCTGATCATATTCTGCCAGCACTGGCAGATTCCTATTCTATCATCATTAATATGATAACGTTCTACTTTTAATGTCACCGGTATTAAAAATGCTATTTCTGTCTATGCAGTGAGAGTGACAGCTTCCAAATTCGATTCAATATTTCACGTTTGAAGAAAAGGAAAAATATGTTGGGTTATTCTTCCTGCCCGCCACACAGAGCATCACTTTTTCTCTCCACCGAACCGTATTTGAAAAATAAAAAGTGAAGATAGCTTTGAGAAAGCTACATCAGTGTATTTTTTGTAACTGGCCAGAAATAATCATATACTCATTGGAAGCACTGAACCAAGATGCATAAAAAACCTGACGAGTTGACTTATACTTCAAAAATCGTAAGCTCCAATTCTCGATATTTCGCTTTCTTGATTTTGAAAAATTTGTACTAAAGAAATCGTTTCGAGTGATTGCCAGCAGATGCGCACCTCGTAACGTCTCATTTCCTACACGCCCGACGGCGTTTTTGAAGGTTCTAGGTAACGTGACCATTTATTTTTTTCAAGAGAGCGGGACATCTGCGGAATTAGATGATAAAAAAAGTTTTTAGTTTTTCATAAGTTTTTTTAATATAGAAGATAGAATAACACAAAATACTCGATGCACTAAACACAAAATGGTTAAGTAGGCACGACTTACTAAGCCCGAGTAGTGGCGTGTCTTCTAAGTCGTATTTTTGTATTTGTCGGCTGAACAAATTCAAAATATCGGGTCGTGTTTATCTAGATAAGTGTGGAACTCACTATATAATTTATTCATATTTATCTTCATAATCAAAATAGCTTTCATTACTGCGACACCCAACTGACACAACGTATTCGATAATTGTAAAAAAGTTTGTTAAAGAAAATTCTTTGTACGAAATCCTAATCAACGGTTTTCAGTAGAAACGGTTTCGGCATTCTGGCTAGATATTTTTTTCATCTGTCGCAAAGTTGGAATATGTGAAATCCCTTCAAAGGCTGCAGCTAATAAATCCTTGCATGATCAGTGAATCCAGCACTTTCTATACCTCTTCCCTCATGGGCACTTTCTTCCAGTTGGCCCATTCAAACACTTCTTGTTCTGTGTTGAATTGACACCACTGCCTCAAGTATTCCCTACTTGTTCTATAAACTCAGCCGCTGAAGTTTTTACGTTCTGCTGGTAAACAACAGCTTCTTTTTTCTGTCATTTTACAAACAGGTTACGGACGATGTGAGGAAGGAAATCGTATTTTCTTTTAGGGCCAGGTTATCTCGGAGACGATTAATTTCCTAGGAAGACTCTATGGCCGACACATTTTGCCCTTCTATTTTTAACACAGCTGCATGAAAGATCGCTGCTTCGGCGTGCAAAAAATGTAACCACAATTTTTGAAAAACGTCTTCAGGGCATTTGTCGATACTCAGAAAATAGTTTTTCGAAGGCTGAACCATTTTTATAACTCTCTCGAGCACGGGCATTAACCCAAGCCACCTTGTGTTACTGTAGCCCAGCAGTTTGTAATGCTTTGTCTCGGTAGAAGTACAAAATTCTTTAAAAGCTTCCAATCGCACACTATAGATGTTGAGAAAATTTTTACTATGATGCATTCGAAATCAACAGGAAGACAATCAGCAGCAAATTTTGATTGCGTTGTGGACTATGTGGGCTCCACATCCAATTCCAATAAGCTGTCTGCCGCGTGTTTCGTTCAATTTTGCGTAAACATCATTAGTTCCTTTCCTATTCTTTTCCACGAAGTTGCAGTTCATAGAAAGATAATACTTTCTTCAAATAATCGACAATAATATCCGGTGTTTCGCCTGGATGCTCGCGGAACTCTAACGCCTTTCACGCCTTCGTATGGTGAAAAATAGCTAATCAAAACTGGGAATGGGAAGCATGTCAATAATGTTTTGCAGTAGGCTTTGCGCAAATGCTCTTTCAAATCTTTGATTGCCATAGTTGATAGCACATTTACTACAATAGCTGTAGACTTTGTACGTGCACATCAAAATTTTTGCTCCAATGCTTGAATTGAAGAAGAACAGTCATTTGAGCGAAAACTGTGATTATGTTGCACTGTGTGGAACGCCCACGTACCCTCAGCTGCTGCAAATCCTTAAAATTCAGCATATCGGGCGAGCTTGAAGCAGCAACTTGATCGGCAAGCCTGTGTTTCTCTGATTTCAAATGTTTTTCTATATCACTAGCACCACCATGTCCAACACTTGAAACACTTACAACCCGTTTCGACGATGCAATTTGTCGCTGCAATTTGTCGCTGCAATTTCTCGCGGTGACTTGTCGCTGCGAGATATGTCATCTAGCTGTCAGTTTGTATTGCCAATATTAAAAAATAGCACTGAATGTTACCAAGATGAACGTCTACATTATCACAACTGATATATAATTTCATTCATTTTTAATAATTGATATTGTGATTACATCACCTTATTATTCAACATGATTCCTCAAGTCTTGAAAAATAATTGAAATGTTCAAAATCAATATTCTTCACTATGATGCCACCACATATTTGTGGTTTGCGGCAAAAAAATCACCATAGAAATAACTAAGTCGCTGCAACTTATCGCACCAAAAAAGATTCATGCAACTCGAAAAACTTGCATGAACACATGCAATTTTCTGGAGTTGCAGCGACAAACTTGCATCGTCGAAACAGGCTATTACTCGTAACGTCTGCAGTATCGTCTTTTCGTTGTTTTTTGAATGGATACTTTTGTTGCAAACTAATATTAAAGGTACAAGGTTGAGGCATTTTTATTATTGTGTTACAAATCACTGTGATGCTTTACACGATCCTAGTTTCATCCGACTTGAACGAAAATTGTTCTAAAAAAAATATATTTCAAATTATCAGGACTATGGTTGCCTCGCTAGTGACACAGACTGCGGGACTGTCCGGCCCAAAGCGGGACGTTTTCTCACGTTAGTTATAGGTTATGTTGATAAATGTGTCACATAATTTCCGCTGATTTTCAAATCCTGTTGCGTAGTTCCTCGATCTAGCGCAAGCTTGAAACTAAACAGTTTGTTTTCATACTATAAATTCAGAACATTCATGAACAATAGTGGAGATATGTTACAATCAATTGACATCAATTTTTGTTCCGGTATGTTTAAAAGTAACTCCTATTCTTGAAATATGTGTTGAATCGGTAACATATTTTCTAATAGTAAGAAATAATTTACCTGCTGTAGGTACTTTGTATATTATGGGGATGGATATACTATTCTGCACTATTAAGACCACAAACAATGTGAAAATGCTTCCTTATAAAAGTAACTTGAAGAACTTCACTCAAAAATAGCAATAGTAAAAATAAAAACAAGTACCACGTGAAACGAAACAAGAACACAACTAAATAGAATATTGAAATAAGTTTATCGGAACTTCGAACCACATTCAAATTTCAAAAACCTCAAATCAAAGTGTGAAACTTGTCTGTGAAGGGCTAGATTTCATTAAGACGGCCTTGTCTATGCAACCTTTGTGTACCAGTGATTCCATTGGTGAAAAAAAAATACCGCCTGAGTTTAGCCAATGAGACTGCCGGTGTCTAAATTCACTCCTAAGCTGCAGCCTTAGAGTTGCAGCGAAGAAAATTTACGTATAACTAACAAGAAGCGTCACTTGCCGCTATTCCTGTGGTCCCCACCACTACCATATTTCACGACTTCCAAACTATTTTTGTTGCGACTACGCATGACTACCGACAAAAAACAGTAATCCAGTAAACTACTCGACAAGAAACATCAATTATCATCCACCATCAAAAAATGTAAACTCTCACTTTGATTTCTCAGATCGAGAAGAATCGACTAAACAAAAGCATATCAGATAATGCACCAGGGTTTTTATACATATTTCACTTAAACATGCGAATTTACAAAAATAAACGAATTCCTTATTTTAAATTATACAAGTTATTATATAATTTCATTCTAATAGTATGCGTATGTTAATGTGGTTTGCACCAATATGAAATAACCAAACAACAATTTCATTGTTAAACGAATTATTTGAAAGATGAAATGTTACAAAAGAATTGAAAGCAAATGCTGTATGAATTGTGATATTATAATGATGATACTAATACATATAGATCGAAATAGCATGATTTTCACCGAAATTGTCTTACAGAAGTGCACCAGCGTCTCCTTCGCACGTCAACATGAATGATATGATGACGCCCGAGTGTTTGTCAAGAGAAGGTTCTCCAATCATGGAACACTTGGTGGATATTAGCCAGTCAGCTCCAGGAAGTCCGGGTAATCAATCTTCGGCTTATCCTGGGTCAGGTGGCATGATAGGTCATCAGCAGATGTCTGCATTAGTGGGAGCGACAAAAGCTCGACTCCTTCTACCTCATCCAATGGATAATATTGAACAATCAAATTCTAACGGACAGGAATATAGAGAAGGTGAGTGAAATAATATTCTTTATTGGTATTCTGCCAGACTTATTTTTATATTCGAGGAATGAAAACCCTCGTTCAATTCGAGTAACCCATCTCTCCACAATTGACGTTGATAGAGCAGACTCCTCATAAATCTTTACTGATCTTTGAATGAAAGACCTTTAATGTCTACTCGATACCATCAATATTAGATTTTTTTGCTAAGCCGAGAAGGAATTGCTCACTTCATTTTTATTTGTGAATTAGGTGAAATTATTTGATATTGATATTTTTTCGCACCTTTCTGATCTTATTATTTTCATCACTTTTCAGAAAAATACGTAGTCCCCAGTATGGAAGAACGATCCTTATCGCCCGGTGCATTTTCTCCACAACCAGTCATTGTGCAAACGGCAAATTATTCGCCTTATAGGTAAGACCTTTTTATCAAACATAGACCGTCGAATGAAGTTCACAGTTTCGTCATAAAACCATTTGCGCTTTGCGCTCTAAACTTTTTGAAGTGGAACCATTCTCTTTTTTATTCGTAACAACAAAAGGAAAATGTATCACAGATTCCAGTTATAATAATAGTTCATTGGAAATTGGATATCATTAAGGTTAATGGTTAATCCGATACTCTTTTCGAGTTCTCAAAATAGCAATGAAAATTGTACAAGTTTGATATGATATCAGATGAAAAATACCAAATTCGGAGACATGACGATCCGCCCCTGTTAGTTGGTCGTATCTAGAATCACTCTAACGTGGATCTTGGTTCCAAAAATTCCTCTTGATTTATGCACGCCATTTTCGCGTGAACCATGTCGTCTAAAGTATAGGCATCTTTGTGTCCAATCTACGGTAGTTTCGCGCAGAGGATTAATCCACGCTAATGTCATATACGCAGTTTATTTCCAGAAGTATATATAGGTACAGCTCATCCAATCCATCTTGGCACAGAACTAATAACATATATGCCCAGCAATCTCTGTGAAGTATACTAAGATCAAAAAATACCTATTATATGTGTTCACTGTGTTCAAATCTATGCCTAAAAGGTATTTTTTCCATTGTCATGGTCTACACAACCAGTGTGCAACTGGATAAGTATCTGAGTTTGTGCCAAGATGAATTGGATAAGCTGTACATAATGTATTTTTGAAATATTCATGAACGCTCCAAATGGACATAAAATAATTATTCTTGATTATTTTGTACTAAAGATCCACGTAGGGTGGTTCTGGAGTCGCTACAGAACTCAAGGAACTCTGTCAGTTGTGTGCGATGACAATTGAATGAATTTCGTTGGTTCCATGCCTCATTGTCGAATAAATCGTTTATTGAATTGAAACTGTTCAATACTTGATGAAAATCCATATTTACAAAAAATATAACAGTTTCCTATATGATTCTCAGTGACAATGGGTTTACAAAACCGCGACACGTGTTTCGCTATAAATCTTTTATTTGAAGCTCATACTCATGTACTGAAATTCATCATTTCTCAGAGGAATTATGTGAAAATTGTCAATATTTCAACAAAAATTGACAAGTTTGACATAATTTCGCAGAAGAAATCTCTTCCGCATACTTGCCAAAGAATTTTTGAAAAGTCACAGAAGTAAAGGAATTTCGCTCTCAATACCAGAAAGTCAGGGAAATTTGACTTTTTTGCTCTTATTACCTGAAAGAAAATTTTACTTTCTTCTGGAAGTATCACTTGCAACTGGCAACTTTGAATTTGTTTTATTCTCGTTTATAGCTGCTGGATAAAATCCTCATAGAAAGACGCCACCGGCCTAAAATATGAATATGATCAAACATGACAGGAGACAAAATAGATGAGTTAGGGAATCCAGAGTTTTAATTGTTTCACAGATAGACTTGAGTACATATTTTTCAATAAAAACAATGAACCGATTGCACTCGTTTCAATATTATAGTTCAGATGTTCTAAATACCTCTAATATTGTCAAATTATTCAATACAGGTACTGGAAATCAGAGCAAATTGGTCAGGAGAACCTGATCAAGTCAAGAAATATATTTCAATGAAAGTGCTTGGTGTCGTGTTGGGGAACCATTCTGGTCTTCATTAGGTCATTTCCCGATTCTCCCTTCTGCTTCTTGCGAGCCATTATATACCGTACAACACCATAGTCGGGTAATAATTGCATATACTCTCTGTATCCCTGGGCAAGGGAACCTCTGCTACTTTCCCCTCTGCCTGTTACCCCATGACGTCTGTTGGAAACTTTTCCGTGGTAATTGGACTCTGCTCTTAGGCAGAGCGTCCTTGAAGGATAATCAGCCTTTCTGTGGCTTTTTTTTCGATGGCGACTCTTATAATCAAAGTTATAACTTTTTGAGCGCTAGTTGTCATTTTGGACTGATCAGATTTCATAAATGATTTACGGCCATATGCAAAAAATAGTAGTGATCGACCTCTGCTGAAATAGCTGGTGACGACTTCTTCACCTTCTCGATCTTGAGGAAAAACCGCCCTATTACCATGTTGGGATACATTCGTATCGATTATAAAAGTTTTCTCTCTTGGGTATTTCCGTCCTGGAAACATCATCAAATGTTTCTTCAGAGCAATGAATGCCTGCTGGCGACAAAACATAGAAGACCCTCGTCTCAAATTGTGCAGGAGCTTCTCAATTCTTCGGAAGTCCTTTACAAGACGCTCATGATAACAACTGAGTTTTCTTGACTGTCCCTATGATGTTTTCACACTAAGCCAGTTTTCAAAGTGTGCCCTCTAAGTACCAGAACGTCGAATGTTGTGGGTGCATTGCATAATCCAAATGGCACAACCTTGAACTGGTATAATCCATTGAGGTTGAAAAAGGCAGTCTTTTTGGTTATTGGAACTATATTGTTTTTTATATACATTAGACTTCAGCTGCTATGGCCAATGATCTTCAGAAACTGAATATGTATACACATATTCACAGAAAGATTATTCAATCAGATCAACTTTCCTCGCGTCAGATGCCCAAACTCGTATTTAGACATTATAATGAGTCTACTTATGAATGACACTATTATGCAGTTATTTTAGAATGTGGTCATGATTGCGAATATAATCTCCAGATTGAACAACGTGAGAATATACTTCGAGAAATGGCATAGGTATAAAATACCATAAATCCCATTACTAGTACTATTTCATTCATTAAATATGTTTGCTGATTTTCCTTTCTTATTGTTATTGAGACTTTGAGAGCAGCTTTGGGATTTCAAGATAAGCGACAAGCCCTCTGGTGAAAAGTTTCAAACAATATTATAATATTGTCAAGGTGGCGCTTATTAGTTGAAGCCTTGGTCAAAATGGCGCTGCGATACTATTTCGAGAATTTGAAATATGCTAAAAATTATAACCAATGTTTATCAAGCACAATTCATGGTTAACGTTCATATAAAAAGTGAAAAAATACTTACAACAGTAATAGTCGCTCACAAAATTTTACGGTTTGGGATTTTCAAACGACTTCAAAGTTGAATAGCAATAGTTGCAAAGTGGTGATTGTTAGTTGGAATGTGGCGCTGCGATCTTAATTTGAAATCCCAATTCTTTTTAAGCTTTTTGATAAATATGTTTCAAGGTTTCATGATTGCATCTTGTCAAATATGGGAAGCGACTTACCGCCCACCCAGGAATTTGTTATAGGGGGTGAAGCTCAACGAAATGACAATTTTGAAGGATTTTGAGAGGTGGGTTTCAGAAAAAAACACTTATATAACCTGTTTCATTTTTTCGGCGGTGGGCTGAGCCTTATAGCTCCTCGCCTGGGTGCACGAATGGTGACTTCTAAAATCCCGATGAGGATAAGAATAATAGAATATTCAAGTCGCTTCCTATATTTAATGGGCTGAACATGTTACCCCAATGTCAGGTTCACTGATAATTTTCAAGGCAACCTCTAATAAGTTCATAAAACTGTATATGTTGAGTTTTTGAAATATTGTTTTTTCTTTGCAGCAGTGGAAATTATTCCAGCTTAGGATTAGAACTGAAAAGGCACGTAGACGAACAATGTGTCGGTAGCCCTTCTAGTGCCGGTGACAATATGGAAAATCTCCAGGAACCAGATATCAAGAAATTGAGACAAGATCAGATCAAATTTGAGACAGAATGAAAATGTGGAAATTTCGGTTTCTCGCTAGTTTTCACTACAAACGGTTGCAAAAAACCTGGAGACAAATAAAAGAAGTCCGATAAATTGAAATGTTGAAGTAGATTTGTCTTAAATTATGTGTCACACATATTTAAGATCAATAGTATTTTCTCTATTTAGGAAGTATTTCTTTCACGAACCCAAAGTAATTTATATATACAATGATTAAGATGAAAACGCGTTTTTTTGAATAGGGACTTGTAATAATGTTGTTTCTTGAAAAGTCAAAAATTTTAGAAAAGTTGGATATTGTTTCTGTAAATTTTGGAATTTCACAGTTTATTATATTTAATGATTTTGTTTTCTAAAACGATGTACATAAAAGACTTATGTACTGTATACATAAATGTTTTAAATTTGTTGATTTTTATTTTATATTATTGGAAGGTAATTGAACTGAATAAAGTGCATACTGAGGCGTGATGATATATTCAGAGAATTTCTGATCTTAGACTCCCATATGCCCTAACTTATGAGACGACTCACCATCAAAGCTGTTATAATAATGATTATTTTCTTCACTTGTCAAAATGTAACGTTTTTGGCATTTCAACCAATAGTAGCGGGTTATTCTATGGTTATTCTAGCCAATCATTGGGTATTATACTGATAAAACTGCCTGGTCCTTTTGATAAAACGTTGTTTACCTGTGAACTGTCAAAACTATACGGTTTACCGCGTCGATTCTATTGAACTGGCTCATATTTATATAAATTATCATGAATGAAGAGTTACCTTATCATTAATAGTCATTCACTTTTCACTTTTTCAGCATAATAATAACAGCACATTTCAATGAACACTCAAACACGTAAATAGCTCATAACCCCGCAACTTTATGACAGATATAGCGAACGACCGATTCAAATATTTAAGGTTTCCTTAACTCAAATGAAGATGGCATACAATTAGTTTTTATTAAATCCAATTAATTTTTTGTGGTATGAGAAGAAACCGTTGTATGAAGATTTGGATACAACGACATAACGAATGATTTTATGTTCCTTCTGGCGCGATATTCATTTCATAAGAAATTTTCAATTATAAACCTTGTACAATGAGAGGTGTGACGCCATCTCTTGGTATCGTCGGCAAGCATTATCACATTCACTGCGTAAGCATCATATCTCTTCTGGATCATAGAGGGCATACATCGTTGTTTGACATTTCAAATGTGTAAAATTTTCATCTATTCTCCGTTCCTTCTTTCGTAAATGAAATACTGATCAATTAAATTGTTCTTCCTCCTATTTGTTCAAAAAATAATCTCTCCAAATACGACTCGTTCTTCAAATTTAATAAGATAAATTTTCATTTTCGAAACACTCAAATGAGGCAAAAGCTTCCAAAACAAACCTACGGACTCGTGATTTTATCAATCGGTTTGTTTTCATACTTGAAAATTCATCGATTGAATTTGAAGGACTCGTGGTATTACCTTTGATTATTTTCAAATGAATCAAGATCAGTTATCAAGCAACAAATGATTCGATTGGCTGATATGCTCAGCAACTGGACTGAGTTTGGTTGAACTGAGCATAAACCAACCACCAGATTCTATTTCACGAATTCGATTGTCGAGTAGCTCAGACTATGACTGTACATGCGCTCTACCGAAAATATACGCATATTCTAAACAATTCGATAATCGAATTCGTGATTTAGAATCGACTCTCTGATATGTACAATTCAACAGGGCTCCCCAAAAAAAAGTTACCATCCTGGACATTCAGAACCGATGGGAATATTCAAAAAATCTCTCGGACCTCTTACTTGATTTCTGCAGGGGAACACATTTTCACATTCGAAAACACTCCTTACTCCATTCTTTCAGCTTCCCTACCAACAAAAAATAATATTGATCCATTTCGGTGCTCATTGGCTTCGTTCAAACATTCACTGCTCAAAAGTATTCGCTCTTATTAGAACACACTTTCTGTACTGTCTCTTTTTTTATTTCATTCAACTACAATTTTTGCTGATATTATTTGCTCATACATGTTTTACTATTATATCATCATATTTCAACGCCTGAATGACTCTGTAAACCTCACCCTGAACTTCTAACACGTTGAAGGACTGGAAATATTTGGAAGGCACTAATTTGGGCAGTACAGTTTTTTGAGAGATAACTCATGTTTAGGTACACAGGTATCACAGGTGTTTATAAATCAGAAGGGGGGGGGTGAAAATTGGGAATTATACTTGAATTGCGTGACCTACGTAGCTGATGGTCGAATATATTCTGACAGTGCCGATTGAAATACATTATATTGTATGGTATCGCAAACGCTCAATGGCGTCGTGTCATTATCGACCCTCAAGCTGAAGACGCAGATAAGCGTTGTGTCATTTCACATGTTCAGACAAAGACGCCAATAAGTATTTTATCTATTGTGTCATATCATTCAAAAGGTCTCATCTGGAAGGATATTTTCCTATACATTCAAATTTTTTCTCTACCCCCGATCCCCATACAGCACACGATATCCTATGAACGTCCAATTCATGTCGGAATATCCTTGGCCCAATTTCGGATATCCATAGGATATCCAAAGTATTCCCAGTAAAAAATATCCATAGGATGTACAAAATGGATATCCTTTCGGATATCCACGATGGACATCCATTTCGCACATTTATTGTATAAAAAATTAATGTTTCTTCCGCAATGGCACCCTACGAATTGGCAACGTGATTGGGCCCTTTACATGGACATTCCAGCAAGAAAATTGATATATTTTAACTTTTTATCCCTTCAAATAATAGTTGAATATAGCGTCACCACAGAAGACGTGACGCGCGACGCGAAATGCAAAAGCGCTGCATTGTGAACTCACCTTAACTCGGTTTCCTGACGTGCAACCGTCTATGGCGTCTGTCAAATGTCGTAATTTTGAGAGTGATTTATGGTGGATTCATGCAACAATCGTAGCTCGGAAATCGGAACTCGCAACAAAATATAAACCATAAATCCAGCAATCTCAAGAGCTGTTGAATCGTAAGAGTGGAAATTTGTTCAATATCTTACGAATTCCGACTTAATATACCTGCATGAACGTTTTCATTGAAATATATCGACTCGACTTCTTCCTTACGACTTGCGAATTCCGAGTTACGATTGCTGCATGAATCCACCATTAAACTATATTAAGTATTTTGTTTGAAAAGTAATGAAAAAAAAATAAAAAATTTTTATTAACGACATAAGGTTTTTAATCGTTCGTCTACCACTCTACAGTTTATCTTAGCTTGTCTAACTTTTTTAAAATACTGCGAAACCAATCTAGCAGAACATTTTAAATTGCACATACGGTCACGTTGAGTGCCCTATCACAGGATATATTACTGACTATGATCCGTTGTCCAAGAAGTGTGCAGCACTTTTTCACGTCTCAAGCTAGGTTGGTTTCTCTGTAACGAATTGCACAAATAATTATGTAGAATTATGAATGATATGGACGTTCTTGATGGATATCTCATGGATGACCATAAAGTATATTTTGTAGATATCCATGATAGATATCTTATGGGTATCCATGAAGGAAATCTTATGGATGTCCATAATGGATATCTCATGGATGTCCATGAAGGATATTTTATGGACGTACAGGTTGGTGGCCTAAGAATGTCCATTGAATATTCTCTGGATAAAAACTGTACGTCCATCGGATGTCCAAAATATCCTTAATAGATATCCACTGGATGTCCATGTGTTGTGTGGGTCATAATGGCGGTGGAAGCTTTCGTCCTGAATGGTATGATCTTTGGCAAATGGAAGTTCTCACAATAATCCGAACCATCTAATTGAAAAGTTCAAAATGGCGATTGGTGAATTTTTGTGTATCATAATGAGTTTGAGTGTAATATACAAATAAATGCTGCCATTTTCACTTGGGTTGTAGAAAATCAAAATTTCAAGAGAATATTCTACCCGATGAGACCTATAAAATGGTGTGCTACTGTAATGCTGAGCATTTGTAAGTGAACCGAATATAAGTATTCGCACCCTGTATATGAAAGCTTCATATACAATGTATCAAACGCATGGGAATTTCATTTGAGAATGCCTCTCATGAACCACCCAATGAAAGAAGTCTTTTGTTTAAGTCTAGACGAGATATGAGATGATAGACTCTGATGCACTGGCAGGATTCGATTCATCAACTGAAGCAAATTATATAATAATGAATAATAACTTCAAACCAAAAGTATTTTGGAACTTTTGATACAAAAAAGAAAATATGAGTAAGTGAATTATTTCATCTTACCAGGAGGTGTTGGTAATTTGATTCTTGGTGATCTCCTAACACATTTTTCTGGAGGGGATGTGTCATCTTCGAGAAAAAAAATAGCGTTAATTCTTTTTCTTTGTATCTTTTTTGCAAAATCTCTTCCTTTGAAAACTCACTCTCAGTATCCAGCTCACTGGTATAGTTGGCCCCCCCTGCTTTTTTAGTAGCCACATAAAAATTGTCATATGGTGAACTGCTCAAAATTTCGACTGGTACGCTTTTCCGATTTTCTGTTGGTTGCTCTTGTGCCCGAATAGCAGCTCTCACCTTCGCTCCTGAGATAGTATCTGGCCAAAGACATTTGTAATCTCCTTTCTCCTCAAATATCCATGCAGTAGGCACTGCCTCCACCATATCATTCTCTTCAATAAATTTTACGATTAGCCACCCTCTCATTTTTAGTCATGCAAATATTATACAACTATGAGAACCTCTGGGGGTAGACAACTCCTGGAAAAAATGTATACATACTGCAATCAAATGAAGGTAATCAAGTATTAAAAATTCAATTGAAATAGTCAACATTCAGTGGTCCAAAAAAATCTCAACTATGTCTCAAAAATTCTCAAAAGGAATCAAAAAATTAATTACTTGACAGTATCAAGAAATCTTGAACAAATGCTAATATAATAAA
>JAVJAQ010001220.1:0-11389 GCA_032362365.1 Zygogramma bicolorata | reverse complement strand
AGTTATAATTGCACGAGTGCATAAAAATTACCGAAAACGTGATATCTAAGAATTGCAAGTTTATTTTCATATTTTGGCGAAAGTGCCCGAGGCCGAAGGACGAGGGCTCTTTCAAAAAATATGAGAATAACTGAATGCGATTTGTATAAGATATCACGCTTGAATGCGAAATTATCTGGTCATTTTTATGGACGAATGTAATTCATTGAAATATTGCACGAATAAAGAATTTCTCAAGGAAATGTTATTTTTTGTTCAATTATACTTTCCTCTATAGATTGTCTGGAGCACTCACCAAAACGCGATTTTTTTTTCCTATTTTTGAAGTCTATCTGACATTTATTTGTGTTGTTTACTGAAGTCTAGCGATACGGTTTCAAATGTGTTGTTATGGTGATTTGATACAATGCAATTACCGCTGTAAGTTTTCGATAATTGTATTGCTCTTATGGGACATTTTAGATATGAGGGAAATATTCCTGATAACACCCCGTTTTCCTTGTTTTCTCGCAGGGGCCTCATCGACCACCTGCACCTCAAGCCGAACGTCATCACGTCCTTCTACCCGAAGCTGCGCGCCAACCTGACGACGTGGCGCTCGAAGGCGCTTTGGAAGAAGCTGGACGCGCGCGCCTCGCAGAAGTGCTACCAGAAGGGCAAGCTGGCCGCCGGCACCAGGGTGCTGGTGATCGGCGGCGGGCCGTGCGGCATGCGGACGGCCATCGAGGCGCAGCTGCTCGGAGCCAAAGTGGTGAGTGAACGGGAGCCGAGTTGCAGATGTTTTTTTTTTTTCTTCCGATTTCGACGTATCAAGTGGCGCTTTTTGAAGTTGACGGAAATGCGAGAACGTACTATTATTTTTCATAATTGGTTATGAAATGGAATAGCACTCAGTTACACAACAAAATCAAGTCCAGTGGTTCCGAAAGTTGTCTGGACTACGACCCATCTGAAACAAGTTGGCAAACTTTAGACCCATCTCTAGGAAATTTTACCGTTACCAATATGAATAGAGATATTTTTCAAATAAAAGACAAAGTTTGAATGCAATTTCTAATAATTAATCGAATAACTACATCAAAAAGTTGTTTCAATGACAAAATGGTTAAGGCTTTCGCTGCCGATGTTTGTTCGGGTTTGAAGGCCGTCCTGTTTCGGAAGGAATTCCAAAACATGACGGAATTCAAACCCGATCAAACGTAGTGATACTGAAGGATGAAATTGTTTCCAATGTGTAGCCATCACAATGTTGACATCAACTTCAAATCGAGTTACTTTTAATGCATTTGATATGTCAATTAAATGTCGGTATGTAGGGCACACTAAAAATTCGCTCGCGAACCACCAATGAGTCGCGACCCATAGATTGGGAACTCCTGAACCAGTTCAATGAGATCCTCAAGGAGTCTTCCACTAATGAAGAGAAAATTAACTTCGTTACATCATTCATTTGTAGTGTAGTTATCGTAGCAAAATAGACGTACAATACCATTTTCACAATCTTAACAAAACCTGAGCCTTCAACATTTCAATCATTAGGATGATTTTGAACACACGTATTGTTTTCATTCAGTATTCGACGTAGTCACTTTATAATATGTTCCTCCCTTCATTATATCTTGATGCGAAGAATTATTTCTGTCTTTGTAGAAGCAATTAGCACACCAATAATCATTTTTTCCTAAAAAATATTTAAATTCCAAAATGTTGCAGAAAAACTTCTTGATATGGCCGTGTGCGACTGCGGCGCCATCTCCTTTTTGAACTTTAGGGGACTTTTAGTCATTGTGCCTAATGAAGATTTCATGAAAAACCGTGAATACTCACCAGAAATCTCGAAAAACTTGAATTCTTCTGATGTTTATGGTAAAATAATTCTGATATTGGGTTGAAATATTGCTACCTTCAAAATGCTCAATTTCATTAGCAATTTTTTCGTGAAATTTCGACACCACCACTGTATTCAGTATCCTTCATTTAGGTGCATTCTAGCATTCCGTTTCAGATTATTAATTGACAACAAAGGTATGACAATTTAATTTTGAAAACATACCATTATTTATGAATATTTCAGACAAATTCTGAGAATCGGCAAAATTGTCAACACAAACGTAGGAGATGTTAGCCATCGTAAAATTTGGAATTAGGATAAATCAAAATAAAGATTTCACTCTATCCGAAAATTCTTGGTTGACAGTATAATGGATATCATGAGAAGCGGGTTTCTCGACGTTATAAATATTAAATTTTTCACAAAAATACCATTGTATGATACGATATGTTATAACTCGAATACAAGTTGTGTTAGAATTTCAATGTTTACTAAAAAACCAAACCCAACGATTTCCTACATTTGTGTTGACATAGTTGCCGATTCTCAGAATATGTCTGAAATATTCATAAATAATGGTATGTTATCAAAATTGATATTGTTTATAACTTTGTTGCCAATAAATATTTCGAAAGAAATTCTAGAATTCACCTGAATTAGTTGGATTTGTATGCGTCGTTGCTATGTCTTATCAAGGGTCCATACACGCAGCTTTATTTCAAAATATCTTCATCATTGAATCAAAGAAAATTGGTCTGCAAGTGGTGAACATTGCAGTTTATTCACCAATCACGTACTAACCTACGTGTTCAGCTCAATGTTGAAGCAATTCCAATCGAGTGCTTGTAATGATCTTTTTGTCATATTCGAAAAATATTGTTGATAATAAAAAACACTTGTGATATAGATTCTTATCTAACTAAACAAATTTTGATTCAAATGTTAGGCAGAAAGAATACTTTCGAAAAACAAATCTGCTGTTTCGAAATTATCACCTAATTCACGATAACTTTGGCGTCCACTGTATTGAAACAATTGAAGAGCATGTTTTTCCATATGGATACCTTATTAACGTGAGTTATTCCAGTTGCTTGCTCAATTATCTCAGTAAGTATTTGTATATATACGATTGCGCACGGCTGGTGTAAACCCCGAGGTAGGAATGGGTCAACTGAGGCTGGGCCTGTGGAGGGAGGCACTCACTGCGGTGCCTCTGCTACAGGCAGCCAGTGACGCAATTGAACCCAGGTTTGTGTTTAATAAACCCTACGAAATACAAATAAAACAGAACACTGAGACAGAAGCTGCAAATGCAATACGCACATACACAGACGGCTCAAAAGGATCAGGATGTGGAGTTTACTCCAGATCACTTAGCCTAAGGATTAAGTGGGGAATGGGAAAAATACCAGCGTGGTTCGAACAGAACTGGCTGGTAGCTCAATTGCCACAAAAGAGCTAACCAGAAAAGGAATTTCTGGCAAAAACATAATAATCTGCACTGATAGTAGACAAGCCCTACTAAGCTTGATAGACAACGTATTATCTCAGGGTTAGCACTAGAGTGCCACCAAGATTTAGCTAACGCCTCGGTAGATAATAATATCGCACTAAGGTGGGTGAAAGGGCACGACAGGAGCAAAGGTAACCGCATTGCTGACTCTTTGGCCAGGATGGCGGCCGGACTGAAAAATTTGGGACCAGGTGACACCCATGGCTTGACGACTTCGACAATTGCGGAACTAGCCAAACGTTACACCCATACTCAATCCCTTAAGAGTTGGGATGAAACCAAAGGATGCGGTTTTGCCAGGATCACCCTGGGCGACCCTGGGAAGCTGGATCCAAATAAATATTTGGCGATGACCAGGAAGAACCTACGTTTAACAGTGGAATTTCTGACTGGACCCTGTCAACTAAGGAAACACCTCAATATTATGGGGCTAGTGGACACACCTCTATGCAGGATTTGTGAACAGGAAGATGAAACTGTCAGGCATGTCTTATGTGAATGTCTGGAGCTATCGTCGATAAGAGAGTGTGTGTTCGGTGAGTCTTGGCCTACACCTGCCGATATTAAGAAGATGTCCCCTGGTGACCTGCCCTCCTTCCTTGATGAGGCAGGATGGACAATGTCCTAGGAGGGCGATTCCTTGGGAGTATGTACAATGAGCCATATTGTGGCCTAAGTGCTGTGGGCCTACACTCACCCTCCCTACTCTACAGATACAGATTGTATATAAATTATTACGTGTATTTTTGTTATAGTCAACTTCACATTAAATCATCTTTTGGAACAGCTCTCAATCAACACTGCAACGTTTTGGGTAGATCAGAAATCTGCCCTCCTTCAGTTGTATAGATTCCCACATCAATTCTCAGTTTTTTCAGATTGTGGTAGGGTAATAATCCAAAACACTACGAAGAAAACATTCATCCACCAGAAAATAATAGATTTCAGACCGTATTCACTGCTACTTTTCCGAAGTATACAGTGACACAAGAGCGCACCAAGTTTTGCAGGTGTTACGAAGTTAAAATATCGCCTCAATCGAAATAGAGAAGCGTAAAAATAACCAATGCATAATCATCACATAATATTTCACTAGTTTCACGAACAGTATCAATTTGTAATCAATGCATACAAACATGCCATACGCCAGTTATAACATTATATCGCGTTACATCCAATATTTATTATACCTCGAAATATATTAGGTGATTAGTAGATTATAATTCAAGTCATTCTCACAGTGATCGGATACGACGTTTCGTGATATTGACCATACTTTTTCAATGATCAAAAAATAACTTTGTGTATCAGCAGTTTACTACCGAATTTAATTTATTGGCACTAGTCACTAAACAAATCCAGCTGTTGATACAATATGATTGAAATAGTCTGCTGTGCTTCGAATTAATTTCGGAATTAATGTCTGTAGAATTGATTATATCTGTTACTGAAACTGAAGGCTCTATGATTCATTCATCGAAAAGATTAATCGTTTGATATGCATGAAGTATAGGGAAGAATATCGACCGATGAGGGCGCTGGTGGTGGTTAAACTATATCCACCATTTTGAAATAGTTACCTTGTTTACATTTGTGAAATAACGCGCCATACTGAAATCCAGTCATCAGTTGCCCTCGCTAAAGAAGATTTTGGTGTTTTTTTTGCTATAAATTTTCATTGTACAAAATTTTTCTCGTGAAGGTTAATATAACTGTGTTCATGATGCTTTGAATAGCCGCACAATACCATTCATTGGAGGTGAACATAGATGCATTGTGTTTTAAAATCTAATGATATTTGTTCCAGGACATTTTTCAGTTTTAGTGTAGTGTTATTGATCCAAAGAGGCTTTTATTACATGGATGATGAAATGCGCCATAACTTCGCCTAAAAATAGACAAACAGACTCACCAGGTAACAAGAAATCATCTCTCTTGAAATGCAAGTAACACACTGAAGCCGCTCTAGGTGGTGATTTATGCAGTTTCAGTTTAATTTTCCAAGCCTTTTATCTGTCTATTTTCTCTTTCAATCCACTTTCCGTAATGTTTTCCACCAAAGGTGTACCTATTTCTCTTTGGAAACGTGTGGAAAGACAACTTTGGATTTCGGTTCCTAGAGTTGCTGCATCTTGGCACCAAACACTTTATACGGCTCACTGAGCGATCTGCATCCATGATTGTTTGTTATTATTAATCGAAAAAAATTACAACTTCAGATGAGATTTCTTAAATCAACACCAAAGAAATCAATAAATTCACACACATAAAATGGAAGCCATTTGTTTGTGAAATTATAGCAGTGCGTTATATTTCCGCCAGACGTCGCATAAAAATATGAACTTCCCAATATTATTTTTCTGTGATCCGTCCATTTCTGGATTTCCTGGTGGAATATTTGACAATTATGCGGGGGGGTCTTTAGATCAAACAAAAGGCCAACAAAATTATGAAGGTAAATCTAAACAGTTGATTAAGTCTAAAAATAATAATAAAATGAGTGGAAATTTAACAAAAAATAAAAACGGTCAAGTCAAAAAGAAAGAGAAAATTTTTGACAAAAGTATCAAGTTAAGTGTATTTAACTCGGTAATTACGTTTCAATTGCGGATATCACCAATAGAAACGTTGTGATTACCCAATAACAGGGTTCTACTTTATCCGTAGCCACATAAAACTATCGAAAAATTCTTATTACAGACGATGTATTCAATTATATAGTGTTTTTCTTAAATGCCCCCTCCCTTTATATTTTGAACGGATCAACTCAAAAAATTGAAACTTGAGATAATGAAATTGATGCATAAATACTGTATTTTGGAGTAAAGTTGACGGTTGACAATTTCAAGATGGCGGCTGGGCGCCATCTGGAAAAAAATGGAAAGGGGGTGTTGTGATACATCATTTTGAAGCTCCTGACGAATACTAATCAACCCTAGAATATGAAGTCAATATCTTCACCTGCTACAAAATGGCGGAACATTAAATAATTGCCTGAATACATCGACGTTTAACATAATACAGAAGATGCTCGAAATGGTTGCCTTAAACGATACCACGTCGAACATTTCCGGCCTCAGCAACTTCGATATTTCTACAAATATCTATTTGTTCCTGCCTCATATACAATATTGAAGCAGGCTCAGTTTTGTACACCTTTTGCTTCAAATACCCCCATAAAAAAGTCTAATGGTGTCAAATCTGGCAAGCGCGCTGGCCATGGAAAGTATTATTCGAATAATTTCTTTCTTGTCTGAAATGATGTGGTGGTGCCCCATCTTGTTGGACTAGTAATATTCATATCGAATCCATTGGGATTCACTTCGACGATTTCGGTGATTAGAGGATCAACAGGTCAACAGTAGCTTCCAGCAATTTTAAATACAGTTCCTCTCGTGAATTTTGTTCTATTGGCCATTTTGAAGATAGTTTACGTGGTACCTGTCTACTTGTGAAATTTAATCCTAGATGAGAATATTTGAACTAAAGATTGATAATCTTTGTCGTACTGACATTTTTGTCTTTTTTATGAACAGAAAATAACCTATCAAACCTTATCGGGTGGTTGGGATTGCCATATGGTGGAAAAAACTAATATTTTTAGAAATATCGGTATTAATGTGTTTGTATTCAGGTAATCATATCTGCCTGTCAAGCGGAAGGCCGGGGTTCGAATCCTCGCCGGGCCACCGTGCTGGGTAATCACACGTTAAAAGGTAAGGCCTCGTTGATCCATTGCTCGCACAAGTTTCGACTTCTGAGGATTGACGTTCGTCAGCTGGTTAACGAAAACGAACAATTTAAGAACAACAACAATCATTTAATGTTCAGCCATTTTGTAGTAGGTGAAGATATTCTAGGGTTGTAAAGTATTCGTCAGGAGCTTCAAAATGATATATCACAAGACCCCCCTTTCCATTTAATTTTTATTCCAGGTGGCGCCCAATCGCCATCTTTAAATTTTCATCTGTCAATTTTACTTCAAAATATAGTATTCATGCATCAATTTCATTATTCCAAGTTTAAATTTTTTGAGTTGACCCGTTCAAAAAATGAGAAGAGGTTGGGGGAAGGGGCATTAGAGAAAAGCACTGTATTATTCAGTCAACAAATCAGTAAATTTTTTTAATTTTTTTTCTACATAAACTCGGTTCGATTTCACTATGTATTTCATACTACTACTGAACAATATTTGTCATTATAACAATCTTTCTGAATATTCCCGTTACTTATCATTGTTTATTGACATAAATCAAAGTCAATAACAATATGATCATATCATAACTAGTGAATACCTACTGAAAATTCTAGCCATTCTTCATATCAATGAGTCGATAGTTCATACCTTAGCATACGTAAAAAAGTTTTAACAAACATTTTTTTTATTCAAAAATCGTTCAAATATATTATAAATGTTAATTCAACAAACAACTCATTCAGCATACTTATACCTCCGATACTCGACTCAAATACTAGTTATTCAGGTTATTGATGAATGAAAAGGAAAAACGAGAAAATTTGTTTGTCAATTTCGAAGGGATAATTTTGACAATTACTGGCAACAAAACCTCCAGAATCAATGAAATATAATTTTTCATCTCACTTATAATTTGGTGAATGTTCATCTAGAACTGAATACTTGCGTCTGATTTTCCAATGGTTGTTGGATTTGAAAATTGTTGAAAGCGTAAAAATTCTCGTTCAAGTTGAATTATATCCAATCAGTCTCATTATTGAAGTTTTCCCCAAAGAGGAAATTATTTTTTCAAGGTATCAAAATGTTTGTTGTGTCGGTAAGACACATTTAAACATTGGTTGATAATTTTAATTCGGCGCTGGCGTTAAGCGGATGTTTGTTTAACCTCAAATTGCTACATCTGGCAACATGCTTGGTAGTACGACAAACTGCCGTCGACAATAGGGAGGAAGTTTATATTTTTATCTACACCCGTACTCTAATGATACACTTATATGCCCACCACCCGTTTTATAATGAAATCCATTACGATACAGATTTTCATTACGATACAGTTTTTCAACCAATAGAAACCCATTATTTTTCAATCAAGCATGATGTGCAAGCTTTGCATTTTGACGTTTGTCAAGTCAAAATCAGTAGGTATTGAATTTTTGAAGAATTCAGTCAATTTTCGATAATCGAATGAAAATGTCTTATAGCAGTGATATAGAAGAATTACCAGCGACTCCTCCACAGATGTCTCAGACAAGAAAAAAATACAATCGAAAGGATTATAATATTTTTCATTTGACAAATGCAATACATATGTTGTTATTTTCGTTCGAGTCGAATGTGCTTTAATGGCCGAGTGGACAGCGGCGCGGGCTGTCATCACAAACGTCCCGGGTTCAATTCCAGACCTCGGCAAAGACTTTTTTTTAATTTTTTTTTCTTCTCATTGTTGTATTTTCCGTGGTTATACCATTAATTATAATTCTGTAGAATTTTCCAAAGAAATACGATTGATTACCTACTATAATTGTGTTCAATATAAATACCTAATATTATAATATTTTTAGTTCTTCATTATTTATTGGGTGTAGATAAAATAGCGTATGCAACTCTCATGTAATGGTTATTAATACACTCGCATAAACCATACGAAACTCACCTTCGGCTCGTTTCGTATCCCGGTTTATGCTCATATATTAATAACCATCATTACACGATCGTTGCATAATATACTATTATACGATAGTCAATATATTCCGCTCGACTGTAGCGACGAATCAAAATTATCAACAAACAAATTATTTCATACACCATCCCAAAGTTGAACATGCAAAACAATTTAACTGTTTAATGAATAGAAAGTAAAGGGGCATGGCTCAAAATTTCAAACAAACCTTTTAATTCATGTATCAGTTAGATACGACGAAGAAATTCAAATCCACAATTTATAAAAAGTAAAACGGCTTGCCAAGGCATGCCATGGAAACCAGCTCAATTTTTAATTAGATGTGATGATGAACTGAATTGTGTTGAATGTTCTATTTAGGTGATACATGAATTAAATTGTTTGTTCAGATGGAAATAAAGCAATTTATAGGCTCAAAAGGTTTGATTAAAATACCTACTCTTGCGGAAAACGAGTATCATTTCAAATTTGATTCAGAACTGATGCCGTGCAATGTTGAATTAAATAGTTTTTTGACCTGATGACGTGTTTTAATCGGTATTTGAATATATTTTTTCTCAGAATGAAATTTATATCAAATATTATTATTTTTTTGTGATGCTGTATTCCAGTAATCCTAAATACTGTTGTGCATACCGTAGGATACAGTATCTAGCTTGAAAAGGGAATTACTTGGTAGTGAAAAAAGTTACGGGGAGCACTAGTTGAATGTTGGCATAACTAAATTTGAGAAAGTTTCTAGGAAAAACTGACATGTTTTACAACACCTTCTTCTTCTTTGTCTGTATACGAAGGCGGTATAGTCTTAACTTTTTCCCGATTTCTCGATCTGTTAGGGATGGTTACATTTGAACTGGGACATTCACCATATTTTCAAGAAAAAAAATGCCGCATATTGTTACGATACCCTTTGGGTTCGTTTATTGAAACTTCAAACACTAAACTACTTGTACAACTCTTCATCACAGTACAATACAATCACTTCAACTACTCTGTGTGGTCTCGGTAGTGTAGTGGTTAGCATATCTGCCTGTGAAGCGGAAGGCCGGGGTTCGAATCCTCGCCGGGCCACCGTGCTGGGTAATCGCACGTTAAAAGGTAAGGCCTCGTTGATCCATTGCTCGCACAAGTTTCGACTTCTGAGGGTTGACGTTCGTCAGCTGGTTAACGAAAACGAACAATTTTTTTTTAGAACTCAGCTAAACTATCCAACGCTCTGTACTCAAACTCTCTACACTTCGACTTCTGCACTTAGCAATACCGCAGCTCTCTCTGCTTAAAAATCTGATAGCTATATGCCGTAGCGATGAATCGCTTCCGTATATATACTTGCTTACGCCTGTGGAAAATCTTCCAGTCAAATCTCGATGATCGAATTTTCTCGGCGAGCCGCGATCCCGCCGGTAAACGATCTTCTTTCGACCCCTCATATTATTTAGCGTTTACGAGCGACAGGGCTGGCACTAGGAGATTTCGTAACAACATTTTCCTGAAACTATACAACTCGCCAGAGTCACACCAAACGTGACAATATTCGATATGCTTCTTCAGCAAAGGCTACATGCAGATCGACGATCCCAGTTAATTTTTTATGAGTGTGTAATGCCTTTTCCAGTACTTAGGTGATGGGTTTCTTCTAGAATAACTTGCAAATAATTAGAAATAGCAATGCCTGCCTAGGGGTAATTTTTCGTGAAGCATGAATTTTCTTTCCGTAGTTTTGGGTTGATACCCCACCACGATCTGAAAAAATAAAGGATTGATGTTGAAATATATACAAGTGTAGAAGGGTAGATTTCAAGTCTGCTCCAAAAATTGCCCATTTTAAATTAGTTTTCTGCGATATTTCTTTATAAAAAGCTGTCACAAAGCAAGATCATACAATCATAAATTATAGCGGATATAGTTTACAAAAAGTTAAAAAGTCCAAACATATTGAGATATTGAGGAAACAAATATCTCCAGTGACTGGAATTATCTTCAAAATGAGAAATTTTTCACCCTTGAAATATCTGAAAATCATTTCTTCGTCTTTAGCCTTTTTTAAATTTCATTACCCAATCTCGATATAAGGATTGCCAAAAAATGTTTATTGAAACCATGGAAAACTCAACAAAACAAAATCATTAAGTATATATTCCAACTCGGTTATAAAGAACCTACAGTAAATTTATATAAACCGAAACATTTTCAGGATATCTATCCACTTCATAAATTGAGAATTTGTACTTTTATTCATCTGAGAAATAATTGGAAACTTTTAAATTTGGTGTTTAACCTTATTAATGATCAACCTAATCATTCGACAAGCCACTCAGACAATTTAGCAACTATGAAGGTAAAAACAAATGTGGGTCAGCAATAAATTTATTTTAAAGGTATATCATA
>JAVJAQ010001218.1:0-29625 GCA_032362365.1 Zygogramma bicolorata | reverse complement strand
AGACGTACAAGAAAAAAATTACTTAACCTTCCTAGAAAAAATCATACTTAACCTTCCTAGAAAAAATCATTTGTACAAATATCAATTTGCATAAATTCCTTCATATCCAATATAATTTCTTTTATTTGAATTATGATTTCTGTTTTTGCGCGTATGCTGCAATACTGAAAACAGTACATTTATGCGTATTGACCAACGCAAAATATAAAGATTCAATTATATGCAGAAATTACCCCGGAAATTACAGTGAATGAAGATATCAGACGGATGTCCAGAAGTTGTTTTGGATTTTTCTGTATATTTGAACAATCAGTGCACTATGTGAAAGAACATTATTCGCTTTGTCCTCGAATAAAAAACTATTCGAATTTTTAACGATGAAATTATGGTAACGAACATTTCACCACAATGGATACTTGAACCTATAGTCGGGCTGTTCATAAGATAGAATTCAAGGACGCGTGATCAGTGAATGCCTGCATCTAAATATAGCCTGCGCGGCGTAGCCACGCCTTCTAAACTGAAATAAATGAAGAACTGTTTACACTGTACTGTACTCATTTGTGCTTTGTATTTAAGTGAGTTACGTTTTTGTGTGTATGTTTTTGTTGAGTGGTGTAAATCGGACTTGTAACATTGGGGAGAGGAACATTCAAAGAGTGCGTGCCGTTCACGTGATCATTCTGTCTTTTCAGCGGCTACACTATAGACACTGATGAATTTTTGTTGTAAGCATTATACAATCGACAAAATGCCCAGCAAAAAAATGGAAATTTTGGGTCAATGTTAACACCGATATAATTTTCGATATGAATAACTCTCGTTGTCTGTCAAAAAATTCGAGAAGAATTCCCTTTTCAGCTACCAATTCTGTACCTATTCGCCGTTGTCAATCGTTTGGGTGCATCTCCAGATTTCTCTTTATTCAATTTCAGGAAATATTAATTGAAAAGAATAAAAATGGATCTACAGAAACTCCTGGGAGAGTAAAGGAAAATTCAATCTTGATCGCAAGTATCTATTCCAGCAAAAATCGCTCTCACTATTTCACCGGTGTAACATAAAAGCGCGACGTAGTAAAGATAAAACAATTTGTCGGGATTGCTGTCTGGAAAATGGCGAAATCAAACGTGAGAGCGGAACTAGATAAGATCCGAGCCTGAAACGGTTTCGACAATTTTATCAAAGCTCTTTTCAAACATCAATCCTTCGATAAATCAGACGTAATTCGGTTTAAATCTCGAATTTACTACATCACCTAAGATTGCTAGAACGGAAAGGTTTTGCAAGAAATACGATCGAAAGTTTACGGTTTAGTACAGTGGCGAACTAGTCACAGGGTTTTTATTTACGATTCGTTCATCGGTTTAGTATAAATGTTTGTATAGCAATACCAAATAAATGCTATTTGATGCAATTTTTGTGTACTGAATTCCATGTGTTTCAGTGACAGTTGCATCATACAGGCAGGGTACCTCCTGGTGCAGATGAACTCTTTCTTTTTTTTCGTGAACGAATCAAATGTCAATTACTAATTTTGTATCATTTTTTTATTTTGATTCGGGAAAAAACCCAAAAAATTGTTTCTCAATACTTGATCAGTATTGCAGGCGAATACTGGTAGTACAGGTTACATGTTCGATTGCGTTCAATATGATTGTATTATACAACTCGAACATAAAATGCTATTCTATAAGTATGCTGCGTGAGCCCGGAACCTATACAGCACACACCCAGATCAATGTTCTTCACTTTACTTCCACTTACCATATTATTTAAGTCAATATCACTATCATTGCTTCAGTACATATCAGAAATTTCAATTGCAAATTGATTTCCTTACTGTATTATTGTATTATGCTTTTTCAAACTTTTCTCTTCTATTATATAATCCATCTTTCATTTTATTTCTCTACAAATATAACATTATTAGCAGTTGTCATAATCACCATGGTACGCTAGTTTAGTCTGTGAATTTCAGGAACATATTATATCAATAGAATGTGAACAAAATTGTATCTTTCATAAAATCGAGTTGGAAGGAAAGAGAGTTTGGGTCTGCTGAACGGTGCAATTCAAGATGTATGTATGGATAGAATTACCTTGTACCAATTCATTCAATGGAGAATGGATCAATTGTCCAGAAGATTTGTTCTGGGGCTATCGAGTACAAACATTCTTTATTCTTTCAGCAGACGAAATTTAGTTGTTGCTTCGATTTTATGTTGGAACTTATTCGCTGAGAAAAGACAACAAAATTCTGAAATGAATATTTAGAAAATAGATCTTTAAGGATTCAATCCGTGTGCGAGATATTTCATTTCGACTCTCACTCATAATTTGGTTAAACCCATTAAGGTTCAATTGGCCAAACACCAAGGATTAATTAGGTCTCCTGTCCTGTCCGTTCAGGTGTGGTGCTGAAATGAATGTTTCAGTTATTCTGATAATGGGGACTACAACTAACTGAGATATAGTCAAACTATGGGACCACAAAGCATTGATGAAGAGTTTTTTGGTGCTTTCTAGCGTTTTTGAAATTGCGAAATATTTCCTAGGAAATGAAAGCGGGTCCACTTATGAATTCAATGAAGTTCTTCGATCATTATCATCAGTTGACTCAAACTGAATTGAGAAAGAACTCCCTAGAATTTTTGGTTGCTCGTCACATTAAATCTAATGTCATTTAGAATTAAACTGTCGATCAGTGAATACATTTGGGTTGCGAGGCTAGATCTCGGTGGTAGCAAATCCAGGGGCCTGTTTCAAGAACGTACAAATCTTGTAGCTACAAGAGAAACACAAAGGAAGACGATGATAAATAATTGGTTTTTACTCGTTTCTTACCTGTACCTGCATTGTCTTTTTCTTGTAGCTACAAGACTTGTAATTCTATGAAACAGGCCCCTGATTCTGCTTTATTTATAGTTGCTTCATTCTCGAAACATTTTTTCAAAATGCGACTCCAATCTGTGAGATATTTGTGTCCTCAAATCAATTTCATGAACGAGTTGATTTCTGGATCCACAAAAATGAAAACATGGTACTTTTTCTGGTAACTACCTTCAGACACAATTCTGATAATAAGTGTGCCCAGTGTAGCAGAATGTCATCTGGTTGGGAGTTACCTAAACAATTGGAATCGAGGTTGAAATGAAACAACGGAATTTTTTCTTTGGATCGTGTATGCTGGATTGAAAAACTGTGTATTGAAACATAGGAAAATGGTTTTCTTAACGATCTCTGAAACAACCCACCTCGTAAGTTTAACGAAGGAGGAGAGGCCATCATTGAATAATTATCGTCTCATACCGACTTAAACGAATGGCTTTATTTAGAGCAACACAAACTAGGCGAGCCGACCGATGCGATCCGGGCTTGGTGATATAAATGATTCGGATCCTAATCTTAACTGTATCTAATCGCTCGGTCGGCGATCTACGCTGTAGACCGCCGTTTAGAGTTGGGATACGTGCCTTGGCTGCCAATCAAATGCCCGAAGAGTGCGTTCAAGAGTTCAATATATTGATAGATGATGTGGAGTTATGTGGAGATGCCGCCATGTGCGGAACTAAGGGAGGCGTTGGGCCATGCTCACAGATTCATCGCTATAATAAATGGTCTTTCGCTTGGAAAAGTTCTGCATAGCTATTATTCTACTCACCCAAGTGAGTAAGTTATTGTCTTAGAAATCACGAATGAAAAGTATAATACTCAAAGAATGTCGTTTGTTTGAATTTATGGAACTGCAAACTCTCAGAAATCTCTATCCACTTGATAGACAAAATATCCCCTTTATGAAATATAATTTATAAGACTTTAGACGGAGGAAGAATCAAATTTCCGATTCCAACATCGCAGTCAAACAAACAATCATTCATCTGTGATTTCTCAGTTGTAATAATCAATCCAATACCAAAAAGTTGTCCCCGAGCGCTAAAGAAACCCAGAACGTTGGTCGTCGCTTACCACCTTGAAGGGTTGGGCTTTTATATAAAAAAAGAAATGGGTTGACAAATGTATTTTTCGTCAATCAGATGTCGCTTTCCTACAAACGGCTGATCTCAGAAGTCGAAACTTGTTTGAGCCAAGTATTAACGAAGACATACCCTCCCCAACGTGCGATTCCTAGCACGGGTCAATATGACTTATGAACATCTTAATATATAGAAACCCACATTGCACACTTGCTCATAGCACGATATACGTTGGTTGTACATCATTGCACTTCCCCGTAGGACCTTGAAAAAAGTCTCTAGAGGGCATGATTCGAACACAGGTATGTTACTGATAAAATTCGTTAGATCACAGAGATCGCGATGTCTTTCTCCCGACCAACATAATATACTTGATATACGTACTGAATCAAAAGATAAATTGTCACTTATAAATTTGAATACATTCTGAATGAGCGAAAATTGAAGACTCGACACAAGCTGCAATTTTGTTGAATAGTGTACTAGTATCAATCTTGGATACTTCTTTGGGTGAAGTCGAACCCGCCGCTGGACAGTGGCATGATATCTTGGGTGAGAAGCCAATAGGAGTGCAATTTCGACTCCATTTTAATATCGAGTATATATGTGCATAGTCATTGTGTAAATTGAAAATGTCTGAAGAATCATGGTCTAGATAACTGAAAATGAATAAGTTCATGACAGTGGACAACTTTTTCGGCTAGCTCAAATCGACATTGAACATATTATGGAAATTGTTCAGTGATCTTTGAACCTTTCTGGGATGTTTCTCTCTCTATTGCACAATTCGCATCTCATTGTTTGGATCACTTGACTCGAAAAGAAATGCTGATTGGGCATGAAAAACAAAATCTAAAAAACGACGCAAATGGACAAGAACGTTATCGATTCATACCTATTCAACAAATAGGTTCAGAGAGAATTCAACTGCCACCGTAGTTTTTCCTCCAAGCATAGTGGAACAACAAATAGTGGTCACTCTACTCTTAGATTATAGAGGACAGATAAAGCTAGTCATTGATAAATAATCCCTTGCTAGTCCACCTATAAGGCCAATGAGCTGAACAGAAAAAGCTAGAGAGAGAAAGGGAGGTAAAATATACTACGGTCTTACTAGAGGGGAGGAGCTTCCAAATCATAGGCGTCGCATACCTGAGGAGGCATTGGGTATTATGATTCCGTGAACAGATTTTGTATGGGAAATATAATGAACTGTTATAGCCTGTTCGAATTTTTCATGCAGAAAATATCAGTATATTGTTGAACTCCATGAAGATTTAGGACCAACTTGCCTTAATAAAATTTCATGGAAACAAAAGCATATACATAGTGACAAAGGTCAAGCATGAAAAATGTATTTATTACCAATTTTATAAGCATACGGAAAATGAAACAAAATGTATACCAGATGGCCAAAATTCAATGGCACTCATAAGTATGAGTGGAGTCTTTGATATTAAAAGTGAAATATATGTCAACTCGAACTCAAAACTGAAAATACTCGCAATCGACGTGCATTCTGCCAACCAAGAGAGCATCAACAGAAGAAGGATGATATCGAGTAGTTGTCGAAACAACTTTTGTTTGCAAATCGGTGATAGGGCAATGATATAGCTTTTGCATTCTTTTTCATTACAAAATGAAATATCTTTTGTTTTGATGGATATATTCTTCACCTGAGATGTGATTCTGACATGTTTGTTGTCTCGTGATGGATTCTGATTTTCAAATATTTCTGCAGTATAATTTTTATTGAATTTGAGGATATTTTCATCAACAGGAGATGATCCTGTCGTAAAGGTGAAACCCGATTCTCATAGTGTTGTTGATCACTGTATCGATAATATTTTTGATCTTTTTGTTGAAAATATTCATAGTCTTGTGAAAATATCTGAAATACTTCTCAGTTGCCTGAGTCACTTCCGGGGCGGAAGCATTTATGAGGTTGCCGTATTCTTTCTATTTTGGAGCTGAGAAAATGGTGCATTCATCTGTAACATTTCACGGCATTTCGGGCAGGTGATACATTTCTTCAGATACCTCATAACCCAACCTGAAATGTATGAGACTATATGTCCTGAGGGCAGTGGGGATCCAGGATCATGTCAAGGGGGGGGTCTATAACTCAAAATTTATATATATATATATATATATATATATATATATATATATATATATATATATATATATATATATATAGAACAAAAAATTATGAGCTAACGTATAGCAACAACTAGTCAAGATCCAAAAAAAAAAGGTGAAAGAGATTGGCATGAGCAAAATTTGAAGGTGTAGCCAGGAGGTAAAGTAGGTTTGAAACTTTACTTTTTTTGAATCGAATCGAGTTGATTTAACCTAATCAACAGCATATTCTACTCATACATAGTATATTCAAATCGTTACCGGCATACACAATACTCATCACAAATGTAACGAGTCTAATTTTTCAAATACTGCGCCAGAAAGGATCCAATGGCAGCACTGTCAGCAATTTCTCGAACTTTTCCTCGATAAGCCTGACAAGTGTCAATTTTCTTTAAAGTGTCATCGAGAAAAATTACAACTTGATAGTTAAAGAAAAAGCATTTTATTTTGAACCTACAACATGAAGAGGACTCCAATTTCATATTTTACTCGGCTTGATACAGCGTTCTAGTAGAATGTTTCAAAAAACTTCGAAAATTTACTAATGTTTAAATGTTTTTAGTTTTCAATGGAATGTAATAATAATTATTAAAGTTCTTCAATTTTAAAGCAAAAAAAATATTTTATTTCATTTTTTTGTCTTTCTCATGTGATATTTTTTTGTTCCCTAACCAAATTTGGAAATTAGGAGCCGATAAAAATTGAAAAAAAAAACACTGATTTTCCAAATGGGGGGGGGGTCCGGACCGGAACCCTCCCCCCCCGTGGATCCGCCACTGCCTGAGTGATCAAAAGCCAAGTAGAGACTAGTTTCAAAATATTTATATTCGCCTGTGTCTCGAAAATCCGAAAGAGGTTCCAAATGATCTTGGGAATTGACTAACATTGATAAGTTGAAATTGAAATGTACCTTTCTTCAGGCCTTTCCATGTTCAAGTGATTCTCAACGAGATTAGAGAAAATATACCCAATGAAATTTTGGATTTATTGAAATGGAATCAGTTACCTCTCTAGTATAAATGCATTTATTATCGCAAATATTCACAGTATGAACACATTCAAAATATTTTGAAAATGATTAAATAACAATATAAGTCACTGTACATTGACCGTATCTACCGTTTGGGTGGAGCGCTATCAAACATTGTAGACTAGGATCTCGAGCTGAAAACGAATACAAAACACTGTATAATGAATAGGGTACCATCATTTGTTATAACACGAGAAGTAGCAATGGGAAAGTATAAATAGATATTTCATAAACCAAGAAAGTACGAAACATAAATATCAAACTTCTTAATTTAACCGTATATCCATAGATCCAACAGTAAGTATCAGCTGCTGTTCATAATTCCTCTGGTCACAATTCAATTTAGTTACCAGAGATGATCATACAGAACGTACCCAGATGTATATCACACATTTACGCCTTCAGCGTTTTAGCCATGAAGTTTTCTTCAACATTATGGATGAACATTGGTTATTACATACTGCCATTCTATCGCACAATATGGTTGTTCATGTTATGCATTTTCCGGAATGAAATATTTCAATAACCTACCATTTCTGTAATTACATTATACTTTTATCTCATAGTTTATTTATCATAAACATTGCCACTGATAAATCACCACCCTCGAAAAAACAACAACCTACGCCTATGTTAACTTCACATAACCTGAAACACTCACCGCTAATAATGGGTTATTTTCATAGCTGATATGTCTTTGGAACTTCGAAAACACAATTTGAACTGTTTATAGAAGCATTAACTGCTGACAACTATACAAAAATAGCTGTTGTCGCTTATCAGATCCTTCGAGTGCCACTCAGAAATCTATGATCTGAATAAGACACCATTGTTTATAATCCACTATAAACTGGAATATTATGATCTTATTTTTCTTTCTTTCAATTTTACCGCATAACCTGTTTTCATATATTAATTTTGGCGACTTGGCGATTTTTGGTTGAGTGGCAAGACTGTTCCAGATACTGAATCATAACAAACACCGAACTTAGACTGTGACCGAGCCTTGGGACCACAAAAAAGTGTAAATAATGCCGTCTAGCAATTGCAGGTCACTGACTCTACTACTTACTGCCGACACCGTCGTGCAGGAACATAGCACAAATCTGTTGTAAGTGGCGAAGCATATATTTACTTCTACGAACAGGAAGTCATTTATTCATTTTGATTATTTTCAGTAATAAATTTATTTTGTTACGGCATTTCTTGGGTTCGTCAACTAATATAATACTTCGAACAACTTTCATTAATTCCTTATGAAAATACAACTACTGCACTGGTTTATAATCCGCTTACAAATCACTTAAACTGCTAAGCTAAAATATTCAACGCTCTTCACTAAAGACTCTATACAATTTTGACTCTCCACTAAGCTCTGAATTCTCCGATCTCAATGCTACAAACTGTCTTTCTGAAAACTACGCACTTAGCAATACTTTATGTCAAAAACTCTTTGAAACTTCGACTTCTGCACCCAGCTCTACTAAGTTCTACTTTTTCAATCTCTTTCCAATAACTCTTTCTACTAGAAACTCTGCCGTCTGCCGATGGAACAATCCTCTAGATCTATGTTATTCCATATTCGACGGTCGTAGTCAAATCGGTATCATTCAATTTGAAAGTTCAAACAAGAAATGGCCTTTCTATTACTTTTACTCAGCAGCGGTGTTAGGGGATTCATATCGATTTCGTAACAGTATTTTTAGACACATGAGGGCAAGTGTACATCCCCAATCCACCTAGAACGAACAAAAAAAAACAAACCCAACGGCGTCTTTATCCCATACACTTATTCCATATTGATTTCGTTTAATTCACAGGTGAGCGTAAAAAGTTGACAAAAATAACGATTGCATAAATTTCAATGGAGCTATGACCTGATTTTTTTTTCAGGTAACCCATTTGTGATGTGTTCGTTCACATATTGAAATTGCTATAAATATATTTCACTTGGTGAACAGATGAGCGAAGGCCGGTGGTATCTTAGACTATAACTTTTCCCGCAGTCTTATTTGTCCTCGGAGATCAATCTTTTTCACTCTTTTACACGACTATCCCATAGACAAAAAGACATTTTTCAGGACTCATGTATGGCAACACAAGCGAATGAGAGTGAATAAGTTATGAAAATAACTGGAATATTGATGGTTCCATCACGAGAACTATAGTGAGTTCGAAAAAAGTATGCTCCCCAGTATTTCATGAACTTATTTCATATGAGCGTTCGTAGCGAGTAGACGTATCAATTGTGGCCCCGGCTTGTAAATCGTTAAACTCTGGTTAAAGTGAACGAATTTCTTCGAGTTTCCTACAAAGTACAGCTTCTTGGAAGGACTCTAGTTGCATTGAAACAACACACAGTGAGTAACCTAGATATAGTCAGGAAATTGAATTTGTTGCTGCAGTTGAACAAATAAAATATGGGTTTCACCGAACGACAAAAAAGTGAATTGAAGAACCTGACAAAAGAAATTTCGAAAGAAATCCTGTTAGAGTTTATGAATGATAAGGTCTTCATTGACTCTATTGCAAAAAAGGTTGCTGAAAAAGTGAATCAACAAATCGAGAATCTCACGGCGAGAATTGGTGTCTTGGAAACGAAAATTTCCGATATACAGGGGGAGAAAGAGGAGTTGAATAGAAAAGTTGAAGACTTGGAACAAAAAACGAGGTTGGACCAATTACGTTTCTATGGCCTACCAGAATCTCAGGATGAGAACTTGAAACACATATTGGAAAAAATATTCTCTTCAAAACTAGCAATAAATCCATCTATAGTGCAGAGTTACCGTATTGGTAAACGGAATTCTGATTCCAAAGTACGGCCTGTTATCATAAAATTCGCAAGTATTCAACAAAGAAACGCAATATATTCTGCAAAGAAAAATTTCAAAGGGAGTAATATGATAGTAGCTGAAGATCTAATCAAGAGTAGACATGATTTGTTGATTTATGCCAAAGAGAAGTTAGGAAGGGATAAAGTCTGGACGATTGACGGGAACCTATATACCATGTCTAATGGAAAGAGATGTGCACTGAGATCAGAAGAATGTATCATGAAATTATGTGAATAGCCGGGTACACAACAAATGTTATTATTTTTGAATAATTGTATTAACTTGTATTAACGAGAAATAAGGGGTACAGTGTTGTAAGTGGGAGAATGAGAGATATATATGTGGGTTTTCTAAATACTAGGTCATTATTTGGACACTTTGCAGAATTAAAAACACTATTGTTACAGGAAAAATTTGATATAATAGGAATTACAGAAACTTGGCTATCAGAAAATATAACTAGTGACTCATTAAATATTGATGGTTATACATTTATTCGTAGAGACAGGGGTTCTAGGGGTGGAGGTGTAGGAATGTATCTGAAAAATTACTTAAAATTTGAAATTCTTGAATATGTGTCATATGAATACATGGAACAACTGTGGATACAATTCAGATTCAACAAACTGATATACAAAGTAGGAACAATTTATCGACCACCAAAAGGTAATCTTAATGATTTTTTCAACAAACTTGAAGATTCACTATCAGAATTAACAATATCAAGTGATCGATTTATATGTGGTGGTGATGTAAACATAAATTGTTTAGATATGAATAGCAAAAATACTGAAACTCTATTGGAAATTATAGAATCCTTCAATCTACAGCAAGTCATTGACTCCCCCACCAGATGTACTCAATCGTCTAATAGCTCACTTGATATAATATTGCTATCAAAGGATGAACATAATATTATTTGGGATACTAAGGATGCATCGAATATTTCTGATCATTGCCTCACAACTTGCAAGTTGAGGGGAAAAATCCTTCAAGAAACTAAAAAATTTATTACTATAAGAAATATGAAGCGTATAGATAAAACGCTTTTGGAGGAATATTTACAAAATGCGCCTTTTAAAACGTTTACTATATACAGGATATTAACAGTAAGGTAGATCATGTGAATAAATTAATTTTAAGCATAGTCGATGTATTGGCACCATTAAGAACAATACCTATTGAAAAACAGAAACCTCCTTGGATAACAGATATCGTTGAGATGATGATAAAACTTAGGGAAAAAGCATATCGTAGATACAAAAAACAAAAAATATAGACCATTGGAACTATTACAAACAGCTCAGGAATCAAGTAAATATTGCTATACGGAACGAGAAAAAAAGGTATCTAGAATTTTGTGCTAGAAACAATAATGATAGAAAAATAATGTGGAAAAGATTACAGAATCTGGACATCTACAACAAAAAAGGTCCTACGTCCCTACCAGCGTGTCTTGATAATCCATCAAAAATAAACCACCACTTTTTACAGCCTTCATTGAATAAGTCAGAACCTGATCAAAACTTATTAAATAACTACAATCAGAATAAAAAGTGTCATTTTGAGGAACTCTTTGAATTCAAAACTGTTACCATGGAAGAAGTTCATGAATCATTAACAGAAGTGAAGTCATTAGCTTCAGGTCCTGACTTAGTTAATTTAGAAATGATATAACTTTCTTGTCCAACAATTCTACCTGTTTTGACTAATATTGTAAACTCTTGCCTGCTAGAAAATGTATTCCCTGATATCTGGAAAGTATCAAGAATAACTGCACTGCCCAAAAAAAGTGAGGTATTGAATTACAATGATCTCCGACCAGTAAGTATATTACCATGTATGTCGAAAGTGATCGAAAAAATAATGAATAATCAGATAAGACTTCATCTTGAAAAATATTCTATATTACCGTCTGTACAATCAGGGTTTCGATCGGGATTCAGCTGTACGACAGCTTTACTCAACATTTTGGATGATATATTAAGGGCTACAGATGCAGGTAAAACAACAGTGCTGATACTTCTAGATTATTCTAAGGCGTTTGATACCATAAACCACCAAATTATGCTTTCTATCCTTCACTTCATAGGCTTCTCGGCCAATGCAATAAAACTCATGGCTAATTATATACAAAATAGGCGTCAATTCGTGGAAACACCTGTCGGACAGTCATCGAAAGAAAATGTGACTAGTGGTGTTCCCCAGGGTTCAATACTAGGCCCATTATTGTTCAGTATTTACACTAGTAACTTTTTATCGAGTATAAAGACTTGTAAATCTCACTTTTATGCTGATGACACACAATTGTATCACTCTTTTATTCCTGACAACTGGTTGTTGGCGCAACAGGCAATTACATAAGACTTGAATCAGCTAGTGGAGCTGTCTACACTGCATTCCTTAAAAATCAATGCAATTAAATCAAATGTCATGATTTTTGGAAAAAACAGACAACACATCAAATCTGAAAATGAAATGAAAGTTCAAGATGAGGAATTGTCTTTTGTAGAAAATGTAAAAAACTTGGGGTTGTATCTGGACACAGATCTTCGTTTCAAAAGGCATATTAGTTATTGCATTCAAAAATCATATTGTTCCTTAAAAATGCTCTATCCTCATAGACACTTGCTTTCAACTTCAACTAAAAGAATGTTGAGTGATATGCTGGTTCTAAGTCAATTAAATTTTTGCGATGCAGTATACGGGCCTTGCCTGGATAGAAGTGATATAAATCGTGTGGAGAAAGTGCAGAAATCCTGTCATTTATCTATGGTATCCGCAAATATGATCCAGTGTCGCACATGTTGAAACCCACAAAGTGGTTGAAAATGCAAGATCGACGAAAACTTCATTTTCTAGTTCTGTCACACTCAATAATTCAAAAACAGAGTCCTCCATATCTTTATAATAAAATAACATATAGAACAGATGTCCACAATCTGAATTTACGACATAGGGGTCGCATCACTCTTCCACCTCATAGAACCTCCATATTTCAAAGAAGCTTCTCTTACAATATTTACAGAATGTTTAATGAAGTCCAACCTCCACTCAGTCAAATGAAGACATTAACTTTCAAAAAAAATATCAGAGAAAGTCTGTTGGCCACATATGTGTAACTCTTTCTACCCGCACCAAAGCAATACCTGTTTTTTTTCTTCCAGTTTATTCCCTCTTCAAGTTAACGAACAATTTAGAATATAAGTGTTTCTTATACTGGGGCTGAACTAGAACTTTTCCAAATTGTTTTCAGCTCCATTTTGCATTATTGTAATTGATTTTATACTTGGAAATGCTATTTTTGTAATGCAAATAAATATTATTATTATTATTATTATTTGATCTCAAAACAGTCTCGAAACAATGACACCAGAAAAAATGTTTCTTGTTTCCCTGTGAGGGCAAAAACTTAGTAACAACCAATGTGATTCCTTGAATAAATTCGCTGGGCAAGCGGTAGATTAGTTACGAGCAATTTGAATAAAATTGAAACTGTAAACATTCATAAAGGAAGTCCAGTGTCCGTGAAACTACTCAGTTTATAAATGATAAAATGTTTCAGTAATAAAATGTTTATCTCAAGCTGTTTTGACATCTGTGCAAAGCAGTACAATACATTGTTTGCCATCAATTGCTGCCAGAAACTCACATCTTGCACGTAGCTTTTATATTACAGCAATTCATGAGAATTATGGGATTTTCAAGAAGGTACATAGAAACTTGTCAATTGTGGTCACTTGTTAGCCATCACAGATGGGCCTTTGCCTCCTTTTTCCCAATAATTAACATTTCATAGTCGAATGAAACATAAAATCTCAAGGAGAAATACAGAAATAATGCCTTTGTATTCATTTTAATTTTATATTAATTCCATAGTTTTCTGTACCCCGAAGTTTTTATCCATCTGTAATCAGCTCTTTTCCAGAAGTCAATTCTTCACAAAATGACCCAGTTATAATATTTATTCCAAATAAATATGTGCCTCTGGTCTTCGAAAAATTGAGAGAAAATATGCTCAAATTTGGAAATGTAAAAACGCAATTCCACTGAGGAGTTTGTTTGGATAGGTAACGGAGGGTTTTGGATGACTTTCACTCCTTATCGTTGCTCGTGCTGGGTAAGGTAATAGACCTCGTTGATTCTTAGTTCGCACAAGTTTATATTTCTGATGTTTGTGTGTTCATTGGGGGGCAAAAATCAGTCAACGGAAGTATACATTTCAAGACTTCAATATAGTTCCAAAAGAGTGAGTTCGTATGTAAAACTTCTCATACGAATTGTCTACCTTTCGATGAAATTTAACATCACAAATAATATTCAACCAATTCCTTGACACTCTAATGCTCGATATGAAAAATTTAAACTCTTGCAACCCGACGACCCGTGTTTCACTAATTTAGTTGGCATCTTCAGGGAGAATAATTGAACAAACATGTATTGGTAATATTTATATATTACTCGCACTTGAGACATTAGGACACACTGTCTTTTTCATTCCAATCATAGATTACGGTACACTTACCCCTATAGATCTCTACGTTATGGCAATGAAGAAGAGCTTTAGGGACAACAGGACACGGAAATCTGAGAGGATTCCACCAGAAGATAGGGAGAGCGATATCTCCTGATTGTGAAAGATGTGAAGAAAACCGAAAGAAAACCCCACGTACTCCGTGAGTGCCCAGCTCTAACGGCGTCCAGAAGGATATGGTTTGGAGGGAAATAATTAACAACGGAGGAAATCATAAAATTCAGTCCGAAATGGGTGTTGGGTTACTGCTCAGCAGTAAAGCTTCCCCAGTAGAACAATTAGTGTGAAGTTACCCACAATTTTCATCCACAGTTTCTAACGTACGGTCGGTCGCGATTGGGATACGAGCTGATTTGCACCCAGCGTTGCCAGATTTTCATATCATCCGTAGCATGTATTAATTTCTACCAGGAATGTTAAATTATCGAGATTTTGTACTTAGAAGCGGGTAAGATTTATGAAGACACCGCTCCCAGTAAACTGTTGATTTTTCATTTTGTACTTTGCGTGACATATGGGACGGATTTGGATATATGGAATTTTGTGTTGAAAATTCAACAATCGATATTTTGTAAACTACGCCGAGTGAGAAGACGGAATGGAAGATCCTGTAAGCGTGAGAAAACTTTGGGAATCATCAAATTTGCGTGACATATGGGACGACCTTTGATATATGAATTATTGTGTTGAGAAATCGAAAAAACAAAATTTCTAAACCACGCCGGGTAAGTCGACGCAACTTTTTTGTAACATCCTGTTAGCATAAGGAAACTATGGGAATCATCAAATTTGCGTGACATATGGGACGGCCTTTGATATATGGAATTATATGTTGAAAATTGAAAAGAGGATATTTTCTAAACTGCGCCGGGTAAGTCGACGCAACTTTTTTTGGAACATCCTGTTAGCATAAGGAAACTATGGAAATCATCAAATTTGCGTGACATACAGGACGGCCTTTGATAAATAAAATTTTGTGTTGAAAATAAAAAAAGGTATATTATCTAAACTACGCTGGGTAAGTCAACGCAACTTTTTTTGGAACATCCTGTTAGCATAAGGAAACTATGGGAATCATCAAATTTGCGTGACATATGGGACGGCCTTTGATATAGGGAATTTTGTGTTGAGAATAAAAAAAAAGATATTTTCCAAACTACGCCGGGTAAGTCGACGCAACTTTTTTTGGAACATCCTGTTAGCATAAGGAAACTATGGAAATCATCAAATTCGCGTGACATATGGGACGGCCTTCGATAAATGGAATTTTGTGTTGAAAATTAAAAAAAAAGATATTTTCCAAACCACGCCGGGTAAGTCGACGCAACTTTTTTTGGAACATCCTGTTAGCATAAGGAAACTATGGGAATCATCAAATTTGCGTGACATATGGGACGGCCTTTGATATATGGAATTATGTGTTGAAAAATAAAAAATAAGATATTTTCCAAACTACGCCGGGTAAGTCGACGCAACTTTTTTTGGAACATACTGTTAGCATAAGGAAACTATGGAAATCATCAAATTCGCGTGACATATGGGACGGCCTTTGATATATAAGATTCTGTGTTGAAAATAAGAAAAGGAATATTTTCTAAACTACGCCGGGTAAGTCGACGCAACTTTTTTTGAAACATCCTGTTAGCACAAGAAAACTATGGGAATCATCAAATTTGCGTGACATATGGGACGGCCTTTGATACATGGAATTTTCTGTTGAAAATTAAAAAAAAAGATATTTTCCAAACTACGCCGGGTGAGTCGACGCAACATTTTTGGAACATCCTGTTAGCATAAGGAAACTATGGAAATCATCAAATTCGCGTGACATATGGGACGGCCTTCGATAAATGGAATTTTGTGTTGAAAATTAAAAAAAAGATATTTTCCAAACCACGCCGGGTAAGTCGACGAAACTTTTTTTGGAACATCCTGTTAGCATAAGGAAACTAGGGGAATCATCAAATTTGCGTGATATATGAGACGGCCTTTGATAAATGGAATTTTGTGTTGAAAATTAAAAAAAAGATATTTTCCAAACCACGCCGGGTAAGTCGACGCAACTTTTTTTGGAACATCCTGTTAGCATAAGGAAACTATGGGAATCATCAAATTTGCGTGATATATGGGACGGCCTTTGATAAATGGAATTTTGTGTTGAAAATTAAAAAAAAGATATTTTCCAAACCACGCCGGGTAAGTCGACGAAACTTTTTTTGGAACATCCTGTTAGCATAAGGAAACTATGGGAATCATCAAATTTGCGTGACATATGGGACGGCCTTTGATATAGGGAATTTTGTGTTGAAAATTGAAAAAAATATATTTTCCAAACTACGCCGGGTAAGTCGACGAACCCTTTTTTTGGAACATCCTGTTAGCATAAGGAAACTATGGGAATCATCAAATTTGCGTGACATATGGGACGGCCTTTGATATATAAGATTCTGTGTTGAAAATAAGAAAAGGAATATTTTCTAAACTACGCCGGGTGAGTCGACGCAACTTTTTTTGGAACGTCCTGTTAGCATAAGGAAACTATGGGAATCATCAAATTAGCGTGACATATGGGACGGCCTTTGATATATGGAATTATATGTTGAAAATTGAAAAGAGGATATTTTCTAAACTGCGCCGGGTAAGTCGACGCAACTTTTTTTGGAACATCCTGTTAGCATAAGGAAACTATGGGAATCATCAAATTTGCGTGACATATGGGACGGCCTTTGATATAGGGAATTTTGTGTTGAAAATTGAAAAAAATATATTTTCCAAACTACGCCGGGTAAGTCGACGAACCCTTTTTTTGGAACATCCTGTTAGCATAAGGAAACTATGGGAATCATCAAATTTGCGTGACATATGGGACGGCCTTTGATATATAAGATTCTGTGTTGAAAATAAGAAAAGGAATATTTTCTAAACCACGCCGGGTAAGTCGACGCAACTTTTTTTGAAACATCCTGTTAGCACAAGAAAACTATGGGAATCATCAAATTTGCGTGACATATGGGACGGCCTTTGATACATGGAATTTTCTGTTGAAAATTAAAAAAAAAGATATTTTCCAAACTACGCCGGGTAAGTCGACGCAACATTTTTGGAACATCCTGTTAGCATAAGGAAACTATGGAAATCATCAAATTCGCGTGACATATGGGACGGCCTTCGATAAATGGAATTTTGTGTTGAAAATAAAAAAAAAGATATTTTCCAAACCACGCCGGGTAAGTCGACGAAACTTTTTTTGGAACATCCTGTTAGCATAAGGAAACTAGGGGAATCATCAAATTTGCGTGATATATGGGACGGCCTTTGATAAATGGAATTTTGTGTTGAAAATTAAAAAAAAGATATTTTCCAAACCACGCCGGGTAAGTCGACGCAACTTTTTTTGGAACATCCTGTTAGCATAAGGAAACTATGGGAATCATCAAATTTGCGTGATATATGGGACGGCCTTTGATAAATGGAATTTTGTGTTGAAAATTAAAAAAAAGATATTTTCCAAACCACGCCGGGTAAGTCGACGAAACTTTTTTTGGAACATCCTGTTAGCATAAGGAAACTATGGGAATCATCAAATATGCGTGACATATGGGACGGCCTTTGATATAGGGAATTTTGTGTTGAAAATTGAAAGAAATTTATTTTCCAAACTACGCCGGGTAAGTCGACGAACCCTTTTTTTGGAACATCCTGTTAGCATAAGGAAACTATGGGAATCATCAAATTTGCGTGACATATGGGACGGCCTTTGATATATAAGATTCTGTGTTGAAAATAAGAAAAGGAATATTTTCTAAACTACGCCGGGTAAGTCGACGCAACTTTTTTTGGAACGTCCTGTTAGCATAAGGAAACTATGGGAATCATCAAATTAGCGTGACATATGGGACGGCCTTTGATATATGGAATTATATGTTGAAAATTGAAAAGAGGATATTTTCTAAACTGCGCCGGGTAAGTCGACGCAACTTTTTTTGGAACATCCTGTTAGCATAAGGAAACTATGGGAATCATCAAATTTGCGTGACATATGGGACGGCCTTTGATATATAAGATTCTGTGTTGAAAATAAGAAAAGGAATATTTTCTAAACCACGCCGGGTAAGTCGACGCAACTTTTTTGTAACATCCTGTTAGCATAAGGAAACTATGGGAATCATCAAATTTGCGTGACATATGGGACGGCCTTTGATATATGGAATTATATGTTGAAAATTGAAAAGAGGATATTTTCTAAACTGCGCCGGGTAAGTCGACGCAACTTTTTTTGGAACATCCTGTTAGCATAAAGAAACTATGGAAATCATCAAATTTGCGTGACATACAGGACGGCCTTTGATAAATAAAATTTTGTGTTGAAAATAAAAAAAGGTATATTATCTGAACTACGCTGGGTAAGTCGACGCAACTTTTTTTGGAACATCCTGTTAGCATAAGGAAACTATGGGAATCATCAAATTTGCGTGACATATGGGACGGCCTTTGATATAGGGAATTTTGTGTTGAGAATAAAAAAAAAAGATATTTTCCAAACTACGCCGGGTAAGTCGACGCAACTTTTTTTGGAACATCCTGTTAGCATAAGGAAACTATGGAAATCATCAAATTCGCGTGACATATGGGACGGCCTTCGATAAATGGAATTTTGTGTTGAAAATTAAAAAAAAGATATTTTCCAAACCACGCCGGGTAAGTCGACGCAACTTTTTTTGGAACATCCTGTTAGCATAAGGAAACTATGGGAATCATCAAATTTGCGTGACATATGGGACGACCTTTGATATATGAAATATTGTGTTGAAAACAAAAAAAAATTCTCTAAACTACGCCGGGTAAGTCGAAGCAACTTTTTTTGGAACATACTGTCAGCATAAGGAAACTATGGGAATCATCAAATTTGCGTGACATATGGGACGGCCTTTGATATAGGGAATTTTGTGCTGAAAATAAAAAAAAATATATTTTCCAAACTACGCCGGGTAAGTCGACGCAACTTTTTTTGGAACATCCTGTTAGCATAAGGAAACTATGGAAATCATCAAATTCGCGTGACATATGGGACGGCCTTTGATATATAAGATTCTGTGTTGAAAATAAGAAAAGGAATATTTTCTAAACTACGCCGGGTAAGTCGACGCAACTTTTTTTGAAACATCCTGTTAGCACAAGAAAACTATGGGAATCATCAAATTTGCGTGACATATGGGACGGCCTTTGATACATGGAATTTTGTGTTGAAAATTAAAAAAAAGATATTTTCCAAACCACGCCGGGTAAGTCGACGCAACTTTTTTTGGAACATCCTGTTAGCACAAGAAAACTATGGGAATCATCAAATTTGTGTGACATATGGGACGGCCTTTGATAAATGGAATTTTCTGTTGAGAATTAAAAAAAAAGATATTTTCCAAACTACGCCGGGTAAGTCGACGCAACTTTTTTTGGAACATCCTGTTAGCACAAGAAAACTATGGGATTGTTTGAACGTCATTTTTTGTGGTAGATCAATATTTGTTCCGTAGTTTTTTGGGTTGGTAACTTACCACAATCTGAAAAAATTAGAAATAATATTGGAGTCTATACAAGTGTAGATGGGCAGATTTTCAATCTACCCCGAAAAGTGGCTGCGCCTATTGAAAAACAGATCTTTCTGGATAGAACAAGTCCAATTAGTCAGCAACTTCTCGAACTCAAATTTTGCCTGTCAAAAACTGAACTGATATATATATATATAAATACTTATCTGTTAACGTTTCGGAAACTGAATCTGTTTCCGTTCTCAAAACTTCTAGGCGAATTCTTTTTCAAGTGCAAATACCTCGTAAAGATAGTTTTCGTGATTGACAAATGTCTCAACTAGCTAGATAATTCGACCAGATCAGTTATTCACAATGTTGACAGCACAAATAAAAATGAATGTACCTTATCATGCAGTAGGTATTCTAGTTTTTCACACAGTTTGAGACCAAAATCTTATCCTTCATTACCTGCTGATATAAAAGGATGTGAGTTATATTCACGAGTTCATATGAACGTGTTAAAATAGAACTGAATATTCGTTTTGGTATGAACGAATTGATCTACTAATAATTCATATGAACTTCTACCCTATAAACTCCAAGTCTTGTTTATGAATGAAAGAATTGTTTTCAAACATTTATTCAATAATGAAACTAAGTTGATTGATTGAAGGACATGTCGAGTTGTGTTTTCGATGACAAAAAATATATTCGAAGTTGGTAGTTACAGCCATAGTACTGCTCCGATAATAACCTTTCTGTATGAGAAAGTATTGATCTTGAATCGCCTTTTCCAAAACATCGTGATTTCCACATGCATTTTCATATATACATCGGTTTCCACTACGGATCCCGGCTCCACAGATTCATCAATGTTTTTCCTATATCTAGCATCCATACACGCCGGAAGAAAATAGGTTCAGAGAGCACTAAACGCAAGATTAGTGTTATAGTGATCTCGAAAAATCTGCTGTGTAACTGCCAGACAGTATAATTCTGTTCGTCCATCGTTGATTTTCCGCCGATGTTCAAACTCCTTTCACACATTGTATTGTGTATAGGTCTATTCCTGAGAAACGATTCGAAGAATAGCTTTATATAATATGAAAACTATTTATTTAACTGAGGAACTAATATTACTTAGACTAAGACTAGAAGGATTACAAATTATCGTACTCAGAATAATGAATATGACATGCATATACATAATTTTCATCTGAATTTCTTATCATATAAGTTCACAAACTGTATTTGGATATAACTGAAAAGCTTCGGCGAAGATAATAGCATAAATATTGTTTATGAAATAAAATATATTTCGAAAAGTTGAGTCATTCTGAGAAATACTAGATAGGTTGATGATATTTTTTCCTGTACAAGAACGCCCAAGGGAATGAAATAGAACTCTAGTGAATAAAAACTGGAATCGATCAAAGCGCATGATGGAAAAGAGAATACAGAAATTGAGAGTGATTGTGAAATCAGATGTTCAAATATTGAATACAAATATCACAGAAATCAAATGGAAATAAATAATCACCCTGACATTTTGTGCCGATGCATTTCAGGTGAATTATTCGATGACAGAGATTGCATTTCGCAGTAGGACTTCTTCCTTCTGCAGAACCACATATTAGGCATTTATCTTGCATGAAGGAAGAGCTTTCTAGTAACATATTTCTAACGTCCACCCTGAATTCATCTGGGTTGAAATTATCAACCAAATAGCCGCCTCCTAAGAATTGTTTGAAAAAGAAAATTATATATATTCCACAATTGTAACCATCATTTTGCAGAACATGAGAATGGTTTTGTATTTTCCAATCGCAAGGATCTGATACAAACAATTTGAATTTTTCAAAATATTCTTTACATTGACAATCATTTTCACCCCTCGGATCTAAGAAACTGAAAAGCTTATTCTTGTCATCTATGACTACTAGACACCAATGGTTATTATTAATTAATAGTGGCATGACAGTAAATCTTTTAACAAATATTAATTTTTCCAGATGTTCTCTATTCAGATCGAGTATAAATAACTTATATGAGGTGTGCGAATCGAATATTTGAAATGAGTTTCCATGACTATTATTCAGAAGATGAAATGCGATATCAATCAAAAAAATTGAGAGCCAATTAGTGCCATCGAGGACTTGAATATCGCTTATTCCCAATTCTTTCAAAAAGTAATCCAACTCTTCATAGTTGCACACCACATATTCCTTGGATATTGACTTATAGTAATTTGGAGATTTAACCAATCCATTAGGAAAAAACTCCAATTTTTGTTTCCCATTGAATTTGTGAATGTTTCTTTCCACTATTAAGTTCTTATTTCTTGTTCCAAGAATGATTTCTGGCAAAAGGAAATTGTGATAAAAAAATACCAACTTAGGCTTTATTCGGGACCAAAACTCCTTATATCTAACAATTTTCTGTACTGCGATGCCATATTTTGAATAAATAATTAGATCACACCAATTCCTGTTCAATATTTCTAGCATTCCCTGAATCTGATAATAATATACATGCTCCTTGCGCAACTGGCCATTAGAAGTCATGTAAACCAATAAATTATCGCATATGGCGTTTTTTGGGTCGCAGTCCCTAATGGAATATGGGCACTTAACCTCGATCAACCCAAAAGAACCAACTAAACCATCAGGAGAACACGCCAAATACCTGTAATTGGGATGAGTACGAATTCCTGATGTGATAACTTTGTTTTTTGTCTGCATTGAGTACTGTCTCACAGCATTCTGTTCGTTTTCTATTCCATATTTTATAGCTGCTGAATCCAGATTTTTTTGATATAGGAGATTGAATGTTAAGGTGATCAAACTTTTTTTGTGAGAAGCCTTACACACAAAACCGAAATTGGAAGCCGTTAAACGTTTTTTCCTTTCATCGTACCAATATCTACATTTTCTCTGCGCTCTGGTTTGCCGTTCCAATTCATCACTGTCCACAGTTTTCAAAATGTTTAAAAATTGTCGAAATTGTTCTGGAAGTCCATGCATCATTGGTGATGAAGAGGAAATAGAGTTATCGACCACTTTCACTGCGGCACATAACTTGCAGGTAAATGCACCACTATAACTCTTTTCATCAGTACTATCACAAACTGTGTGAACCCATCCCAGACACATATCACACTGAACCCAGTTTGTGATTGTGGTATCCAAATTTGCTTTACCACAATCTAAACAGGTTGGTGTTAAATTATGACTATTATTATTTGAAACAGTCGAGAAGTTATTTTCATCTGATTCAACCTTATTATTAGAACAGAATAAATCTAAATTAAAATCGTATTTCTCACATACCCTCCCTCTTATTACGCTATCCTCATTATTTTCTTCACACATCTCACCTAAAATAGCCTCATCAACAAATGGCTTAGAATTTTTCAAGTCACCGTTACTTCTGCTCATAGGTAACACATTTTCTTCAGGAAAAATTTCTGAAATATTTGGCGAGGAATCGTGAAAAACATCTGAATTTTGAGGTAGAGGTGTTGAACATCTCATTTCACGATTTTTTTGTTTATATCTGATATAAACGCGTTTTAATTTGAATCAATTTTTCAATGTATCCTTCGTCCCCAAAATGGTGCATAAATAACCGAAACTTCCACTCTTTGGATAGTGAGAATCCTTCGGATTGATATTTACAGAACTGAACACTCTTTCGAAACGTGTTGAAAATGAGTCCCTTGAAGATTCCGCAGAGTTTTCAATTAAATCTTTCATTTGCCCATAGTTCATTTTGATAGCCTTGTAAAGGCTGTACCTATTGGTTTTTGTATCTTTTTTAGACAGAACTTTCAACAATTCACTATATATTTCATCGTTATAGCTTTTTTCCAGCATGGTATCATATTTATACCCGGCTTTCACAACTGTTATTGCAATTAGACGGTACTTCTCGTTATTACTCGACATTTCGATGATTTTGAATTCTACTGAACGACTTACCCCGGTTACAATACTTCTTCACCGAAACTTCACCAGTTGCAAAATATTCAAAGCAAGCTCACAAGAAATAATTGAAAATATCTGAAAATTAATGATAACCTAACCTATCATTACATGCTAGCTAGGATATAATGAAAATGAAACCTGTACATGAACTATTTATAACTTTGATAGTCACGTAATTCAATAGTTTTCGCGGTCGTCAGTGGTACATGGTAGTATTGTTCAGGCGGGAAGACTAGACTGGCTATTATTTGCTACAACCTATGAATCTAAGCCCTCCGGGTTCTTAGATTTGTGTAGAAACCAAGTGGCAAATTTCAATAATTCACTTTGAAACATTCGCCTCGAGAGGACTGGCTGATCAAACGGCGATGGGACCGATTATATGTATTCGATACATTCGATTGCGATTAGAGAGTAACAGAAAGGAGGTGTTTTCCACACAAAGATATTGAGAAAAATCTCAACCTTCTTTCAACGCTGAAAACTGAATCATCAACCCAGAGTTCACGTATTCTTGTTCCATTTCTATTATATTTTCTCCCTACCAGCATACATTGTCCAACAGATTTTGTTCAAAAAAAATATTTGTAACATCACATAGTGGTACAGATCACCTCAAAAGTTGCCATTACATATTTAAAAAGTAACTAGTAACAATTTTCAGGAATTTTTCACCCTATTTCATATTTCTTCAACCCTATTTCATATTCCTTCATATTCATTTTATGTACCGTGTTTGAGCGCACTTAGATTTTGACGGTAGCACAATAGAAATATTAACAGGCGGGAAATCTCATAAGACCCACAGTTCTATCGGTTCAGTATGCACTGTGCAAGGTATTTCAAGGGCGATAAATCGAACTATAGTGAATACAATTTAAAAACTGTTGCACGTCATCGATGACGACATGAAATCAAACAAGTGGTACCAATCCATTGGAACGTTTATTTTGAATTTCAAATTTGGCGCCTGTTATTCTTTGGCATTTGGTTGGCAATTGACAATTGTCATTAAAAAGTGACAGTTCTGCGTCTACGTCTTTTTGTTATTTCAAATTAGATCATTGTGATAAAAAACTGTGTATTTCGTTGCTTCTATAGAAAGTATTAGTCTCAGGATCTTCGTAAAAATGACAAAAAGTTCAGAACTATCGCTGCCAAGAGTTGGTGACATCTTCGATTAGTAATTCCGAAAGAGAGCGGAATAATAATGTACCTCCGCTTTCCTTAACGGCTGTTAGAGCTAAATTGAATACAAACGTAGTAAATTATATTTATAATCTACAGTCAGAAATTCATTTTTATTGTGTTGCAGCATATTTGAAATCAAGTTTGAATACTGTCAGTGCGATATCTCAAAATATTAAAGATGACAAAGCTCACGAACCACCAAAATACTGCATTAAATATATAGGTCTTATGTGTAACAATATTTATACTATGTAGTACAAATAACCAATTCATATTATTTCATTATTATGTCAGTAAGATTGGAAAAAATTATTTATATTTCATTTAGATTTCAAAAAACACGATTCATCAAAAAAAAAGGGGAGAGCTCGGTCATCAAGGCAATGCAAAATTGAAGTCGAGGTAACACAGGCTTTGTTGCGTCGACCTACCCGGCGTAGTTTGGAAAATATACCTTTTTTTAATTTCAACACAGAATCCTACATATCGAAGGCCGTCCTATATGTCACGCAAATTTGATGATTCCCATAGTTTCCTCTTGCTAACAGGATGTTCCAAAAAGAGTTGCGTCGACTTACCCGGCGTAGTTTAGAAAATATTCCTTTTCTTATTTTTAACACAGAATCTTATATATCAAAGGCCGTCCCATATGTCACGCAAATTTGATGATTCCCATATTTTCCTTATGCTAACAGGATGTTCCGAATAAAGTTGTGTTGACTTACTCGGCGTAGTTTAGAGAATATTTCTTTTCTTATTTTCAACACAGAATCTTATATATCAAAGGCCGTCCTATATGTCACGCAAATTTGATGATTCCCATAGTTTCCTCATGTTAACAGGATGTTCCAAAAAAAGTTGCGTCGACTTACCCGGCGTAGTTCAGAAAATATTCCTTTTCTAATTTTCAACACAGAATCTTATATATCAAAGGCCGTCCCATATGTCACGCAAATTTGATGATTCCCATAGTTTCCTTCTGTTAACAGGATGTCTCAAAAAAAGTTGCGTCGACTTACCCGGCGTGGTTTGGAAAATATATTTTTTATTCATTCCCAACACGAAATTCCCTATATCAAAGGCCGTCCCATATGTCACGCAAATTTGATGATTCCCATAATTTCCTTATGCTAACAGGATGTTCCAAAAAAAGTTGCGTCGACTTACCCGGCGTAGTTTGGAAATTTTTTTTTTTTTATTTTCAACACAAAATTCTATTTATCAAAGGCCGTCCCATATGTCACACAAGTTTGATGATTTCCATAGTTTCCTTATGCTAACAGGATGTTCCAAAAAAAGTTGCGTCGACTGACCCGGCGTAGTTTGGAAAATATCTTTTTTTTTTATTCTCAACACAAAATTCCCTATATCAAAGGCCGTCCCATATGTCACGCAAATTTGATGATTCCCATAATTTCCTTATGCTAACAGGATGTTCCAAAAAAAGTTGCGTCGACTTACCCGGCGTAGTTTGGAAAATATCTTTTTTTTTTATTCTCAACACAAAATTCCCTATATCAAAGGCCGTCCCATATGTCACGCAAGTTTGATGATTCCCATAATTTCCTTATGCTAACAGGATGTTCCAAAAAAAAATTGCGTCGACTTACCCGGCGTGGTTTGGAAAATATATTTTTTTTAATTTTCAACACAAAATTCCATTTATCGAAGGCCGTCCCATATGTCACGCAAATTTGATGATTCCCATAGTTCCCTTATGCTAACAGGATGTTCGAAAAAAAAATGCGTCGACTTACCCGGCGTGGTTTGGAAAATATCTTTTTTTTTTATTTTCAGCACAAAATTCCCTATATCAAAGGCCGTCTATATGTCACGCAAATTTGATGATTCCCATAGTTTCCTTATGCTGACAGTATGTTCCAAAAAAAGTTGCTTCGACTTACCCGGCGTAGTTTAGAGAATTTTTTTTTGTTTTCAACACAATATTTCATATATCAAAGGTCGTCCCATATGTCACGCAAATTTGATGATTCCCATAGTTTCCTTATGCTAACAGGATGTTCCAAAAAAGTTGCGTCGACTTACCCGGCGTAGTTTAGAAAATATTCCTTTTCTTATTTTCTACACAGAATCTTATATATCAAAGGCCGTCCCATATGTCACGCTAATTTGATGATTCCCATAGTTTCCTTATGCTAACAGGACGTTACAAAAAAAGTTGCGTCGACTTACCCGGCGTAGTTTGGAAAATATTCCTTTTCTTATTTTCAACACAGAATCTTATATATCAAAGGCCGTCCCATATGTCACGCAAATTTGATGATTCCCATAGTTTCCTTATGCTAACAGGACGTTACAAAAAAGTTGCGTAGACTTACCCGGCGTAGTTTGGAAAATATTCCTTTTCTTATTTTCAACACAGAATCTTATATATCAAAGGCCGTCTTATATGTCACGCAAATTTGATAATTCCCATAGTTTCCTTATGCTAACGGGATGTTCCATAAAAAGTTGCGTCCACTTACCCGGCGTAGTTTAGAAAATATTCCTTTTCCTATTTTCAACACAGAATCTTATATATCAAAGGCCGTCCCATATGTCACGCAAATTTGATGATTCCCATAGTTTCCTTATGCTAACAGGATGTTCCAAAAAAAGTTGCGTCGACTTACCCGGCGTAGTTTGGAAAATATCTTTTTTTCAATTTTCAACACAAAATTTCATTTATCAAAGGCCGTCCCATATCACGCAAATCTGATGATTCCCATAGTTTCCTTATGCTAACAGGATGTTCCAAAAAAAGTTGCGTCGACTTACCCGGCGCAGTTTAGAAAATATCCTCCTTTCAACTTTCAACATATAATTCCATATATCAAAGGCCGTCCCATATGTCACGTAAATATGATGATTCCCATAGTTCCCTTATGCTAACAGAATGTTCGAAAAAAAAATGCGTCGACTTACCCGGCGTGGTTTGGAAAATATCTTTTTTTTTTATTTTCAGCACAAAATTCCCTATATTAAAGGCCGTCCCATATGTCACGCAAATTTGATGATTCCCATAGTTTCCTTATGCTGACAGTATGTTCCAAAAAAAGTTGCTTCGACTTACCCGGCGTAGTTTAGAGAATTTTTTTTTTGTTTTCAACACAATATTTCATATATCAAAGGTCGTCCCATATGTCACGCAAATTTGATGATTCCCATAGTTTCCTTATGCTAACAGGATGTTCCAAAAAAAGTTGCGTCGACTTACCCGGCGTAGTTTAGAAAATATTCCTTTTCTTATTTTCAACACAGAATCTTATATATCAAAGGCCGTCCCATATGTCACGCTAATTTGATGATTCCCATAGTTTCCTTATGCTAACAGGACGTTACAAAAAAAGTTGCGTCGACTTACCCGGCGTAGTTTGGAAAATATTCCTTTTCTTATTTTCAACACAGAATCTTATATATCAAAGGCCGTCTTATATGTCACGCAAATTTGATGATTCCCATAGTTTCCTCATGCTAACGGGATGTTCCATAAAAAGTTGCGTCCACTTACCCGGCGTAGTTTAGAAAATATTCCTTTTCCTATTTTCAACACAGAATCTTATATATCAAAGGCCGTCCCATATGTCACGCAAATTTGATGATTCCCATAGTTTCCTTATGCTAACAGGATGTTCCAAAAAAAGTTGCGTCGACTTACCCGGCGTAGTTTGGAAAATATCTTTTTTTCAATTTTCAACACAAAATTTCATTTATCAAAGGCCGTCCCATATGTCACGCAAATTTGATGATTCCCATAGTTTCCTTATGCTAACAGGATGTTCCAAAAAAAGTTGCGTCGACTTACCCGGCGCAGTTTAGAAAATATCCTCTTTTCAACTTTCAACATATAATTCCATATATCAAAGGCCGTCCCATATGTCACGTAAATATGATGATTCCCATAGTTTCCTTATGCTAACAGGTTGTTCCAAAAAAAGTTGCGTCGACTTACCCGGCGTAGTTTAGAAAAAATTTTTTTTTGATTTCTCAACACAATATTTCATATATCAAAGTTCGTCCCATATGTCACGCAAATTTGATGATTCCCAAAGTTTTCTCACGCTTACAGGATCTTCCATTCCGTCTTCTTACTCGGCGTAGTTTACAAAATATCTTTCGTTCAATTTTCAACACAAAATTCCATATATCCAAATACGTCCCATATGTCACGCAAAGTACAAAATGAAAAATCAACAGTTTACTGGAAACGGTGTCTTCATAAATCTTACCCGCTTCAAAGTACAAAATCTCGGTAATTTAACATTCCTGGTAGAAATTAATACATGCTACGGATGATATGAAAATCTGGCAACGCTGCTTGCAAATCAGCTCGTATCCCAATGGCGACCGACCGTACGTTAGAAACTGTGGATGAAAATTGTGGGTAACTTCACACT